>OY292511.1:3451551-4051551 GCA_958496325.1 Nomophila noctuella | reverse complement strand
GCTGCTGGGTCACAAACTTCAGGAGTCAATGTTGTACCACATTGTATTTATTGAATTGCCATTAAGACCTTGCTCTAGAACACTGTCATTGAAAAGAAGGACAACAAAGTCTATGGGATGAGGAAACAAGCACATTGAATACCAATAGAGCTAATGCTGTTAAGGATGGAGTGGGATAGTCTAAGGTATCTAATCAACATAATGTGAGTTGTATCTCAAGTGACTTAGATGTTAATTACTGGGACTATTTTTTTTTTAATTTACTTTTTATTTATTAACTTATTCAGGATACAAGTATAAACATAATTGATACAAAAATGTTATTAAATTTCCTTATAATGTTCATAATAGAAATTAAAAAGTGAAAACATAACTTTAAAATTAAACTTATAATACTAATATCTCTGTTATTTTTCAGCTCGTCCGGGTCTTAACTCAGTACGTGAAGCAATGGTACACCCAGAATACATTCTGCGGCTTCAATCAGCACATGTCTGTGCTGAGGCAAGTGATGCTGAACCAGAACCTGAAATAAAACCAATTCAATCAGAAGTTATTCAATTTTTTCTTGTACAAATCTTGACCCTTGAAAATATAGCTGTGACAGATATAATTTTTGTTCAATGTTAATGCATAACATGTATAAAAATAAAGTTATTTATTTTAAAACAGATATTTTATTTCCCTATATACTTAGGTACTTATCATAATCATCATCTGAGCGCTTCTCCCAGTTGCTTCCTCGGCCATTGCCTTGGAGCCCAGAGAACACTTTTTATTTATTTATTTATCTTTTACAAAAATCTGTGTACAACAGTGCAGTGTTCCACAAAACTGCTTTGACTATGATCCGGAATGGTCAAGCCTTGTTATTAGTAAGTAAGTCTGTACTGCAAGTACTTACTAATATTGGGTAATCACATTAGATAAACTACATATTAAGGTCTTGATGCACACTGAAAGCGCTTTAAATGTTTTGAAAATGTATGATAAAGATAGGTTTTTAAAAAATTACCTCTCATACTTTGCTGGTCCTCTTGCATGGCTTTTTAGATTTAAATCACCTTCATAAATTGCTCAGCAAAAACCTGAAAACAAGTATGTAGATAAATTCACTATAATGAAAGATAACTAAAAAATTATTGAATTTTATTTCGGTTAGTTCTAGTTAGTTATTGGTGTGGTTTAACGAAATTAAGAACCACAACCCGTTTTTATCTTCATATTTGGTAGTTGAAATAGTAGAATTACCAAGAAAAACTGGTGACTGAACTTTTATTTCCTAAAGTGGGAGTTAGTCATAGGAGTTAGTGCTTTCACTAAAAATCTTAGTGTAAGTATATATTTATGCCAAACATTGCTGAGGCAAATACTTAAATAGGCAGCATTGTAAAATATTTCTTCTGTGCGCCGATATCTATCCTCAAACGCCTTGACGGAAAGGTCCAATGCATCACATAATTCATCACATTCATATCAACATTTTGAGTGTTTTTGGCTACTGACGCATGTCCAATGCATGTGCAAGCTCTATGTAGTCCATAATTAATCCAAAACAAGCCATTTAACACTTTTATGGTAAAGAAAATGCAAAAGCGATACAGCAAAATCACCTTTTTCACTTGATATGTCTGTATCGCGTTTAATGACAGATAATCAATCTTGAAGCGATCCACATCAATGTCAAAAGTTGATCATAATACGAACTTATTGAAGATGCTGAAGCGACATCGTTGCGATACGGGAGGATAATGCGAAACTGTCGTAAATGTCAAAGTGACAGCTCGACGCACGATGCTACAGCGACATCGTTGCGATTTGGTTGCGATACAGAGAGCATAATGCGAAACTGACGTAAATCTCAAAGCGACATCGCGGCGACATCGTTTTTTGTTAGCATAATTGCACCCCAGGGGGACTGTATACGTGGGATTTAGGGACGTTGCTCATACTATATTCTCCATCTTAGGCTCTCGACGTCTCAAAATACTGGAAAACCGCATCAATTTTTCTTCGTTCAGCCGCCGCTCTATTTGCTTGTCATGAAACCTTTTAGTTATTTTATATCCGATGACCAATACACCGAACATCAGGGCTGTGCAGATAATTATGAGTAGAATATTAGTAGTCTCATGCTGCTGGCGCTGCAACGTGTTGGCGAAATTTTCACCAGCTCCACTCGACGTCTGCGCAATAATCACTTCTTCCTTAGATGATCGGCCACCCATTTTCTTTAATTAAATTTCCCGAGAATGTAATAGCTTTGGGGCACGTCGGTTGCACCGTAATGTTGTTAGCGAAAGAACCCATATTAGATGTAATTATTCACACTTTCATTAAATGGGTCGAACTTTGCACCGAATGTTTACAGTCACTGTTCCTTATAGGGACGCACGTGGACGTTCCGAGAAATTCCTAGTGGCAGGGTCGCCATGTAGGGATTAGCTCAGGAGTCAAGTGAAACGAACGAGTACAGTTACAATACTGATTCTTTATTAGTGAGAAACCAATAATATATACGTTTACATGATGACATACATAAACATAGTTATATTACCACTACAATACTTTGAAATTTATTAGGAGATACTTGAGGCATATTTTCTTTTTGATTTTATCTGAAAACTTGATGATGATATCCCATAGCTTAACTCGATCTCCCAGTTGCCAAAAATTTACTGTACCAAGTACTGTTGGTGAGATATTTAATTGGATCATTTGTAACCACTAACGGGATAAACGCTAGGAAGAAGAAGAAGATTTGTAACGACTAACGACATTGTAAGATGGGCCCATCGTTGATCGATTATTTCGTTATGTTTCTTGAACCATTTGCGCTTACGGTCTGTTCATTACTTAGGGCGTCTCTGCATTTTTCTTTTGGTTTTAGGGGCCACGGGTTTTCTACTTAAACGGTTTTCTAGTTAATTAGAGGTGCTAAATGACGACGAACAAATCACAAAGAAACTTTCTCCATAATATATCGCCAGAATTAACTATCACAGACTGAATAGGTATTATTAGGCAAGGATATTTGGAAGAGTTGGTACTGACAGTTCCATATTAACCGGGAAATATTTGTGATGTGGAACTTTTAAATCTTCAAACTGAATGGTGATTTTTCATACCAAATGAAAAATCACCATTCAGTTGGCAATAAATAAATGCACGGAGTTGATTTCTGTGAAGATCCTTGCCTAATGGGTTTGAAAACGCCAATTGCCTAGCAGCAAACTAAGCTCGAAGCTTGTACCATGGCAAGCTAGGGAACTGAAAGACATGCTTAAATATATTTTATTTATACAAATACATACACTTAAATGGATACATGTTCATGCCAACAAATCTTGGGATCGAACCCAACCCAACCTCTTGAGCACTACACCAAGCAGGTCACCGGGCTTCATAAAGTTCCTAATTCGGTTTTTTTTAACGAATAAACCTTGTGTAAGCCCGAATAAAAGATTGTGTTATGTAATGTTATGGCTAACATTACAAAAAACGCATTTCAAACCAGATAAGTATTCACATAGGACTTTAAAGTGATAAATTATTCAATCAAAAAACGCCCCAAGTTCATTTAGAACGGCACTTAATTCGGACGTCTCCGTAAAACAACGCGTTATGTTCACCAAGGACTCCCGGTCTTCCGCTAGAAAATGTCCGACGTTGATATCGATGCCTAACGGCCAAAATGGCCTAAGCGACATTTTTTGCGAAATCGACTTATATACATCATTGGAATCGCCTTTTTTTTCTCCGTCGTTCTATCTAGGTTTCGTCACTCTAGCTCGTAGTTTTTGTCGGTTATGCGGTTGGTAAATTAAGGCTCCAAGCCTTAATTTTACGTCCTAAGCGCCCAATATTTTAGGGTTTTTTTCATTCTGGTGGTTAGAAAATATAATATTTTAAAATAGTCACTTAGACAATTTGGCTTAAAAACAATAAACAAAAATGTCGCTTAGTACTTTCGGGCCGCGAATTTCAAACATAAGATATGGCGCTTAGGATTATTTGCCCTGTCACATATTTCTATTCGTTGTGGCGCTTATCCCATTTTTCTCTTAAAATACATGTTCCAATTTATGGGTATTGGTGTCCCTGGTCGCAGACTTTCGCTGGTACAGGTTATCTGCGAAACCCTGTATTTTTAGTATTTCGCTAACACTAATACTTTTTCGTCAATCACTTCTTATGTTGGCTTAATGTCGGTTAAGCAATTTTAATAAAAATACAGATGCACTTAAGCCGCTTCTGGCTAACATGTTTTTTTTGGTAAAGGCGGTTACGACATTTTTGCAGTAAAAAAATAAATCCATTTGGGCTCAAGCGACAAAAAACACTCTTAGATGAATGATTTTGAATACTTTAATGAATACATCTTGAAGAGAAATATATTTTATATTAACACCTAAAATTTGGAATCTTAGGAAGCAAAACCCAGCTACTTATGATTTTTTTTCGAAATTTTTCGTCTTTAATCCTCTCTCCTGTAAAGTTTGGTAAATGGCGGTTAGGCCTTTTTGGCCGTTAGGCATCGATATGGAACTCACTATTTCGTGAAATAAAAGCAATAGAAATATACACTAAAGAGCATTTAATTACGCTATTGCGCTATATAAACATATCTAAAATTCAAAATGATACGTCTTACCGTTTTTGATCGCAGCCCGAAAACAAAGGGATTCCGCTGTGGCAACACCGCGGGTGACAGCTGATTGAATTTGCTCCCAACTATTTATTACAAAATTTATGTTTAAATTCTTAAAAAGGTCCTAAAAACATCACAAAACGTAACAAATAACATAGTTTTAAGTGTATTAAGTGTAAAATAGTGTCTAAGTACAATATTTACAAGGTTTGTGTGATGTGTAAACCGGCGTACGTGACAGTTCAAATTTTGAATTTGTGAGTCATTGTTTTCTCTCAATTTAGGTAATATCTACCATTGCATTTGATTAATAATTGTAGTAATCTAATCTATTTCAATAGTGCCGCATAATTATTTGTTATAAACTCGCGCTGAGGTATAAGATAACCTCACAATTGTGTAAACAACTCTTTGTAGGTACAAATCCGTTTGCTTTGTTCATTGTATTTCACTATATTTATTAACAATGTTGACGCGTAGCAAGGCCTCTGCTCGCCGGGACGGGTCTGGACTCACCACTTCACGCCAGGCTGAGTCTAGACTAGACCTAGCTTTGAAAGAATTAAAGGCCACCAAAGAGGAAGTTACACAATTGGTTAGGGAGAGAGAGGACAGTGAACGGGAATTGTTGGTCGTGTTGGACAAAAGTAGTAAGATGAAAAAAGATATGACTGAGTTGCACACTCAAAATCTTATTTTAATAGAGGAAAGGGACAGGCTTCAGTCAATGGTCGATGGGTTTGGAGAATGCAGCCAGGAGTACGTCCAAAACCTACGGCGCGTAACGCTGCTTGAGCACGAGCTCCAGGAGGCTCACCACCACATAAGCCACCTCGAGAATGAAAAGCAGGACTTCGCGGCGTCGCAGACGCAAACCCTTTTCGACGAGCTGTTAGGTAGTGCGCCCAGCCTTGTTCCTGATGTTTTTGACAGTGGACCCGCTGTGACTGTGGACCTAACGGGAGATGACAGCATCCGGTCTACACAAGCAGTGGGCATTGTTAGGTGCAGCAGGAACAAGCTCAAAAAGTATATTAGGATAAATAGATTTATTAAGAAAACCCAAAAACTTATTAAAAAAAAGCCTTGTTCATGTACGACAGTAAAATGTATTAAGGAAAGACAACGTTTAGGTGATGAATTAGATTTATATTCAATAACGTTAGATAATAACATCACCGAATACGACAAAAATTTAAGCAGGTTAAATAATGAAATTGTGAAGTTAAAAGCATCCTTGGAAAAAATTAATAAAAGCTATTCCAGTTATAAGAATGAGAGTGAGGAACACATTTTGGCATTGAAATGCCTTCTAAACTCGAAATGTTTAAGCCCAGATACTAGTATAATAATAAATAACAATAAAATCAATGAATCGGTAGCCATTACATCGGACTCGAGCGGCTCGCTGCCTATCTGTGCGTCGCCACTCTCAAAACCAGTTTGTTATCATGACACACTAAGTTTGTCCAACGCATTGAAACCCAGCCATTCCCCAAACAAAACATTACAGTTGGTCAAAAGTAATATAGTTATGTTTTGTGATGAGTCAGGTAAGGAAATGGGCCAACTCTTAAGCTATTATTTGGGACGACAAATTATTAATCACTGTTTTCCTAACACACCCTTTACTAATATTATAAATAAATTAAATAAATATACTTTCACAGACAATACCACATTAATACTAATGGTTGCAAATCGTGGAAATGTAAACAAAAGTGTAATGACCAAATGTTTTGAGAGTCTAAATAATTTAAATGTAAAAAATATTGTATTGTTTACACTTCCATATAGCAGAAGTTTGACACAGCCTGAAAACAATCTTAGGTATAGCCTTAACTTATGCATGAATACATTGACATGGAATAATGAAAAATTTAATTTGATTGACATAAATTGTATTTCATCATTTAATATATATTTGACTGAAGATAATTATTATCTTTCAAAATATTGTAAACGACTAATAGCTACATCGTTAGCATATTATTTTAACTATACAGCCAAGAATTTGGCTACACAATCTGCTTTTATTGAGCAGAAAATTGTTGACATTCCCAACACCTTGGAAAGTATTCCAAGTAATTTAAATTATTTCATAAGACAGTAGAGGATTACTCTAGCCAATTAAGTATAATTAATAAACCTAGGGAAACCTCAAATCTACTTAATATTGTACACCAAAACATACAAGGTTTTCCTGGTAAAGAATTAGAATTAGAACTAAATTTAAATAAAATGAAAATTCATATTCTTTGTTTAACTGAGCATTGGTTACGACAATGCGAGTTATTAATTAGTATTGACAATTATAAAGTCATTAGTTCGTTCACGAGAAAGTCAGCTATTAGGGGTGGCTCACTAATATTACTTGATAGCTCACTTAAGTCTAAAGATAGGAAAGATGTAACATTACTTTCAATTGAGCGAACTATTGAACTATCTTGTGCAGAGCTTGAGCAGTGTATTGTTGTTTGTGTGTACAGACCTCCTTCTGGCAATTATCCTATATTTGAAACAACAATGGAAGAAGTTTTAAAAAAGGTATGCAACTGTAATAAGAAGGTAGTTGTATGTGGGGATTTTAATATTAATATTTTAGAGGATAGTCAAACCTCTGTTAGGTTCCTAAATTTATTTAAGTGCTTTGATCTTACTCCACTTTTTAGGGAACCAACTAGAGTGACTCCCACATCAGCCACCTGTCTGGATAATATTTTCTGTAATTGTAAAATACCCTCAAAATCAATTGTTAACTTTGTGAATTCTGACCATTGCGGTCAACTTGCAGCGCTTGAGAGCCATAGTGTAGTTACTTCGTCTAGCTTTAGTTACAGACCGATTACTACAAATCGCGTCGAAAGGTTCACACATAATATCTGTAATAAAATTCCGTTAGCGCCACTTATTTTTGATGTGAACATTGATAACATGTACAAAAAATTATTCGACACAATCTCACGTGAATTTAATAGTATCTTTACAAAGAAAACTGTTTGTGTAGATAATTCGAAAACGAA
The DNA here is from genome assembly GCA_958496325.1 of Nomophila noctuella. Classification (NCBI taxonomy): domain Eukaryota; kingdom Metazoa; phylum Arthropoda; class Insecta; order Lepidoptera; family Crambidae; genus Nomophila; species Nomophila noctuella. The sequence goes on along the minus strand of OY292511.1, from coordinate 4,043,877 downwards.
ATTCAGTGACTGGGCTACAAAAGGTATTTATATAAGTAGGAAAAAATTGTTTGAATTGTATGCTCAAAAAGCTCATTCAAACAATCCAGATTTAATAGAATATGTAAGAAAGTATTCAAAGTTATTTAAAAAAGTTTGTATAGTGGCCAATCGTTTGTATTTAAAGCACAAAATACATACGTCCAGAAATGTAATTAAATCTACCTGGAATATTATAAATAAGGAAACTTGCAGGAACAGATCACATGATAGTAAGTTATCCTTAAAAATTGATAATAAATTAATTAGTACAGATGCCGAAGTGGCTAAAGCCTTTGAGCACTTTTTTTCTGAAATTCCAGTCACTACTACTAGCTTATTAAATTCATCTCCGCATCTTGCTGAATGCCTCCTTAAATCAAAAATAGAAGAATGCAAAGTTGTTTTCAATTTCACGCATATTGATGCTTTAGTCATAATTAAAACATTCAAAGAACTTAAGTTAAAAAAGACAGAAGATCTATGGGGTATTTCAATTGATATTTTAAAAACTATTATTATTGCCATTGCACCATATTTAGCTTTAATATTTAATAATTGTGTCGACATGGGTCAGTTTCCAAATCTTATGAAACAGAGTAAAATAACCCCTTTATTTAAATCAGGAGAAAAGAGTGATCCGTCAAACTTCAGACCCATATCCATACTACCATCACTCAGTAAATTTTTTGAAAAAATCATATTTAATCAATTATTATCTCATTTTAATTCCAATTCTTTATTAAATGAAAATCAGTACGGATTTACTAAAAACAAATCCACAACTGATGCAGGAGTTTCACTAGTAAAACATATTTTTGATGCATGGGAGGCTAAGCAGGATGCTATTGGTATCTTTTGTGATTTGTCAAAAGCTTTTGACTGTGTAAGTCATGAAACCTTGCTGATGAAGCTACGGCATTATGGCGTTTCAGAGTTCGCTTTATCGCTTTTAAAATCATACCTCACTGGCAGAGTTCAAAAGGTGAACATCAATGGAACTAACTCCGATGGCGCCCCATTGATAATGGGTGTGCCCCAGGGCTCAATATTGGGACCACTCCTTTTTCTAATATATATTAATGATCTTCCTGCCTTTACAAAGGGTCTATGTGAGACTGTGTTGTTTGCTGATGATACCTCTTTAGTTTTTAAGGTAAATAGACGTAGAATACAATTTGACGAGGTAAATAACGCACTCTCACAAGTCCATCATTGGTTTACGACTAATAATTTACTACTTAATGCTAAGAAAACAAAATGTATAAAATTCACAATGCCTAATGTCCCACAAGTTATTACTAATGTTTTAATGAATAATGAACATATTGATGTAGTCAACTCAACTGTCTTTTTAGGAATAACTATAGATTCAAAATTACAATGGAGCCCCCATATTGTTGCTTTGGCTGGGAGACTAAGTTCTGCAGCATTTGCTGTAAGAAAAATACGACGCCTGACTGATGTTGAAACGGCGAGATTGGTTTATTTCAGCTATTTTCATAGTGTTATGTCTTACGGTCTGTTGTTGTGGGGATCGTCTGCTGATATACAAACAATTTTTGTATTACAGAAAAGGGCGATCCGTGCAATATACGACCTTAAGCCGCGTGATTCACTCCGTGAGATATTCAAGGAGATTAACATTTTAACTACAGCGTCGCAATATATCTTTGACTGCATAATTTATATACGCAAGAACCTACACAATTTTTCTAGAAAAAATGACTTTCATAGCTTTAATACAAGAAATAAACATAAGCTTGCCGTTCCAAGTCACAGGCTTCATAAGACTGGGAAGTCTTTTATTGGACTAAGCATCAAAATATTTAATAAGTTACCAGAAAATGTTATTGAATTTTCGAAACAAAAATTTAAGTTGTTTATTAAATCTGCTTTGATGAAGAAAGGTTATTATAAAATAGATGATTATTTAAATGACAAATATGCATGGACATGTTAATCTGCTCAGCCGCACTTATTTTGTATTTATTTTTAAGTTATATTTGACATAATTGTAAAATTGAAATTTATTTTTAAAAAAGGCAAAACTGTCTGAGTTTCTTGCGGCGTCTCTTCTCAGCAGGCCATTCACGTCGAGGCGCTGGTAGGGTAAAAAAAGTTTTGACGTGCAAAAGAATTTACTAAGTGAATCAAATTGCTGAATAAAATTATTTTATTTTATTTTTATTTTTTATAAAGATCTAAAACTTCTTTGCCCTCTACTGAAAACTAGCATTCCTGCAGATCGGACTTTGTTCTACGGATGAGTCGCCATGCTCTCTGGCGATCTTATTCACCAGCAGAAACATAGCGCAGCAGTTACGAAGTGCTACTTCACTGTGTTCTTCTGTAAGGAGGAGGTACTTCCCCAGATGAACGGCACATTCGACTAGAAGTTCCACAAAGCACCTCTTAAAGCTTTTTATTATTTAACAAAATGTTGATTATTTTGAAACGGACAGCTTTTAAATGTAACATTTTCATACGAACCGGGATAAGCCGTTTGGGTCTAAAATCCCTAAAGGTCGGGAGTTCAATTTCCGCTCTGCGTCAGATTTGTTAGGATTTTTTCATGAGACTGGTTTAATTCCACATGTTATATTCATATGGGAGTCAGTCCAGTGGAGTATCAAGGGTAAGCTTGAATATTATAGAAGGGTACAAAATATACACTAATGTAATAAAGCTGAAGAGTTTGTTGGTTTGAATGCGCTAATCTCAGGAGAAACTGGTCCGATTAGATAAATATTTTTTGTGCTAGATAGTCCATTTGACGACGGAGGCTTTTGGCTATAGTCTATACCTATCTGTGCGTAAGCCGGAAACCACACGAATGGAGTCGCGGGCAGCTGCTAGTAGTAAAATACTTGGAAATGTTTTTATTTTTGTGTCTCACCTCAATGGTTTAGTAGTTTAAAAACCGGCTCGTAATCTTTCGGTCCTTGATTCGATTCCCTAGCCAGGTAAACTTTGTGGTGGTTTTTCTGAACACAGCCCAACAGGTTTGATATCACTACTCTGCATTTTGGTAAGCTTGGCGATAATCTGTCTCTCTATTGACCTATGCGCCGTGCAATGGGACATTCATTGGCTGATACTTTTCTTTTTGTGAATTTAACCAGAAATAAGAAAATTTTGATTGATTAAGCACCCAAAGTACAAGCTTCTGGCTAAGTTTGGGGCTAGGCAATTGGTGTATTATTCCAAGGGTTTTATTTATTATAAACTTCCACATCATCATTAAACTGCTCTGTAGGATTATACAAATTCATTATTATTGTAATCTAAATAGGCAGGATTTATTCCATTACAGCGGTAGGTACATTCTTAGCTCACGTTATTATAGTTAACTGAAACTTTGCTAGAAATATAATTTCATCTTCAAAATGATTGAAAGTATCGTTTCACTGGACATCTATTTACAAACCCATTAATATATGTATCATCCTGATGGACATTTAAATAACTACGTGAGTTTGAAAAGGGTTCTTGCGACCCATGTCAAAAGTGAATCATCCATATATACATTTAGTATTTACACTCTTGATAGATCTCTTTACGGATGAAAAATTACTTTGATAAATAAAATGGCTAAAAAATGAAACGAAATGGTAAAAGTGCTAAAATAAATATGATATACAAGAGTTTTTATGTAGGACGGAGGCAAATGAACAAGAGTGTCACCTGATAGTAAGTGATCACCGCTGCCCATGGACATCATCAACAATAGATTGATTTGTCCCAGTCGACCAGTCCTCGAAAGCAAAAAGACAAGTCCGACTTTTGTAGGGGATGTCATTGAAAAAAACAAAATTGCACAGTCTCGAACAAAAGTAACAGTCCATTCTGTCACCAAAAACTCGGCAAATCTATGTGTATGCGTCAAACTATAAACAGTGTTCAAAATTGCGATGACGCGTTGACGCAAGACTGTTTGAAATAAGAGCATTCTGCACTTATTTTTTGGGGACGTTTTTGAGACATTGATTGTGTATCTTGGGTTTTTGTATATCAATGACATCAATAGATTGATTTGTCCCGATTGATAAGGCCCCGAAAGCAAAAAGACAATGCCGATTTTTGTAGGACAGATGAAGTCTTTTTTATTTTTTTGCGTCCATCAACTAAATAGGGCATTAATAAAGGCGTTACAAACAATATTTGCTAAGTCAGTATTGCTATAAACTCAGTCCGAACTGAGTGAAGCTTCAACTGTTTTCGCTTAATACATTTTTCTATAGGGAGTTGCGTATTTCTTTTTCTCTCGTCCATCAATCAATCACTGGCTTTGCAAATATCGTTAGTATAATGAGACCTTATGAGAAATTATTTCCACGTTACCTCAAAAGAAGCCTATTTTAGGCCATTTAAATTGCGTCTATACTGAAGACCCGCTTGGTGTAGTAGTCAAGATGCTGCCTATTACGCAAGAGGTCGCGGGTTCGATTCCCGCACAGGACAAACATTTGTGTGCATGAACATGTCTGTTTGTCCTGGTGTGGGTGTAATTTGTATGTATTTAAGTATATTTGTAATACCACTGTTGATTTTGATGTCTGTAACACAAGTGCAGGCTACTTAACACGGAGTCAGATCAAAGTATGTGATGTTGTGTTTAAAACAAAAAAAAAGAATAAAAAATAAGTAAGATAAAACTGGTGACCAATTTAAATTGACCGAGTTATCAAAGTATAATAATATCTGGTTCGAGGAAAAAGTCCTTCGAAATTCAGAAGTTACAAAAAAGTTTTCTTCATTTTAAAAGAGTTTTTTGTTTGTTTTTATTTAATTACGCGTTGGTTTTTGAGGTGCCTTAGCCGATTTAGATGCTCACAAAAGTTGAGTATCAACATATTATGAATGTCCTACTGCATCATTTCCAATTATATTTTCGTTAATAAGACGGGTTTTGGCTTAAGCACCACGCTTTCCAAATGCGGATTGGTGATCAGGCTCTCTTCGGAAAATCCGACACAACTTTTTCCGACCGACGACGGGAATCGAACCCAGGACACGGCCTGGTTCTTAAACCACTAGGACATCGAGATCCTCATATAATAACGATTTAGCAGACCGGTATTGGAAGCGAGGAGCTCGATGGCGCAGTGGGTAGCGCACTCGGCCTGCGGTTGCTAAAGTTAAGCAACGTTCGCAGATGCCAGTCATCGGAGGGGTGACCGAAAAATGTCATCTAGAGCTCCTCCGTGCTTCGTAAGGCACGTTAAGCCGTTGGTCCTGCACCTGATCTCTCTACGGTCGTGTCAGATTGCTGTCCCACCAAACTATGTGAGTGAGGGAATAGGGAGTGCACCTGTGCTTGCGCACTCACTTGTGCACTATAATATATGCTGCGTACCTGGCTGATCGTAAGATCGGCCGCCATGGCCGAATACGGCCGGAGGGGTATAAATATTACTGGAAGCGACTTTTTGAGCGATTAGAATTTTGTCAACAATATGGAAACTTTTTGTCCCAATATTATTGACTATTTGTTTGCGTCTTTTTATTTGAGTACCCTGAGTGTCACTATCTATTCGACGCTGACTGCACAATTACCACAGCAATTTTTTAACTGACTGAATTCTCTTCTATACCATTGGGGCGACACCTATCGACATCGCCACAAAGGAGTAGTTCCAATATATGTCAACAGATGGCGCTGACACGGCAAAGCGATATTTCCATACAAACCTACATCGCGCTAGCGGAGTTTCCGCCGCGACTTAGCATATGTACATACATATATACGACTAAACCAACACAGTGCAGTAAGGACCTTGGTCCCCGAGCTAGATCACTCGCTCGGCAGAAGTACTTCTATCTTTTAGGGAATGGGTGATTTACCTAAACTGGTGACCCCGATGTGATCGGTCCCTATACCATCATACAATGTATATTTTTTTTAAATATGTTTGGGATTTGACTTGAATTATCTACATAAGGCGAGCATAGTTATTAAGCTCTAAATTTTTCATCTTAACCAGTTATGAATTAATCACCACGAAAAATACAACATAAATCTACACAAAAGATACATTACGTTCAGTAATTCAACGAAGCCAAAAAGATTCAAAGAGAACCATTGTATGAAAGGTCGACTAACTCTTACAATTTTCTTACTGAGCCAATAAAAGCCTAGTATAAAAGACACGGGTCATCAATCACTTTGTCTGTGTAGCGCTATGTAATGCGTTGGCATTATCAGTCAGGATTTAGAGGTTTTTCTTCACTGAGGATATATTTTTATTTAAGTTAGTAGCGGCCGCCTGCAACTTCGTCCACGAGGATTTTTTTTGTCCCATGGGAGCATTTGATCGGGATAGAAAGTATCCTATCAACTAAGTTAGCCTTTACCCTGCCTGTATACCAAATATCATCAAAATCCGTCCAGTAGTTTCAGCGTTATTGACGGACAAACATCCAAGCAAACAAACTTTTACATTTATAATAAGAAGAAAGAAAAAGATTAATGTGATAGAGAGGCAAACGAAAAGGGAGGATACCTTTTCATTTGCCTCTCTATCACATTATCTCTATCATCTATACACTTACCTGATGGTAAGTGATCACCGCTTCCCATGAACATCAACAACAGTACAAGAGTCGCAGATGCGTTGCCTGCCTTAAAACCCCATACCCTCCCAAACTGAGCCTTGATAAATAAATTCCATGGCCTATCATGGTCAAATACTCGTAACATTCTAGCCGTTTGGACAATGGTGGCTGAACTTACGCTCAGCCAAATACTCAGGATGTATTATAGTGCACCAGTGAGTGCGCAAGCACAGGTGCACTTCCTATTCCCTCACTCTCATAGTTGGGTGGGACAGCAATCTGACACGACGATAAAATACCGCCCCCTTCCAAAATTGTGAACTTTATGTGAGGTTTTCGTGTGTGAAATCTTAAATAACTTTTACCGTCCAGTAAGTACTGAAAATTCCTAAAAAAATTCGTTTCCTATTTCATATATGGATCAAAAGACTCTCAAGTATCTATTTTAGCTATATTTTTGCTGATTTCCTAGTGTGATAGGACCTTCAAGCTCATTTTTCATTAAAAGCCTAAAAGATAATAAAAGAACAAACACTCTTCGAAAACATGTTACTAAACTTTTAAATCTTACAAAAGATTAAGATATTCTGTTTACTGTGGAGGCTATAAATTAATAAAGTTACTAGACTTAAATTGCCAGTGCCGATTATCCAAAAATTGTGTCCAAGCGAGAAACAAACCTACGGCCCTCAGAATTTTACGCAAGAGGTCGCGGGTTCGATCCCCGCACAGGACAAACATTTGTGTGCATGAACATGTCTGTTTGTCCTGGTCTGGGTGTTATATGTATCTATTTAAGTATATTTGTAATACCACTGTTGATTCTGATGTCTGTAACACAAGTGCTTAAGCTACTTAACACGGGGTCAGATCAATGTATGTGATGTTGTGAGATATTATTATTATTATATATTAATTTTAGGTAAAGTCTCAAACCACTATACCAACAGACCGTTATTTATTACATGAATGTGTGTCAAAGGAGGCTTTAATAAAAAGGCTTGCCTACATATTTGAATAACGCAAAGGGTGTAAAAATAAAACTTTTCCACAAAAAACCGCAGGAATTTTTCCATTATAACAATAAATAATATGGCGTAATCCTTTTCAGGTTTTTAAGCTTATTTTGAGTCTTGTACACTTTTAATAAGGTTGCGTATTGGAATACGTGCCCTGTTAAAGTTATAACCAAGTTTTATGTACCCCATTTCTAGTGGTTAAGTTTGAAACTTTATTATTTCAAACTTGAAGTAGTTGAAGGTAGAAGAAAGAGGTTATTTAAGTATGTATAGTAAATACATCCATAGGACAAGCTTCGCGCTTAGTTTGGGGCTAAACAATTGGTGTTTTAGTCCAAGGAATTTGTTATAATTGTTATTTATCATTCTATACTGGCAAAAACTAAATTTATAAATGAATACATTCAAATCAATGCAAAAATGATTTCATCTGTCCAGCTTTTATTCCCCTGGCCCTGGCGAGTCCAAAAAAATATATTTCAAAAGGCACTTTATTTCTTTTGTCCCATATTAATATTCTGTAAGCATTCGCCTATAAGGAAGTATCAAAACTTTTGGGTTGCCCTAAAAGTTTAAGCATCAATATTATTTGGGCGATGTTTGATTTGGGAATATTATATCCTTTTCTTTACTTCAAAAAACTATAGGAAAAAAGTAAAGTATCAGCCTATTAATATCCCTATGCAGGAAATAGGCCCCCGTCATTTGAAATCATATTGTTTTTATCGTTATAAAAATGGATATCGGTTTAACCACCACGCTTGCCAAATAGCGCAGTCATTGAAGCGAAAAATATGGTCCAACCTCCGAATTTTTTTACTGTGAACCGATTTGCATGAAATTTTGGAATTAGTTTCATTGTACCCTTAAATTCAAAAGTGAAAATGATTTGAACGCCGCAACTACCCCTGGAGTGGTTGCCACCCCATCTCGGGGGTGAGTATTTTTTTTTTTAAGATAATCACGTATATCGATTGGATTACTAATTTTAAGCAAAAAATCATCTATAAAGTTTTTCGATAAATCTAATACTTTTCAAGTTATTGGCAATTGAAAATTCGCAATTTTGTCACGTTTTTCATCGGTGTTTTGCAAATATCTCCAAAAATATAAGTTTTATCGAAAATTTTATAAGGAACAAAATTGTAGCTGGTAAAAAATTAAATAATTTTGTCTATCCTAAAGTTTTCTATGTGCAATATCACTACATAGTATAAAACAAAGTCGCTTTTTCTGTCATGTTGTATGTTGTATGTCCCTATGAACGCTTAAATCTTTAAAACTACGCAACGGATTTTGATGCGGTTTTTTTAATAAATAGAGTAACTCATGAGGAAGGTTTTTATGTATAATATCATCCATTATATAGTGGACAAGTACCACGGGCGAAGCCGGGGCGGCCGCTAGTTAAGATATATATTAAAGATCGTAGCCGTTTTTTATTTTGTCTGCAATTTAATCGATTTGGTCAATGTCATCTAGCGGCGAGCAGATGCATTTTATGGATTCTTATAATTAAGAGTTTTGTAGTGCTTGAAATAAGCTTTCAAATGAGTATAATTAAAAGTCTTTTGCACGTAAAATAAGTAAGCTGTATTACAAATAAGAGGATCATCGAATGCTTTTTCTTGTAAATCAATGGGTTTCACAAGTGCCATTTCCAAGCTATTCATGCTATCACAATTTCTAAAACAGCATTGAAAAGGTAATTAGAAGAACTACAACAACCTTTATTGCAATATATAAATAAAATCATTTTTCGAAAACGGTGAAGGGTTAAAGGGCTTAAGAGAGACTGTGATTGCCGCTGCCACGCGCTCTTTAAACAATCATATCTCCGTCAGTTTTTATTTAACAGAAATAACAAAATTATTAATTTTTTTGTCAGAAAAATACCTAAATTTTTTATCCTCACATTTTTATACGCATCTATCGTAATTTTTAAGATATTATGAAAAGAAGGTGGGATTTTTTAAAATATGAGATTTTATATTTTTATTTTAATCCTGTCTATTTTGAAAAATATGTGTCCTAAAGCAGCCAAACTGATACAATTTATCAAACACTTCATAATAAAGTTAATTCTTGGCGGAATACGAATAATTTCAATTCTGGTGGAAATGGCACTTATGAAACCCATTGTTTTAAAAGAAAAAATATTGGATGCTCCTCTTATTTGTAATACAGCTTACTTATTTTACGTGCAAAAGACTTTTAATTGTACTCATTTGAAAGCTTATTTCAAGCACTCCAAAACTCTTAATTATAAGAATGCATAAAATGCATCTGCTCGCCGCTAGATGACATTGACCACATCGATTAAAATGCAGACAAAATAAAAAACGGCTTTGATCTTTAATATCTAACTTAATATTGCACTTAGAATACGTTATAATAAACAAAATTGTTTAGTTTTTTACCTGCCACAATTTTGTTCCTCATAACATTATCGATAAAAGTTATATTTTTGGAGATATTTGCAAAAAACCGATGAAAAACTTGACAAAATTGCGAATATTCAATTGCCAATAACTTGAAAAGTATTAGATTTATCGAAAAACTTTATGGATGATTTTTTGCTTAAAATCAGTCCTCCTATCGATATCCGAGGTTATCTTAAAAAAAGAATACTCACCCCCGAGATGGGGTGGCAACCACTCCAGGGGTAGTTGCGGCGTTCAAATCATTTTCACTTTTGAATTGAAGGGTGCAATGAAACTAATTCCAAAATTTCATGCAAATCGGTTCACAGTAAAAAAATTCGGACCCAAAATGCTTCATTGCCTGCACTAAAAGCGGATTGAGCCGATCGAGCTGTGTTCGGAAAAAATAGATCGCTCGGCCCGGGATTTAAACACAAGACCTCGAGATCACGCCTGGACGGATAATTAACCACTATACCATCGAGTGGTTGTTATAAAAAGAGAACTTTGAACAATATAGACCTAAATACCCCAGAGAAGACCATAGAGTAGCAATTCGTAACTGCTGTGCTATGTTTCTGCTGGTAAGGTCTCTGGAGCTCATTTGGGGAGGGTATGGGGTTTTAAAGGCAGGCAACGCATCAGCGACCCTTGTGCGGTTGTTGATGTCCACGGGCAGCGGTGATCGCTTACCATCAGTGACTCTCTTGCTCGTTTGCCTTCCTTTAGCAAAAAATAACATAAATTTATAGACCTGAAAATCTTCATAAAAAATAATGAAAGTCTGTGTAAATTATGACATTTGACATTTACTGCTATTCATTTGAGCATTCGCCATTGAAATGATGAAATCGACAATAAAACCGAGCTTTCTTGACAAGGGTTTGACAGCTGTCATCTATGAAGCTTGATCTCAATTGATCCGCGGTGAGAAATAAATGCTCGTAATCTTTTGTGGGATTTAACAGTAATCCTTTTTTGTTCATCAATGTTTTTGTTAAAGGTCAGACGGTTAATAATTGAATTTTCGATAGAAAAGCTTAAGAATTTTCGTTGGGCATGTGGCGGTTCCAAAAATGTTTTTCTGCTCAACTTTATACAGTTGAGCAATTTAGTTTGGTGGTCAGAGACAAAGGCTACAAAATCAAGGGTCGTGGGTTCGAATCCCACTAGGGTTAAATGCTTATGCAAACGGGTCCGTGACACAACCCAGGTCTGTGAGCACCATTTGGCAAGCGTGGTGATTAAGCCAAAACCTTTCTATGTAACGAAGACATGATTTCAATTGATGGAGGTCTTTGCCTTGCAGTGGGATATTAATGCTGATACTTTACTAAATATAATATAAGAAAACAAATCTTGAAAGATTTTGTAACTAAAACATCGCCATTGTTTTTAAGCTTGCATTCATAACCGACTTTCACACTATTTGACTTCTGCTAACGACAGAAATAAAACGAAGCAACAAAAGTTAAAACTAAATGTACCGTATATTTTCATTTTTCAACAGAATTTCAAAGTAACTTCGACCTTATGTCGAGAGCAATAAAGCACATTCGTTGATTGGTCAGTTCCCATTTTGAATTTAAGTAACGACTGAGTAAGGTTGCCACGCGTTTATAATTTATTGGTTAAATCACGACATTTGATAAATATCTTTTCTTCAGTCCTGGAGAGGTATAGCTTAGTCGCTCATCTAGGAAAGTACCTTCACCTTACAGAAGACCACAGTGAAGTAGCATTTCGTAACTGTTGTGCTATGTTTCTGCTGGTGAGTAAGGTTGCCAGAGCACAGTTGGGAAACCCTTCCCCTTAAGAATCCATACCTATGGGGTCTTAAAGGTAAGCAACGCATCTGCGACCCTTGTGCGGTTGTTGATGTCTGCACTTATCATCAGGTGACCCTCTTTTATTTTATACTATTATCCCTCATGTTCGTTTGCCTACCTATAAAATTAAAAACACTTGTTTTCATGTTTTCGTTACAAAGTTGTGTTTTGACATAATTACCACGCTTGCCAATGGCGGATTGGTGATCACAAATCGGGTCTGTGTTTGCAAAACCGACACAAAATTGCCCGACCCGGGAATCCAACCCAAGAATGCAAGACCACGTGAGAAACATGATTTCAAAAGATGGAGGCTTTTTCCTGGCAGTGGGACATTAATAGACTAATTAAATACTTTACTTTACTTGTAATTATTATTATCACGTAGATAAGCACCAACACTGATTTCTTTTGTATCAAATCATACACATTTGAATACGCGATCTCGCGATTGAGTCAATTTCTTTACCATTATATGTATTAAAGCAGTTATCAGCTTTTATACTAATTATTAAAGAAAACCATTATGCTAAAAAACGCAACCAAAAATCGGCGGGATTACACCCGTAATGTATTTAAATTGAGGATGAAACACTGAGCAGATATTACGTCGTGTAATATTGTATAGAAAATTTACCTCGGCTAAACTCCTGCGTTTTTCCGCTTAGTGCGTTTCTATACACATCACCCATATTTCATTTCTCTTACAAATGAGATGTCCCATCCCAGGCCCGCACCATGTACGTGGTACCAAAAAATCGGTAAAATATTGCTATTTCCATTAAAAATACAATAAAACATTTTTGGTCCGTAGTTTAGTGGCATAAAAATAAAATGAAATTCATAATTGTTCACTTTACTTCGTAAAGATGGCAACTGTATTTTTTTTCTTCATTGGGATTTCAGCTTTGGCCCCAGCCTTTTTAGGTCGTTTGTAACCTAAAAATATAAATACTTTGTGAAATAAACTGCATACTGTCAAAACAAAAATAAACTGACGGTTAAACGACATAAACGTCATTCAAGTTTCAAAGATGCGTCTTGGTATATTTACTTTACTCTATGGATGCGTCCTCCGCCATATTGTACTGAGTTGCAATATTGTGGTATAATTTATTGTTTCGGCCAAAAAACTAAGGTTTTCCATAAGAATTGGAGTGATTAAGACTGTAGTACACTTATTCGCCTATATTTAGGTATAGCGTACATGGTCCAGGCCCAGGCTCCATACATTTCTGGGACATCTCTTTTGACGCCGAAACTTTTTAATCTTTCATGTTTTCCGCACAGAGCAATCAAATTTTATTAAATAAATTCCTTTGACTACCAATATTGCCTAGTTCCAATATGTGGTAAACTGATATGAAATATATTGGGATGAAAGAGAAATTTTATACTAAGTACTAAAAACTGTGTTTTTTGTTTTATGTGCTCGGCATCCTAGTGGTAAGAGTGGTTGGATTTAAGTACTGTATCAAATATCCCTGGACATTATTCACACAGCGCCATCTAGCCCCAAACTAAGCATTAGCTTGTGCTATGGGTGCCAGACAACGGATAAACATTACTGATATACTTTTTTTTTGTAAATACATACATATTATACATAGAAACACCCAGACCGATACAAACAGATATGTTCATGCACACAAATGTTTGTACCGTGCGGGGATCGAACCCGCGACCTTTGGTGTAATAGCCGACTTCTCGACCATTACACCAAACGGCTCGGCTCGTATCCGTTCCATCCATGATATAAGTTTCGAGCTAAGTTTGGGGCTAGACAATTGGTGTACTTATTAGTTCGAAAAATTCATTTACTATTCACATCAATATTCAAACTACGACCTCAGTTTTTTGGTCAAGATCTCTTACTGCTAAACCAACGAACCTGTTTCAAAAATATACGAGTGCCTTTTGCCGATGGCCCAATCTATTTCCCATAAAAGAAAACGGTTAAATCAACATATCCAACCAATTTCAAAGACCAGGTGGAATGAATTGCATATCAAGTCACTCGGAAAGGCTTAAGCGAACCGTGCTTAATTCGAAGTAAATGCCCACAGACTTGGGAAATCGATTTGACCAGATGAAGGAGTATTTTTAAATGTGGTTTCACGAGATTGCTGAAGCTTAGAACGTTTGTGGATTTAGAAACTGTAAAAGAATTTGTGGTAACGGATACGGATGGGGGAATGAAAGTGGTTGGTGTGAGTAGTAGATAATAAATCGTTATATAAAGAAATAAATATAAATATTTCACAACATCACATACATTGATCTGACCCCGTGTTAAGTAGCTTAAGCACTTGTGTTACAGACATCAGAATCAACAGCAAAAATACAAAAATTACAAATATACTTAAATAGATACAAATAACACCCAGACCAGGACAAATAGACATGTTCATGCACACAAATATTTGTCCTGTGCGGGGATCGAACCCGCGACCTCTTGTGTAATAGGCAACGTCTTGACCATTACACCAAGTCGTCAGTATATATATAAATATAAGTATGTTTGTATATCAATGGTCGTGTGATTATTTTGCTTTTCAATACTGGATCCAACTATAGAGGAAATATTTTAAAATGACAAGAAGGTTCTTAGTTTCACAGGATAATTGAGTATTAAAAATTGGCCAAGTGCGAGTCGGACTCCCGCACTGAGGGTTCCGTACAAATTCTATTTTTGACGTATTAAAAAAACTACTGAATAGATTTCGTTCGAACTAATTTTCGTTGGTAGTTTTTATGGTAATGTACATTATATAATTATTTCAGTTTTATCATCCTCTTATTTTAGAAGTTAGAGGAGGGGGACACACTTTTTTCTACTTTGGGAGGGTCTGTCACGCAAAGTATTCACTTTAGAAAAAAGTGATATTAGAAACCTTAATATAATTTTTAAAGACCTATCTATAGATACCCCACACGTATATGTTCAATGAAAAAAAATATTTTCAGTTTCAGTTCTGACTATGGGGACCCCCCACTATTTTTATTTTTTTTTCTATTTTCGTGTGAAAACCTTGTTGCGGTTCACAGAATACATCCACTCACTAAGTTTCAACAGTATAGTACTTATAGTTTCGGAAAAAAGTGGCTGTGACAGACTGGCGGACAGACAGACAGACAGACAGACAGACAGACAGACAGACAGACATGACGAATCTATAAGGGTTCCGTTTTTTTGCCATTTTGGCTACGGAACCCTGAAAATGGCATAAAGTCCAAATGTTATAACAAGGAATTTGTAATGCAAAACTCTGAATTCTAACTGTATAAAGTTATAGTAAAAATGCTAAAGAAATTTGAGTTTTGGTCCCATAAGAGAATAAAAATCCATCCCAACTAATATTATAAATGCGAAAGTAACTCTGTCTGTCTGTCTGTCTGTCTGTTACGCTTTCCCGCTTAAACCTCGCAACCGATTTTGATGAAATTTGGTACAGACAATCTTTAGACCCTGAGACAGAACATAGGCTACTTTTTATTTCGAAAAAAAGAAATCCACGCGGACGGAGTCGCGGGCGGCCGCTAGTTTTATTCATAAATGCGAAGTTAAGAAGACACAATTTACTTCACAAAGGAACTTAAAGTAGTAATTTATTAAACAAACTCTACAGTTCGTACGGTGTAACTATATACACCGAATATAACCTATCTATATGATAAACTTTATGTAGTAGCCACAAATACCTCAAGTATGTTTGTGTCAGAATCAGCTGAAGACAAAAGCTTTGTCTAACTTAGCAAACTTCGACATCGTTCCTTTCAAGTGCATTGCTTACCTGACATAAACAGTTTGTGATAGAGAAGAGTAGGTACCGCAGGGCAGGATTTTAGGGCCCATATTATTCAATTTTGTCCAGACTCGCCAAATCCTAAATTATGGCCAAAGCGGACCCCGCACGAAAACGGGATAAACGCTAGGAGGATGATGATTATTCAACTTTTTTTTTCCTAAAGTGAGGTTATAAAAATGTATGTGTAAAAGCTGGAAGTTAAATTAAAAACATGAAAAAAGCTTGAACTAAATAATTAGTGGGAGTTAATTTCATACTTTGATCGCGGTTTTTCGGCCTTGTGTGTTTTCATACAAAGACTGACAAAAGTTAGTTATTAGAATTTATCTTTTTGTATAACTTGCCTGTTGCAAAACATGCCCAATAAATAGACCATAGTCACCACCCTGGGCAAACTTGGTGATCGTTGTATATGAATCGGACAATCAGGTATGCAAAGTCCAAACGCAATTGGAAAAACTTCACAAAGTGAAAGTGTTCTGGAATTTGAACCCATGACCTCCGAGGTTATAGAGCTCGCTCTAACCACTACAACAATGAGGAATCATTCTAGCAACCCTATTGGCCACAAATGGCGGGAACTCGACGAGCGTATTCCAATGCTAATATTTTCCCATTTTAATCCGCCCAATGTCATTTCGTTCACGTTCGAGCGGCACGAATGATTTGCAATCAACTGTAAATACCAGTGTTAATCCCCCTTTTCCGGGGAAAAAATGTTTGTTTTATGTGGAGGAAGATATTTTCCTGTTTGCGTTAACGGCTTTTGTAGGAATCTGTGTGTGGTATTCCGGGTACCTTTTGCTTACCATCAGGTAAAGTGGTGTATACTGACTCCACTTTGCCTGATGGTAAGCAAAAGCTACCCAGATTGCTAGGACAACCTTTGTGGTAGTTTAAAAGATGTCTTTTATTTTTATTTTAATAAAACT
This sequence comes from Nomophila noctuella, assembly GCA_958496325.1. Classification (NCBI taxonomy): domain Eukaryota; kingdom Metazoa; phylum Arthropoda; class Insecta; order Lepidoptera; family Crambidae; genus Nomophila; species Nomophila noctuella. Next base: position 4,027,289 of record OY292511.1, on the reverse strand, counting down.
ACTAATAAGTCTGCTCATTTTACTGCTCGTCCTAAATAAAAAAAAAGCTTAATGTATTTAATGGTATATTATAATTTGATTTATAGTTACAATTTCATGAGAACAATAATATTGTAACCAGACATAAAACCAGCAATAAGACAAAAATGAACTTTAACCTCTACAAAATAAGTCCGAAAACTAGACTTCATAAGACATCAGTGCCATCAGGTGCACTGATGTGTAAGTCTCATTCAAATATAGACTTTACTGCTACGGCATAAGATTCAAGGTTCATACATTGTTTTAATACTCCATTCCCTTTCTACGACAACTATATACTAACTATATCAATCCATGTCGATCTGGCAGTCACGAAGCTATCAAAAGTTATTGGTTACAGTAAAAAAGGAGGTTCCACTTAGGACACCTAATTTTAGAGCACCCGCATAATGAGCAACCGGATCAAACCACTTTGAGCACCCATTCATATTGTGGGCTCGTCTAAAATATCAATTAGGTAAAATCAAATATTTAAAGAGAGGTAGAGCTTAGTGGATCTTCCACTCGAATGAGCCGCTCGTATGGGAAGTACCCCACCTTACAGAAGACCACAGTGAAGTATCACTTTGTAACTGTTGTGCTATGTGTCTGCTGGTGAGTAAGGTCGCCGGTGCTCAGTTGGGGAGGGTATGGGGTCTTAAAGACAAGCAACTTATCTGCGACACTTGTACGGTTGAAGATGTCCATGGGCAGCGGTGATCACTTACCATCAGGTGACACTCTTGTGTGTTGGCCTCCCTATAATCTAATTTCTTATAAATTTTTTTGATTATTAGAAATGTGAAAGTTTGTTAGTTTAGATGTTTTTCCGTCAATCACGCTGAAACTACTAGACGGATTTTGATGAAATTTGGTACATATACAGTCAGGGTATGGATATGAGCTGACTTAGGTGATAGGATACTTTTTATCCCGATTACATGCTCCCACGATATAAACCAAAATCCGTGCGAACGAAGTCGCGGGCGGCCGCTAGTTTAAAATAATCATCGGTGGTCAGAGTGGATAACCTCAACAAAAGAATTTCTTGAGAAAAATGGCGTCGTATAATTTCCCTTGTGATGTCATCTGTCATTGCTTTACGTCAAAGTTGAGTTTTACTCTGATATTAGAGAAAAAAATCATTAGACATGCCCTTGGCATACTCGACGAGCTCTAAAATTTCAAGCGACCGTCGCTACTCATGACAGAGAAAGCATGTTGGAACGTATGCCCCTGTCAAATAAATTAAGCCTCAGTTTTCGGGTGTCGAGGCATAACAATAATATCTCAGATAATATTTTCCTTGCCGCATTTCGGTAAGTGATCACTTAGAATATTATAGTGCACAAGTGTGTTCTAGTACATAAATCAATATTACAAAAGTCCTTGGTCTAACAAACCAATGTTTTAGTTCCAAAGTAAGCTTGAAGCTTCTACTATAGATGCTAGGGGACGGATAGACATACTTTAATACTTTAATAAACATCCATGACTCGAGTACAAATGTTGATATTCATCACACGAAAATTTGCCCCTAGCGGGATTCGAACTCGCGACCCTTGATTTTGTTGCAAGGGTCTCTGACCACTAGACCAACGGGCCTGCCATATCTTTTGGTCGTCATCTTCACTTCTATCATTCTTAACGTTTCGATCCATGCAATTCGTGCACAGGTACAGATAAAGGATTCGAACCCGCGACCTTTTGTTCCATGTTGAGGTCCTAAAAACGCACCTCCTCAATATCTCCTATTAGATAATTACCATTGACAGAACAAAGCCGATCACGTTGTAAATAAAGCCTTGTGACGTCATATTGACATCACCAGTATGTTGAGCACAAACGACATGGGGGTAGAGTGATTAACTAACTACAGGGGGGAATTAAGGATTAGTACTAGGGGCCCGTCACGCGGTTTCACCCGCATCCCGAGGGAACTGCTTCCCGTACCGGGCTAAAATATAGCCTACTAGCCTTCCGCTCCCGGTTTCACCCGAGCCTAATTTTTTTCAAATATCCCGCCTTTCTCCCCACATTTCTGGGATCAAAAGTATGTTCACCGGAGATAGTGTAGCTAGCCAACAGTGAAAGAATTATTCAAATCTGTCCAGTAGTTTACTCGTTATATACAAAAATACAAATCTTTCTTCTTTATAATATTAGTGTAGATGTAGATAGTGCAGAAGTGTATATGAAGATGTCTTTTTAAAACACATGTAAGGATATAGGATTTCGATTCCGTGATCATTTCATGGTGAGAATCTAGAATCGCACCTCCTCAATATCTCCTATTAGATAATTAACATTGACAGAACAAAGCCGATCACGCTGTAAATAAAGCCTTGTGACGTCACAGTGACATCACTGGTGTGTTGAGCACAAACGACATGGGGGTAGAGTGATTAACCACAGGGGGGTATTGAGGGGGCTCTTCAGAGTTGAATTAACGAGGTCTTAACAATATGAATATTTTCAATTCATTGTTTTCCTTTCATTTAATTTTATAAGTTTGTTAGAGAGATTTCATCCTCATAATTGACTCTAACCATCGATGCAATAAAAGTGCCGGGTGCAACTTTGACGGATTTAAGGCAGTTCGATTACCGGGTGCGGTAGATAAATTTTAAAAAATCTTTGAATGCAGTTTCATTTCTTTTCAAAAATAAAACATAATCTTGCTTTCATTGAAATTGTATATCTATAGTATTAAGGGTACTTCCCCTCCAGGGGGCATTACAAATTCTACCTTGTAAAGGCAGAGGGGCAATTAATAAGTAGTAATTCTTACACTTGAAGGTGATTTCTTCTCATTACACTTCAAGCTGAAAAACGATTCTGTTTCAAAATTACACAATACACACAAGCCTTTAAAAAACACATTTACCTCAAAAGTCAACACACAAGTATAATTTAGAAACACTCATGTCAGAGGTTGTAAAACTTTTCCCATACAAAAAGACCCCACGGGCCCTTCCCCTAAATCCGGCCCTGTGACCTGCCATTTCAACTCAATCGCACCTTAGAGCTTGTTAATGGGCGATGAGTGAACGTGAAGTTAAGTCTTAGGTAAAAGGTTAGAAGCTTTATGACATCGCTTTTACGAGTAGTAAAGTTTGCTTGCAACTCTTCCCGAATCTATACTAATATATAAAGCTGAAGAGTTTGTTTGTATGTTTGTTTGTTTGATTGATTGCATGAACGCGCTTATCTCAGGAACTGGAACAGGCCCGTTGGTCGAGTGGTTAGAGACCCTGGCTACAAAACCAAAGGTCGCGGGCTCGAATCCCGCTAGGGGCAAATGTTTGTGTGATGAACATCGGCATTTGCACTCGAGTCATGGATGTTTATAAAAGTATTTAAGTATGTATGTCTATCCGTTCCCTAGCTTCCATAGTACAATCTTCGAGCTTCGTTTGGGGGTAGGCAATTGGTGTGTTAGTCCAAGGAATTTATTATTATTATTCTCGATACCAGCTGGCTGCTTTGGACTCTATTGAGCGGCGTGCGATGAGGCTTATCGGTGATGATACTTTGATCGAGAGCTTGCAGAGCCTCGATCATCGTAGAAAGATTGCTTGCCTCTCCGTATTTTACAGACTCCACTTTGGTGAGTGTGCTGCTCAGCTGCACGATTTGGTTCCGCCAGCTCCGTTCCATCATCGAACTACTAGACTCGGTCAGGGACTTCATCCGTATACAGTGGAGATTCCGCGCGTACGAACTAAGCGATTTGCTTCATCCTTCTTGATACGGACTGCGCGGGAGTGGAATTCTCTGCCGAGATCTGTATTTCCTGCACATTACAACTTGGGGCTCTTCAAGGCCAGAATAAACGGGCTTTTCCTGAGCAAGCACGCTCCATCGTAGACCACATAGTTGTTTAACATCAGGCAACTTTGTGGTCAAGTGCTAGCTTAGTCCTAAATAAAAAAATAAAAAATTTATTATATAACTACTGGTCCGATTTGAAAAAATATTTTTGTGTTGGATAGTCCATTTGACAAGGAAAGTTTTAGGCTATTGGAAATAGAAATCCACGCGGACGGAGTCGCGGGTGGCCTCTAGTTCAGAATATACGAAACTTACTGTTATAACCGACTTTTTATGGTCTTACTCCTTCCTAGCGAGTTAAGTTAGTAAGTAAATTAGGGATGCAAAGATAGGTTTTGGCTAAAACACCACGCTTATCAAATGTGCTTTACTGATCCACACTGATTGCGGACAAAAATTTACCCCAAGTAGGATTCAAACCCACAACACTAAGATTTGTAGTCACGTTTAGAATCAAGACTAAAACGACCTTTACGATTTGAAAGCTTTAATTAAATCCTACTACTATTATAAATGCGAAAGTTTGTATGTGTGGATGTATGGATGTATGGATGTATGGATGTTTGTTACTCTTTCACGTCAAAACTACTGAATGGATTTGAATGAAACTTTCCCACAATACAGCTTATACATCAGAATAACACATAGGATATTGGAAATCCAAATCCACGTGTACGGAGTCGCGGGCGGCCGCTAGTTCAACAATAAATAATTACGCAGTTAAAATTGTGCGCCATATTTTAAACCTTGTTTTACAAAATGCAGCGACCCGAATCGAATGTACTTTATGTCAAGCACGGGATAACATAGGCTCTTAATTATAAAATTAATGAATATTCAAACAATCCTTAATGTGAAAGTTTTCAATTGTAAAATATGCCCTGACACCAGAAAACTGTGGTACTTTTTAGTCTTACATGACGTTTGTCCCAACATTCTCTTACTACGATAAGGAGCGACAATCGCTTCAATTTTTCGTGCTAATTTTATAGCGAGTGAAAGTATGGCGAGGGCATATTTAAGGATTTAAATATATGCCTTATTGCTGATTTAGGGTTAAGGAGGGCCCTCATCCAAGGGGACTTTAAGAGGACATTTTCCCTTCGAAACCACTTTTAGAAGATCTTGTAGAATGCTGACTGGGATGTTTTAAGATGGCCCCTAATTAGTTTTATTGCTGTGTTTTCTTTTAGGGTTAAGTAGAAGAAAAGACTTACTACTTCTTTTGGTACATTGTATAAAGCAAAGTTGGTGTCTTCTGTGTGTCCCTAAGTTGGTATTCTGAATGCTTAAGGGTTAGACTCCATCAAAGCTGAGATGTGGGCTGTGTGCTGTGTCGTAAGTAATAATAGTAATATCTATTGTGATATAATCGCAAATATATATTTATTTATCTGTACTAAAAAAAATATACAATAAAGCGGAAGAGTTTGTATGTTTATTTGTTAGAAACGCGATAATCTCAGGAAGTGCAGGTCCGATTTGAAAAATATTTTTGCGTTAGATATTCTATTTGATGAGGAATGCTTTAGGCTATTGGAAACCGAAATGCACGCGGACGGAGTCTTGGGCGGCCGCAAGTTATTAATATTTATATTATATATATATTTTATAAAATAAAATGAGATTCATGATTAAAGCGTTTGTTTCGCATTATAAATTCGCCTTTGACAGAACCTTAGTCAATAATGGCGCTAATTTGTTAGTGAGCAAAAAAACGGCAGTCCCCATTGTGTGAAAATTCATCTCAAGCTCTAACGCAGTGCCGTATTCTCCTAATCTAGATTACAATTAAAGCCTAACCTGGAAGCGTTCCTAACTATTTGGTGCATTGCAGTCTACACGGCTAGGTGAATAAGTTTGCGAGCAAACATTATTACAGTTTGTATGCACCGTGCATTCTTAGTGCAACGGTGAACTAATTTTCTTGACGCCATTTTAGCAAAATTTCCTTGACGCCATTTTAGCACACTTGCCTGAAAATTCTTTTTTACGGGAGCTAAAATATTGGGTTAATGATTTTTGTGATCCAGCAGAAAAAGGACTTTGACAGATTGATAATATGTAACTGTTTATTTTTCTTTATAATCAAATAAAATTATATATAAATATATATACATACTCATTGATTAGGGGCATTCCGGGGGATGGGCATATATTGTGCCGTAAATCACGTGAAACTACTGAACGGATCTTGATGACATATGTTATACAGGCAGAGTGTGGGCTAAATTATGTGATAGGATACTTTTTATCGAGGTTAAATGCTCCAATGGGATAAAACAAGCATCAAGAATACGCGGGCAAAGCCTGTTGTGTTATGAAACTAAATAAATAAATAAATATTTCACAACATCACATACATTGATCTGACTCCGTGTTAAGTAGCTTAAGCACTTGTGTTACAGACATCAGAATCAACAGTGGTATTACAAATATACTTAAATAGATAGGGGGAGTCCGGGAGAGTTGAACCGCTTTTTGTTTAAATTATCGTAACTTTCTTAATATTAGACTTAGGGATTCAATTATAGTATTAAACATTAGCTTATTTATTTGGGTTTACTTATGCATTATAACTTTTAGGCTTTTATAATACTGAAATATGTTATTACCTACTTCAATAAAAAATGGAATATGGCTCAACTCTCCCCAATCCATGGGACACTTGACCCGGGGTATGGGGAGAGTTGAACATGTTATTTTATTATGGGGGACATTAAAAAAATATCAGCTTAAATCACATGATTATTTGAAATATCAACAAAATAACTAAAATTATATAAAAATACAGTTATCTACTGTTTATTTAACAAAACAAAATCTAACAAAACTTTATCTTAAACATTTCAAGTCATAATAATTGTTATATCCTTTCATCAAACCTTCTCCATCTTATTTTTAAATTATTAAACTTATTTTTTAACTTTTTTGAATTAACATTGGCGAAATCAAAAGCTAATTGCATCGCTTGCTTTCTAGTCAAACCGTAATGCATTTTACTGCATGATAGTAAATATGCCACAAGGATTTTTTCTTCTCGAACTGTAAATATTTGTGATTCTTTATACTGACTATTTTTTTCTTCAAATTTGTTTAGTTTTTCTTCATTCAATTTATAACGTCTTATTGTACTTCTATCGATTCCATACTTAATAGATGTTTTTCGTAACGATGCACCATCTTTTACCTCACGTATAGCGTTTTCTAACTCAGTGGCGGTATATTTTTTTCTTTGGCGTGTGTTTTCAGAAGGCTTGTATTTAAACGGCATTTTTCATCCAATTAACCTGAAATAAAACGTTATTAACGTAATAAAACAAGCAAAACACAAACCAAACTCCAAAACCTGTCATATATAAACACAGCGAGAGTTGAACCACTGAGCATGTCTCCCGACCTCACCATGGTGCAACTCTCCCGCTTATATTACATTAACATAAAACTTTGTTCATAGGAAAACCATTCAATCTTAGCGAAAAAACACTAAGCGCACGTCAAACTATAAATCAGGCAACATAATAGTATCAATACACAATACATACCTCTATAAACTCGTACGTAATCACAAAACAACAAAAATTAGAAAAAAACTACTCCGCAATCACAAAAATACCTTTTCGAACCTGACCACCAAACAAACAGGCCATTGTAAAAAATGGCGGCGTGGTTGTTTATGGTCTCACGCGTGCTACCAATGACCGACTAGACGTGTCGTTAGCGCGAAATTTAAATCGAGTTTTTAAAGGCGGTTCAACTCTCCCACCTGGGCAAGTCTCCCGGACTCCCCATGTAACACCCAGACCAGGACAAACAGACAAGTTCATGCACACAAACGTTTGTCCTGTGCGGGGATCGAACCCGCGACCTCTTGCGTAATAGGCAACTTCTTGACCATTACACCAAGCGGGTCGTCAAACTAAGCTATTACTGTGGTCCTTTGTAAGTTAAAGGATAAACGTTTAAGTATCAATATGCGAATTTGCTTTATAATAACTAAAAAAATATAGCTACATACTAAACTAAAATCAAACCGTTATTGTGAAGAAAACTACTTCCAGCGCCATCTATTGCCGCTTTTCTTTACTAAATACTGACACTCTCCGACTTATATTTCAAAGAAGTTCGCCACAGCTCTGTATAAAGAAAATACTCCAATTTCACTGTGACATTCCCAACAACATTAAGAGAGGTCTTAGTCTCGTTAAAAAGAGTCATTATTCTTGAAACTTTGTAATTAAAGCTTGCGATGTTTCAACCCTCTCGTAGGTCGTATGTTCCCCTGATTAAATCTTTAAGGGGATGAGTAAACTTGGGTGACTTGACTGAATGTTTTATTAGTTGTTTTCATGTTTTTATGGTTCAATCGGCAGTTTATACTGTTGATACACCCAATCGTAATCGAAAATTGTATCATCATTATCATCTAATATGTAAAAAATATCTTAAAAATCATTGTTGCCCGTTAACATGTGACAAAAAATACTGGGTCTAAAGTAGGTGGCCCCAGCTGTTAAAAAGGGATTCTAAAAATATTATACATACAGACGAATTGAGAACCTCCTCCTTTTTTGAAGTTGCCGATGAAATTTTTGTGTCCAAAGAAGCTTAACCATATTTGTAACCTTTATCAGTTTTTGATTGTTTAAAATAACAATTAATTTTACTAATATTATACAATAAAATCGAAATTTCTTGTTGTATGTTAAACCTAGAAACATGATACCTAATCACATGTACACATTCTAATCGAAGGCTTAGTTTAGACAAAAATCATTTCTTGCTCTTGAAATTCTCTAATTAAATAAATCAAATTACCGTCAATTAAGTTAATTGCATTTCAGAAGCAGGTCAGGTACATATTTGACGCTTGGAACGTTCCAATCAACATGATAAACCTTGGCCTACCCGACATGGGGATCCAATGTACTCCTGTGATTAAATCTTGTAGGGAAAGCTATATACAGAGTATACTCGATACTTTATTAAATTCTCGGATGTCTCTAGAATGTTCGATATGTAGTAAAGTGGTTGCCTGCCTTGATTGTATGGACCTAGGTACCAAATTACTGATAAAAGGTAAATTGTAAAAAAAACACACCAATTTCCTAGCCCAAAACTAAGCTCGAATAAACTATGAAATGATGTTATTAGGTCTTTGAAATCAAGAAGTGCCCCGGGTTGGGATAAAATCCCAACTTCATTTTTAAAACACGCTCTGACTGAAATTGCACCAATTATTTCCCATATGGCCAACTTATGTTTCCAACAGGGAATTTTCCCAGCGGTCCTCAAGCAAGCGTTAATTTCACCCATTTACAAAGATGGCACCAAAACTGACCCAAGTAACTACAGACCAATATCTGTTCTCCCATCAGTGTCCAAGATTATAGAAAAGCTACTAAACAATAGGCTCATCAAATATTTCACAAAATATGGCATAATAGCTAAAAATCAATTTGGCTTTCAACGTGGCCTATCGACGGAAAATGCTGTTCAGGCTCTCACAACTTTAGTAGCGCAGGAAGTGGATTCGGGAAACAAATGTTTAGGGGTACTGCTCGATCTCAAGAAGGCATTCGATACAGTCTCTGTGCCTATACTGTTAGAAAGGTTAGAGGAAGTAGGGGTGAGAGGTACACCTCTCAATCTGTTTAAAGATTACCTTACTAACCGGCAGCAGCGAGTTCGAATAGGGGATCATACTAGTCAGGAAACCACTCTAACATACGGCGTCCCACAGGGGAGCGTACTGGGGCCAACACTTTTTCTGGTCTACATTAATAATCTGTGCCATCTAAAACTGACTAACGGTTCTATATTCTCGTATGCAGACGACACAGCAATCGTGTTCTCTAGTGAATCCTGGACTAAAGTAAAAACATCAGCAGAAATAGCTCTAGCAAAGATTGCATCCTGGCTGGATGCAAGCCTACTTACATTGAACACAGCGAAAACCCACTACATCTGCTTCAGTAAAAACATTACCACTCAACCATCTTTTAACTTCAATATAAAAGTGCACAAGTGCGGTGACCCGTCCAACGCTGACTGTTCATGTAAAGAAATAGATAAAGCGACTCACGCCAAGTACTTAGGGGTTCTCGTCGATCAGCGTCTTTCATGGCAACCTCACATAGAATTGACCATGAAAAGAATTCGTAAGCTGATTTGGACTTTTAAAACCTTACGTCATATTGCAAGTAAAGAATTACTTATTCAAACATACTTGGCATTAGCTCAGTCCATCCTTGTATATTGTATATCAGTGTGGGGTTCAGCTGCTAAAACCTCTTTACTTAGTCTGGAACGAGCTCAAAGATTGCTAATAAAAGTCATGCTTCTAAAACCATACAGATATAGTACCGAAAGTCTTTATCGGGAGACTAACTTACTTTCGGTTAGAAAATTATACATATTAGACATTGTACTTAAAATGCATAAATCCCTACCCTTTGATGCTAACTTACTAACCAAAAGAAGAAATAAAAAAGTTGCCCAAGTTCCTACAGTAAAATCAGTCTTTGCAGCACGGCAGTACCCAGTGTTATCCGCCTCTATCTACAATAAGATAAATAAGTACCTAAATATATATCCTCGCAATATAAACGAATGCAGAAAAGTGGTTAAGGAATGGCTACAGTCAATAAGTTATTCTGATGCCGAACTAATTGTTAAGTACTAAATATTGTTTTTATTACCTCATCTACAGCAATAATATTGGGTATATTTGTGGTCTACTATTATCTACGCACACAAAAACACACACACACACATACACACACACACACACACACACACACACACACACACACACAGACAGACACACACCAAACGCACGCTCGCATGAGTTACCTACTAGAAAATAAAATAAAATACTTCGCGCCCCCCTCATAGTGTTACATTCTAATAATTTGTAACCCTGCCTCATTTATGTAATTTGTTCTGTGACACAGTCTATGTTTGTTATCGAATATGGAAAGAGCGGTTCTTCCTACCACAGGCGCTGTTTCGCCTAAAAGGAAGTTCCCACATCAATATTGTAATTTAGACTAAGTTACTGAAATAAATATTTATTATTATTATTATTATTATTATTATGAAAGCTAGGGAACGGATAGACATACTCAAATACTTTGATAAACATCCATGATTCGAGTACAAAAGCCGATGTTCATCATACAAACATTTGCCCCTAGTAGGATCCGAAAACTTGCAAAGTTTGATAAGCAAGTTTTTAGAGAAAGAATTTATTTTCATTTCTCTTGAAAATTTCAGACAACGACATGGATTAACTTAACGTACTTCCCGAGAAGTGTAATTAAGAATGATTGGGTGCGTAATGTAATTTTCGTTCGTAATGTAATTAAAATTCGGTAATGTAATTACACCACCAACTTCACTCGACTCCAGACTGTAACTAAGTTTTCCCCAGATGAAAGATTATGCCCATAGCCCATAGTCACCACGCTGGGCAGGCGGATAATACCCTGCTGTTTTTGACCATGGCGGCCAATCCAACAATCAGCCAGGTACGCAGGATATATTATTGTGCATAAGTGAGTGTGCAAGCACAGGTGCATCCCCTATTCCCTCACTCTCATAGTTCGGTGACAGCATTCTGACACGACCGTAGAGAGATCAGGCGCAGGACCAACGGCTTAACGTGCCTTCCGTATTTTGTCTCAATTTTCACGCACAATGGCCAACCTATGTGCGGAAAGTTCTCCTGGAACCCTAAACCTCCATTCCGAAGCACAGAACGAATGTTAAAACACAGGGGAACGCTGCTGCCCATCCCCTGGAATGACCCTTAAACCCTTTCCCTTCTTAAGACGGGTCAAGAGAGTCTAAAATTACCTAACCACTTCTCTTTGAAGGATTAACCTGCTATTTTAACTATTATCAACAGAGTAGTTTTCAATAGAAACCATCCTGCGGTTTCACTTAACAGATATTCATAAAGTTTGGGCCGACTCAACCCGAGTTTGTAAAGGGTTAAAGCAAAATGGAGGTCTGTTTTGTAGGATAACGTGATTTACCTTAATTGGTTTGGATGACCCTACAACTGCTTATGTTAATGAATAGAGAAAGTAGCTGGACTTTAATTTGAATAGAGAAACTAGCAAGATTATCATTTCTGAAATCCTTTTATTTAACACTAGCGACCCGTTCCTGCTTCGCACGGACAGATAAATAGAAAAATAAAAAGATTTTTTGTTTGATCCGACTTAAATAACCAAAGGGGGACGCCGGTTGGCCATAGAATGTTAGGCCCACAGTGCACACATATGAAAGTACTATGTAAATATAGAGTAAATAGTCATTAGTTAACTGGCGAAAGAAAGGGTTTAAAAAAAGTTAGTGTTTTTGGGTAAATGCATATTTATTATTTTCCATCAGTAATACAATCTACGATTTCCACCATATTAGCTGTTGAAGGTTGTAAAAAGTATTTGTTTACCTGCTACGCCTGAACCCGGATCGTCGGAGTCAGTATTCATGATGAAGTTGTTTAGTTAAACGCACGAAATAAAACCGATCACTTTGTTGATGCAAGAAAAACACAATTACTTTTTGATATTTTGAACTTTGACATTTGAATTGGCAGTTAATTTAGTGTTTCCATTGCGTAAAAAAATATCGATATTCGATTTTAGATCTATTCGATTCTAATATAGTTTTATAAAATAATGCAGCCTAAAATATACGTTTGATTGATTCATGAAAATATTTTACTAAAATTATAAAATATTTAAAAGATAAATAGGATAATGACACTGAAATATATATTTTTTTTATTTTAGGCATGCTACCCCTCATGTCACGATCGTACGGGATCGTACGGTATCTTAAAAATTGCAACCAATTATTCACCTCATCTCATTTCTGTAGATAAATTGTAAATGGTATTTTTATTTCTATTTTAGCTAAGATCCACCACCTAAATAATATTCGATATTCTCTTATAATCGATTATTTGAAATTATATTTCTGTAGTGGCAACTCTTAACACACACGAGCCCGCCGCGGGTCGGCTCGATACACACGAATTTGAGCTTTACTTCAATGCTGATAGGGCGTAGATCAAGCGTAGATAGATTTGTTTACACATATCTGTCAAAAGGACGCAATTCCGGTGGGGTTAATAAAAAGTTGAATTTCTTTTAATTTTTGTTATATTAACCCCAACTTTTAGCGACATACGAATAGCGCGAATAATTAAGAACGAATATTTTAGCTATTTTTATAAAATGGAAGATCGTGTGCACTTCTTGGCCTTATTCCGGCATCCCTCTTTGTAAGAGAAGAGCTTAGTTGAACTTTCACTCGAATTAGCAGCTCGTCTATAAAAAGTATGTACCTCCACCCTTACAGAAGACCTCAGTGAAGAAGAACTTCGGATTTTTTTTGATATATTGCTACTAGTGAGTAAGGTTTCCAGAACTCAGTTGGGGAGGGTATGGGGTTTTAGAGTCACCCTTTAAGTGTTGTTGATGTCTATGGGAAGCGGTGATCACTTATTATCAGGTGACCTTCATGCTCCTGTTTCTCTCACTGACATAAAAAAAAAACTCATAATGTAGCTGGCTGAAGGACCAAAAACGTATTCAATAAAAAACGAATAAAATCTAAAATGTATTGAAACTAAATTGCCAAAAAAATGGTAAAACAATTAGTGTAATTGGCCAATCTTTGGGATAACTCAATAGACGTCAATTTAATGAATTCAACTGATGTATTGGGACTGGCCTAATCCCGGGGCTTCACGGGATTCTGGTCACGCGCGCTGGGCGTGACAACTTGCACGGGATCGATCAGTGTTGCCAGGTTAAAATAAAAACGTAAATGTGGAATTTTATAGTTAACTAGCGGTCCGGTACGTGCTTCGATACATGCGGTAAATGAAGAACCACTCACCGATTTTGTGCAAACTTCACTGTTTTTTTTTTGGTTAGGTGAGCCCGTTCTTGAGTTATAAAGTGAAAACAAAAAATGCCACTTATCTTTATATTAAGAAGAAGAAAAATAATCGTTAGTTGGTTATTCGGATTTTGGTGAATCTGGCACAGAGCAAAAAGAATGTATGTTTGATGTTTGTTTTTCAAGTTTTTGTATTTTCTGAAAGTCACATTTGTGTCTGTTTTTGAACATGGCTATGTGACACAGAGGCAGTAAATGCGTGCGTTTGGCAGAAAAAAGCTAAACTACAGTTTTCGGCCAGGACGTGTTTTCTTACTTCAGTTGCGCTGACACAATCCGCCATTTTCCTTAACAATCCGCCATTTTACTTAACAATCGCCATTTTGCTTACAAGCGCTTCCTACCGCTTTTTTCTGCCAAACGCACGCAATGTTCTGTTCTTATTCTACAAAACCATGACGTGCCGTCCTAATCCGGTGGTATCATTTTGCTATACAATTTTTATTGACTATCAACATTGGATGTTCATCCGTCAATCGCGCTGAAACGAATTAACGGATCTTAATGAACTTTGGTATAATACAGGTAGTCTATAGGCTGACTTAGGTGATAGGATACTTTTCATTCCGATCAAATGCTCCCATGGGATAAAACAGAAATCTTGATAACGCCGAAAAAGCATCGGGTAAAAACTAGTGAACATCAATTTGAGTTATGACTTAAAACATGACGGTTAAAACAATACGCAGACATATTTGACGCCGTTTTCCCGTGAACTCATTGTATCTTTCCAGTCGAGTTGTTACATTCAATTTGACGTTTCAACATCAAAGAAAGCTTCGGTATAGGGGCACATTTAATAAAACAATATATCGCCCGGGCCTGCTCACTTTTACTAAAAATTATCATTGCTTTTCTACTATATTATGCACTAGCGGCCGCCCGCGACTCTGTCCGCGTGGATTTCGGTTTTCGCACACAGTGTTACTATATAAAAAAAAAACATAAGTACTTACTTTATAAGGTGTAACAAAATATACTGCAAATATTTTAAGGGCGAATCGTTAAGTGGAATTCTAATAAATTTGTCTAGAAAAAGTTTATGTTAATACGCTAGTTTCCGAGAAAATCAACAAAATCAATTGAATGAATAATTAGGAAAAGTACAAATTTTGCCATATGCAAGACAGCTGGTCGTGTCTTATCAGTGTAATACAATTACTACACTTGTCCTGTCCTTAAAGCAAAGTGGTGGAGAGGGGGCGAAGCTTACAGGACGAAAAGAGCAAATTTGCCAATGCAGAAAATGCAAAATTTGGTAGGCATTAATTTTGACTTTTTAATATCTGATATTGATTACATTGTCACTAAAGAATTCGTCCTTAAAATATTTGCAGTATATTTTGTTACACCCTATAGATAGCTAAATGCCTTCCTCGACAATTGGTTCGTGGACTATCTAACACAAAAGATTTCGTCAATTCGAACCAGTTGTTTCTGAGATTAGTGCGTTCAAACCAATCTGGATCAGGAGTTACATGTGTTATTGTGAGTCAACCATAATAGATACACAAATGCTTTTGAGCGATATTTGTTGAGAAATTTTATGTAGAATATTTCCGTCATACATAATTTCTATGTGACTTTAACCATTAATGCTGCACAGGCAACAGAAGCTTCAGAAATGGAGTGATTGAGTGTTGCTATTGCAACACTGAATAAACGGTCACTACACCATCCAATTATCGACTTTACGTTGAATCGGATAAAGTCGTTATTAGAATGGTTCTATTGTATTATACGGGGGCTTGTCAATTCAAATTAGCATAGGTCTGATTTCGTTTCTACTTTGAAAAGGGACGAGGATTTAATATTAGTTTTAGGGCGATAGAAATTTAAATAGCTCTTTAAATTAGTAGGGAGAATCCAATCAAACAAATGAATACTTCTTTTATGTAAGATTTCACCCGCGCGTAATATTTTCTTCTTTCAAATATCTCCCAGGGATAGTGTAGCTATCCAACAGTGAAAGAAATATTCAAATCGGCCCAGTAGTTTATGATTTTATTCGTTTCATACAAAAATACTCATCTTCCCTCTTTATAATATTAGTGTAGATGTAGACAAAAGCAAACGAACAGGGGATCATCAGATGGTAAAGTTCACCATTGACCATAAAGACCTGTTTGGTGTAATGCTCAAGAAGTTCACTATTAGACCAAAAGGTCGCGGGTTCGATCTCCGCACAGGACAACCATTTGTGTGCATGAACACGTCTGTTTGTCAAGGTCAAGATGTAGTATGAATTTATCTACTAAATTTAATATAATAAAGCTGAAGAGTTTGTTTGTTTGTTTGAACGTGCTTATCTCAGGAACTACTGGTTCTATATGATTTTTTTTGCATGGATAGTCCTACATCTGAGGTAGGCTTTAAGCTATAGTATAAACACTATGCTTGCGGAAACCGAATTCCACACGGACTTAGTTGGTCGAGTAGCTAGAGACCCTTGCTGCAAAACCTAAGGTCGCGGGTTCGAATCCCGCTAGGGGCAAATATTTGTGTGATGCACATCGGCATTTGTACTCGAGTCTTAGATGTTTATAAATGTATTGAAGTATGTCTATCCGTTCCCTAGCATCCATAGTACAAGCGTAGTTTGGGGCTAGGCAATTGGTGTGTTAGTCCAATGAATTTATAATTTAACTAGCGGCCCGTCACGCGGTTTCACCCGCGTCCCGGGGGAACTACTTCCCGTACCGGGATAAAATATAGCCTATGTTACTCTGGGTGAATGTAGCTTTCCAACAGTGAAAGAATTTTTCAAATCTGCCAAGTAGTTTCGGAGCCTATTTAATTCATACAAACAAACAAACAAACAAAAAATCAAACCTTTCCTCTTTATAATATTTGTATAGATTTATTTGTGGGTGGTACTTGTAAATTTTGATCTTTTGTACCACCAGACTACTAAAGGCTAGTTACCACGAAAACAGATCAATCAATCCATCTAAAGTTCTAGTCATCATATTTAGAGCACATTTGTTACTAACTATCTAACATAGATTAGACACTAGTAAGTAACTAACTAACTAGAAGCTTGGACCGTAAGCCAGTTATACCATGCATTTGCACGTCAAACGACGCACTTAGAATGCAAATTAAGGAAATAAATTGGCTTTGACCGACTACTGGTCATTTGAGTCAAAAGAAAAGCATTTGATGACCGATTTGGTGTTAGTAATTAATTTTTGAACTAAGAGAAAGTGATTTGAAGAAGTATTTTTTTATAGAGCATTTCTAACTTTTAAATCTATGCCAAAAATTGCGGTAACATTCTTGTCATGACTGTTGAATTTTCTTAGTAGAAGTAAGCTTGTTTGAATTTAACCACAATGTTATGCGTTTAGGCATTGCTTTTTGTAAAGACTTGATTTATAAATTGAAGCAAAATCCATATTGAAATCGAAAGTTTAGCCCCGACATCAGAAAACTGTAACATTATTATACATATTTGACATGACGTAGTTTTCAACATGCTATCACTACGATAAGAAGCGACAGTCGCTTTAAATTTAACTGCCAATTTCTGCGCGGGTCAAACTATGGCGAAGGCATATGTAACGATTTTTATCTATCAAAATCTAAAATCTTTTTCTCGTTAGTAACCACAATTCTGTTTTTCTGAACCCCAAATTTACATGTCAAAAGAAGCAGTTTGAATGTAAATGAAGTATATGAATTACTTTCGATAAAAAACTAGAGATTTGCTCCGAAAAAACTCTGTGAAATAGTTTTATTTTATTTCAGACAGATTTAAATTTATTGTGATTTATTCAATTGAAGCCGGTTAAAATGTGTTTCAAAGGTTTTTTGAAATAACTTAACTTCGGTGTGGTAGAAGAAACGCTGTTATAACTTTAAAATGTGTGTTTGAAAAAAATAACTCTTTTACTAAAATAACTTTAAACGTTGAAAACACACAAAGCAGAAAAAACGCAACCGAAGTTTGGCCGAAGTTTATTATCTGTACAAGTGTTATATTGTAGTGTTATAACGTATTTTTTGCACATTTTTGCACATTTTTGCACCCTTTATTGAAAACACATTACAAGCGTAATCCCGCCGAACTTCTGTCGCGCTTTTTGTGTGTGTTTCTGTAGGTACAGAGAGTAGTAGGCAAAGTTTACCGATAGTAACTTAAACTAACTTGGTAATATTATCCTGCAAACAAAGATTGCATAAGGCTTTAGGCATTGAACTGAATTATAGTGAGTGATGCCTCTGAAACAGGCCTTTATAAGATTCATCGCTTGATGTAGTTGTCAAGTATTTTACTACTAGCAGCCGCCCGTGACTCCGTCCGCTTGGTTTCCGGTTTTCGCACACATAGGTATACATACACTAGAGCCTTAAGAGCCTAGAGCTTTCCTTGTCAAATGGACTATCCAAAACAAAATCATTTTTTCAAATCGGACCAGTAGTTCCTGAGATTAGCGCGTTCAAACGAACAAACAAACAAACATACAAACAAACTCTTCAGCTTTATATAGTAGTATAGATAAATATATAGATATGGATTAGACCAAGAGGTAGCAAAATCGATCCCCGCACGGGACAAGCATTTTGTGTGCATGAACATCTAATTGTCCCGGTTTAGGTTATATGAATAATACCACTGTTGATTCTGATGTCTCTAACACAAGTGCTTAAAATATTTGTGTTCATATACCTACCTCTAACATCCCTCAGTCCATTAGGATCGAATAGATCGATCCACCAGTGGATTAAATAGCACGCCGAAGTTCACTATGATCCACCCATGGCCTCGGTGGATCTTGTGATACTTGCATTTTCTAATATGCTCCACCAGTGGATCGAATATAGTTCTGGGAGTTTGTTGAGATCCACCACTGATTTCAGTGGATCCCATAAAACTTGTAAGAGGGAGGCATCTGAGCAAGTGTCACGTCTTAAATAAAACGTGTATGTACTATTTACCACTACCAGATGTTTCCTCTCGGTATAAACTATTGAATCTATTTAGCAACGCAGGAAGTGAGACTATCTGTCACGGAGCCGCCTCGGCAAATTGTCTTTGCCGAGTTTTATGGCGGCGATAAATCTATGCGACCTGTTTCACTAGGAGCCCCTATCTTTACTTTACTTATATATTAAGCTGAAGAGTTTGTTTGTATGTTTGTTTTTTTGAACGCGCAAATCTCAGGAACTACATACTGTTTCGATTTGAAAAAATATTTTTATTTTGGATAGTCCATTTGACGAGGAAGGCTATAGGCAATTGGAAACCGAAATTCACGCGAACGGAGTCGCGGGCAGCTGCTAGTATTGTGATAACTTCAGATAAACAAAAGTCAATGTTAATGCCTACAAAATTCGGCATATATTGCATTGGCCTACTTGCTGTGTTCGTCCTGTAAGCTTCGCCCCCCCTCCACATGTTGCTTATGGGGCAGGACGAGTGTAGTAATTGTATGACACTGATAAGACACGGCCAGCTGGTAATCAGAATCAGTGTCTCCGTGGTGTAGTGGTTAGAGCGCTGTGCTTAAAACCCCGGAGGTCACCTCGAATCTCGCCAGGAACACAACTTTGTTAAGATTTTCTCAGTTTGGGACATTCAAGGGTTGAATCACCTGATTGTCAGAAAAGAATGATGACATAAAAAAAATCGAAACTATAAAGTTTCAGTGAGATAGAGCCCGAAGCTTGCAACTCTGTGGTCATAAATGTCTCTTGCTCATCTTGACAAAAAGGCTATTCATTCTAATTCCATCCAGATTGCGTAGATCAATGGCTGCCGTTTCCTTAACTATTACATACTTAACTTCTAACCCTTGATAGGTTTAGGTGGAACTTCCACTCGAATGAGCCGCTCGTCTGGGGAAGTACCTGTACCTTTCAGAAGACCACAGTGAAGAAGTACTTCGTAACTGTTGTGCTACGTTTCTGCTGGTGAGTAAGGGCGCTAGAGCTCAGTTGGGGAGGGTATGGGGGATTAGCATGACTGGTAGGGAACGCTATGAGGCATGAAAAGTCCACCTTTTGTATTAATAAATGCCCTTCAGCCGTTTTTCTACCATGACGCAAGATAATATTATAGTGCACAAGTGAGTGCACAAGCACAGGTGCACTCCCTATTCCTTCACTCTCATAGTTCCGTGACAGCAATCTGACACGACCGTAGAGAGATCAGGCGCAGGACCAACGGCTTAACGGCTTAATCACCTTTCGTACAATGTTTATGTCGTTCAATAAAGTTAAAAATCAATAAATAACCAAGGGTTTATCAAAAGCGTGTATTTTCCAACTGCATCAAAACTGATTGAAACAGTCGACCATTTTAACTAACTAACCCAGATGAAATATTGATTTTGGTTAGAACCAATGCATGGAATGTTTCGGTAATAATCTGATATCCCTAGAATCTAGATGTATCGGATATCCGGAATGCATGTTAGTGGATATCCGTTTCCATGCCCGTAAATATCCGAAATTCAATGAATTGGTGTTGATGCACTTCTGGGTTTTGGGAAAATGGTATGGTTGATAGTAATGGCATGGCTACTGTGTAGGTATTATTTAATTAAGCTAGAAGATAATAAATTTGAATATAATCGAATAGAGTCTATTTGATACAAAAGTTAAAATTAAAATAACAATATAAAAATATTATCCCGCCAATATAAAAATATATAAATATTATATTGACGACACGCTTGGTGTAATGGTCAAGATGTTGCCTGTTACGCAAGAGGTCGCGGGTTCGATCCCCGCACAGGACAAACATTTGTGTGCATGAACATGTCTGTTTGTCCTGGTCTGGGTGTAATATGTATCTATTTAAGTATATTTGTAATACCACTGTTGATTCTGATGTCTGTAACACAAGTGCTTAAGCTACTTAACACGGGGTCAGATCAATGTATGTGATGTTGTGAAATATATTTATATTATTTATTATCATTATTAAATAATTGCCTTCTGGCTTCCGTAACCCTTACACGGGAAACCAGTCTATTTTTGGATTATAGTCGGCGAACTATGGATCCAGCATTATTGCATTCTTATCAAGCGATTCAACTAGGAAAACCTACGCAAAGTAAGGGTGTTTCCTCACATGATGTGAACCCACGACTTCCGAAGTTTATTTAGATATAAATTAATAAATACTCTGGACATTATTCATACAACGCCATCTAGCCCCAAACTAAGCATAAGCTTTTGATATGGATGCCAGACAACGAATAAACATTACTTATATACTTTTTTTCTTGTAAATACATACATTATTACACATAGTAGTTAGTTCTCGTAGAACTGAAGTTACTAAGTGCAAAGTTCATTACGTTTTCATCCATCGTGTCACCCCTTTGCTTCACGTAAGAACGAAACTTTCAATCGGAGTTGGCTGTTTGGCACAGTTCAGAATGTCGACCTAATTATTATACAGGGTGGAATTTTGAAATGGGTTTTGTAGAGAAGGTTCATTAACCGTTGCAGGTACAAAAAAACGTTTGTGGGCTACCGCCCATAACGTTTTGAGATATTTTGTTGTGAATTTACAGATTTTGGAAAAAACTAACAGTCAGCTTAAAAACATCTGGAATAGACAACATTTTTTTTCACGCCATCGATCTTATTTCGAATAAAATAAGCATCAAAGGACTCTATGGGACCTGTATAATGTGGATTGAAATGGAAACTAAATGGTTTTGTTGTAAAATACGGTTTAATGCGAGAAAACAAAGAGTAAAATGTATATGAGAAAATGTAACAATAAAATCAATGACAGATAAGAAGCACAATGACAGTTGACATATTAAAAGGCTGCAATATAGAAAATATGTACAAAAGAGGTTGTACGCTACATCCTCCCCCCTAGTGCAAGCACTAATTTAACAGGTTAAGCTTGACTACCTTGCTGAGAGGACGACGGAGCGTACCTGCCGCAGTGGACACATCTACCACTCTAACCACTCCATCACGTCCTGGATATGTCGCTGTCACCAAGCCTCGAGGCCACACGCCTCGGGGAAGGTTACTGTCGGCGATGAGGACGAGATCTCCGGTAGCAATCTGGATAGTGGCGGCTCGCTGGAAACGTTGTCTAGGCTGCATTGTGGGAAGTACTTCTTTCACCCACCTCGACCAAAAGAAATCTGCTAGCCGTAACGCCTTCTTCCATTCCGCGCGCCCCATGAGTACATTGTCGTCAAGACCAGTAGGCAGCGCATTTGTGGAAGATGAGCCGATTAAAAAGTGAAAAGGCGTTAACGTTTCTTGGTCACTAGGATCCACAGACACATGAGTGAGAGGGTGCGAGTTGACTATCGCTTCTGCTTCGGCGAGTAGTGTGAGAAGCGTCTCTTCTTTTGGTGCACGTTCTTTTAGGGTCGCCGAGAGTGCCACTTTCACCGACCGTACTAGCCTCTCCCAACATCCACCAAAATTTGGGGAGGCGGGTGGTATAAAACTCCAGCCAATGCCATTACTTGCGGCGTAATTCTCCACGGCACCGTTGTAAAATTCTGTCAGTATCCTGTTTGCGCCCACAAATGCTGTGCCGTTATCCGAAAAAATGGTAGTGGGTGCACCTCTTCTAGCGATGAATCGACGAATGCAGGATACCGCTGAATCCGCAGAAAGAGAATGCACTAGCTCCAGGTGGACAGCTCTGGATGTCATGCAGGTAAATAGCGCCACATAACGCTTCTCACGCCTGCGACCAATGGTAACGTCAATGGGTCCAAAATAGTCCAAACCAGTGAACGTGAAACACCGGCAGTGATGTGCCATTCGTTGCTGAGGTAGGTCTCCAGTGGGTGGCGTTTCTGGAACACTTTTCTTTAGCTTACACCACAGACATCGGTGCGCCACTGACCTTACGGTATTTCGTAAACGAAGAAGCCAGTACCGTTGCCGAAGCTCGTTGATAACGGCTTCGTGATTTGCGTGACCCATCTTTTCGTGGTAGTGCTTGACTAACAGTCCGATCACAGGGTGAGAGCCGTCCAACAACACAGGAGTTCTGAGATTCTGGCTCACATGTTCAACAGTTCTAATCCTCCCTGCCAACCGAAGGAGCCCATCTTCTGCAATGACAGGGGAAAGCTTGGCAAGACGACTATTTCTGGCGACCGGCTGTGCGTTTAGTACACATCGAAATTCTGTAGAAAAACTATCAATCTGTGTCTTCATCAAAATGTGCCTCTCTGCGGCTTTTACGAATTCTGCGCCGAGTGGGATTAGAGTGGTTGACGTGTTTTGTGAACGACGACTATGGTCAGTTTGAGAGGAATTTTGAACTGAGTGCCAAAAAATGTACGCGGCTTGGTGAACGCGTGCGGTAGCGCGCACCAAACGTAACCAACTACTAAATCGAGAGCAGTCCGCTGTGACTGGTTTAGTTGGTTCCACGTTGTCTGCTAGAACCCCGACCACTTCAAGGAGCTTGTGTTTTAACTCACTCTGGTCCAGACGTGGTGGGAGTTCTATTACTGGTTCTGTGGGCCAATCGTTAGAAGAAAGTAAAAGAAAGGATGGCCCAGTAAACCATCTACTCGATACGCTCAGTTTAAGAGATCGCGCTCGAGTGGCATCGTCGGCTACGTTCATGTCTGTCGGTACCCACCTCCAATCCTTTACTTCAGAGTTTTCAATGATCTCACCGATTCGGTGGGCAACGAAAGGCTTGAACGAGCGAGCGTCGCTTCGCAGCCAAGCAAGAACAGTTGAGGAATCAGTCCAAAAATATGTGCAGGAAGGTTTTTTCACATGACTGTCCTTGATTGTGACAGCAAGACGAGAACCTATTAAGGCTGCCTGAAGTTCTAGCCTTGGGATTGAGACAGGCTTTAACGGTGCCACCCTAGCCTTGCTAGCAATAAGTACCACCTTTACCGAGCTATCTGCGTAGACCAGTCGCCAATATGCTACACAGGCGTACGCAGATTCGCTTGCGTCAGTAAAAATATGTAGCTCGCGATGAATTGGTTCGATTCCAACAGACTTGGCATACCATCGAGCAATTCTAATGTCAGTTAGCTGGGAAAGCTCTAGAAACCATTCAGACCACTTTGCAGCTTCTGAAGGTGGAAACTCTGTGTCCCAATCTATGTTGGTTCTCCACGTCTGTTGAAATAGAATACGACCCTTAACAACTATTGGACCTAATAAGCCCAATGGATCGTAGATACGCATTAAATGTGAAATAACCTTACGCTTTGTCAGATGTGTAGGCAATTCAATACCTAGGCCAGTTCGAAAACCAAGAGTATCCGAATCGGGATCCCAGACTATACCCAACGCTCTAATTGTGGTTGGAGAATTACCCAGGCTGACAGATTCCGCTGACTTCTCGGCACGCAGTTCGGCGGGGAGGAGCTTCAACGCTGCGTTGTCGTTTGAGACCCACCCTCGCATTTCGAAGCACGCTGAAGAGTGTACAGAAACAATGTCTCTGGCCATTTGTGCAGCACTGTCAGCGTCATCATGAGAGCCTAAGTAATCATCCATGTAATGGTTATTAACAATCTCCTTTACTGCAGCTGGGAACTTGTGCTCGTGTTCCTTTGCATTTTTGTTTTTAATAAACAGTGCAGTAAAGGGGCTTGAGGAGGCACCAAATATAACTGATGTCATTCTATATTCTTTGATTTTTTGTTTGGGGTCCCTGCTCCTCCACAGAAAACGTAACGCGTCTCTGTCCGCTGGCCTGATACGGATTTGAGGAAACATTTCTCTAATATCAGCGGTCAGAGCTACACGTCCTTCTCTAATATCAGCGGTCAGAGCTACACGTCCTTCTCTAAACCTAAAAAGAATGTGTAACAAACTTTGAAGCAAGTCAGGGCCCTGAAGCAACAATGAGTTCAAACTGACACCCTCGTTCAATGCAGCAGCATCATGGACGACGCGCAGCTTACGCTTTTGTGGGTGATAAATTCCAAAATGTGGTAAATAAAATTGTATGTGATCAGAATTTAGAATTTTGTCCTTGCTGTAATATGTGTGTGGAGGACATTCCTCTGCGTAACCTTTGCTCAGCATATTATTAATAAATTTTTCGTAAGCCTCGGCGAACTCTGGATCACGTAGCATGCGCTTCTCGAGACTTAAAAAACGCGACATGGCTTGTGGATAGCTATCCGGTACACGCTTAATATCGTCGCGCCAAGGTAAGGCTACCTCAAAACGACCACTCGGTAAACGAACTGACGTAGTTTCTAAGATGTCCAGAGCACGCTGATCTAGGTTACTGTGAGTAGTTTCGCACTTAGATATGCCTAAAGAATCTAATTTATAACATTCTTTGATTAGAATTTCTAAGTTGTCATTTTTGGTTGTCTGATCCTGACCTAAGAGTGAGGTGTGATTGACAAACTGTATACATTTTGTAGCGCTTGTTGGTAAACCGTAGAGCGTCCAACCTAACGCAGTTTGGCAGGCTACGGGTTCGTTACGCGTACCTTTGCGCACAGACAAGTGCCAATCCTCTGCACCAATTAAAACCATAGGAGTAGCATCCTCATATGTAACTAAGTCTGCTATGTCCTTTAAATAACTATACTTAGCCGGACCAATGTATAATGTGGATTGAAATGGAAACTAAATGGTTTTGTTGTAAAATACGGTTTAATGCGAGAAAACAAAGAGTAAAATGTATATGAGAAAATGTAACAATAAAATCAATGACAGATAAGAAGCACAATGACAGTTGACATATTAAAAGGCTGCAATATAGAAAATATGTACAAAAGAGGTTGTACGCTACAGGACCTTCATAGGTTGGCGTACTAGAAATGTCAGAAACATTTTGTAAGAGTGAAAGAGCTTATTGGAACTTCCAATCGAATGAGCCGCTCGTCTAGGAAACTTCCAGGAGTACTTCCACCTTACAGAAGACCATAGTGAAGTAGCACTTCAGAAACATAGCTCAACAGTTACAGTGCTATTTCAAGGTGGCCTTCTGTAAAGTGGAGGTATTTCATATATTTAACACATAGTGAAATGGAACTTCAGAATAAAAATTATACGTGATGTTGAGAGAGTCATAAATTCATCAATAGCAAGCGAACAAGAGGTTACTTGATGGTAAGTGATCACCGCCGTCCATGGACATCAAGAACAGTACAAGAGTCGCAGATGCATAACCTGCCTTTAAAACCCCATACCCTCTCCCAACTGAGCTGTAGCAACCTTACTTACCAGCAGAAACATAAACGAGTTACGAAGTGCTACTTCACTGTGGTCTTCTGTAAGGTGGAGGTACTTTCCCAGACAAGCGGCGCATTTGAGTGGAAGATCCAGAAAGCTATCACTCTGTTCACACAGAGGAACGTAACTTTCAACCTGAGTTCGTTGTTTGACACAGTTTAGGAATGTCGACCTAATTACAATCGTGAAGTTAAGTTCGCGCCGAAACTTTACCTGTCGATAGCACACTTGGATTGTTTATAATGGTTGATTGATTCATTGATTTTATGGTACATTAGCGGCCGCGCGCGAATTCGTCCCCTTTGATTTCGGCTTCCGCACACGCAGTGTTATATTGTTACTTAGCCTGCCCGACACTATCCAACACAAAAATATTTTTTCAATACTTCCTGATTATATAGTATTATAATAAATGTGAAGTTTGTTTATTTGGATGTTTTTCTGTCAATCACGCTGAACCTGCAGAACGGATTTTGACCAATCAGTTCCGGAGAAAAGCGCGTTCAAACAAACTCTTCAGCTTTTATATTGATTTTAAGGGGTTATTGCGTTATCTATGAGATTTTACCGTTATTATAAAGCTGAGTAAACAAACTTGTTTTTTTGAACGAACTTTGTTTACTTGAACGCACTTATTTACATTAATCCAGAAATTATTGAAAAACAAAATTACATTCATAGAAGAAGGCTTCATAAAGGATTTGCTAAGGGAAAACCAACACTAAAGTGAAAGTGTTTCCCGCGAGATTTGAACCCACGACCTCCGACGTTTTTGAGCACAGCGCTCCAACCACTACACTACGGAGGCAGTTAAACCCTAACGTACATATATTTAAAATATACGGTTGCATACATAACAAGTCTTTCAGGCAATACTTTACATAAAGTATTCATGATTTAAAGCCAAAATGAAACTTATACAACTTGACCCTCTGTTAAGAGTAGAATAACACGTGCAATGCAGAAGGCTGGGTTGAATAAATGCGTAAGTCCGTAATGTAAATTTCTGATTTTTTTTCTTCTCTTTTTAACATAACAACAACAAACACAACAGAGCCGCTTGCGACTCTGTCCGCGTGGATTTAGATTTCCATACACATTGTTTTTTTATATGTATAAAAGCTTAGCCTCAAAAACCTTCCTCGACAAATTGACTGTCCAACACGTAGTTCCTGTGATTGTAGCGCGTTCAAACAAACAAACATTCAAACTCTTCAGCTTTATTATATTAGCATACATTTGCTTTGGTTTAAAATGTCGATAGCATAATTTTTTTCATACTTTTTGGTAGCCGCTTTGCTTACCTACTTGTTTTTTAATTGTCTAATGTGAATTAAGTAACCATTTTAACCACTCAACCGTCCGGCGCGCTTTATGACTATGTAAGCATACGTCCGGGTCCGCGCGGCCCGTCACAGCGTAAAATTGCGGCTTGTGAACTCTCGTAAAATGCTTCATAACTCATTACCTAAACGACCTACAGCTACAAAAAAAATATTGTGCTGAAGCTGATTATATACACTACCACACAACATATATTTTATTGTATAAAATTTCATATTTTTTTCTGTATTTGGGCCAAAAACATACAAAACCTTGAATAAATGCTTATTTAATTATTTCAACTTAACTTTTTTGGCATAATTAAATTTGATTGTGACAATTAAAAAATATATCATTAATCTGGGCTGAATTACCTTTCAAATGATACCAAAATAATTTTGTGTTATACAGTTGTTGAGGTACAATAAATTCATAAAGATTACCTTCTCCCTTACATTGGTCATCGCTGGTCGCGTCATGAGTAGGTAACTTTCATGTTATTTTAAGAAATCTTCAGCAGACTTAATGTATTTTTATCAAATAATTATAAAGGTATGTTAATAACAAACTAATGAATCTTCAATAAAACAAATTTTATGGAATAGTTAGAAAAAACCTTATCGGCGGCTATTGTTTGTACACGAAAGTTACAGCCTCTCGTAATAATGGGTTTACTCGATATTCATCGCCGTGAAAGAAACACCACAGGAAATATGTGGTTCTCCAATCATAAAGATTATTAAAAACCAACTGAATTATATAATAAAACACAGTTCCGCGCGAGCGCTTGGTCGGTGCATACGCGTCGATTTATTATTGTTGCTAACGAGCGGTGTTGCACGTGTGCGCCTTGCATAAATACCTAACCACCCAGCTGCGCGTCACAAACAATGGACGAGAATGAGGACGATAATTGTTCGTTTAATGGCGATAAAAGTGATTCGGCTGTTATTCAAGAATGTGAGAAGGAGCTGGAACAGCTACAAAAAGAAACTAATACGCAGTGTGAAACCTCAGTACCTGCTCTGTCAAAGAGGAAAACCCGGGAAGATGAGTCCGAAAGCAGTGAGGGCTTTATCGCTGTTACAAGACGTAAACCAAAGCGTCTAATACGTAGTACTTCAACAGTGGAGCAGAATAACTTGGACCGGAATGGAAACAATATGGAGCTTGGAGCCGAACCTGATTTGACAAATGAGATCAGTGTTACATCGTTAAAAGAACTACCAAAAGCAATGGCAATGGCAAGATTATTAAGAAGTGAAGGTATTGAGCATGTCACTAGAATTAAATATAAATCTGCTTACAAGGCATTAATACAATTCGAGACTGAAGAAGACGCAGAAAAATTAATGATGTGTGACAAATTTAAGGAGTTAGATTATCGTTGCCAAAAATCACTCGAAAATGTAATGTCGTATGGTCTCATTAAAGGAGTTGATCTGGATTTAACTGAAGAGGAAATTATTAAAATCTTAGAGTGTAGCCAGAATATTGTCTCTGTAAGGAGACTTAAGCGGTTATCGACAGAAGAAGGGTGGATAGACAGTGAGTCCATTCGAGTGTGTTTTCAAGGTACCACCTTGCCTCCATACGCATATGCCTATGGCTGCAGGTTCAAGGTGGAACCGTTCGTGTTTCCAGTAACGCAATGCTCGGGCTGCTGGCATTTTGGTCATAACCTGAAATTTTGTCCAACCAAAAAGATTTTGTGCCCTAAATGTGGAAGTCCAGATCATGCAAACTGTGCATTACAAGACATAAGATGCCTGAATTGTAAAGGGGCACACTTTGTTCTTGATAGAAGCTGCCCACTATTTCTCAAGGAAAAAGAAATACGAACCTTAATGAGTAAGGAAAATACAACATATAAGAAGGCTTTACAGATAATGCTGGAGAGAGGTCAATCTAAAGTACTGGAGTCTGATAAGGCAGTTGACTACAGAAACTATGGCGTTGATTCTACAGGTTATAAAACAAAGAAAGCTATGAAACCTACTTACGCTAATGTAACAAAAAAAACAACGATGTGGATGGGTATCAATGAGGAGTCATCATCAGATAACAATTGTCAGGATAATAACCCTTCGAGGGAGAAGCAAACAACAATGGGACAGAGACAACGCAAGCTTGGAGCGGAAAATAGGAAGAAAACAGAAATACAGAGGGCAGATAACGACAATAGTAAATCTCAAGAAACAGGCCATAACAATACTTTGAGGAATGAAATACGTAGAGAAAATAGATTTGATATAAAGAATCTTTTAGAAAAACTACATCAAGTTATACTATCCAAGAGAACATTTGAAGAAAAGGTGGTAGATAGCATAAAGGTTGTATGGGAAGAATGTAAATGGACTGTTATTAATATAGTAACCCAATTTAAAATATTTGAGAACATTTTGTCAGTGTTAAATTGCAATGGCTAAGTCATACGTTAAAAATGTAGATATTAATTTTATGCAGTGGAACGCTCAAAGCCTTCTACCAAAACTGACGAGTTTTGGAGAGCTTTTAATACAAGAAAAAATTCATTTTGCCATAATTAGTGAAACCTGGTTTGATTCTGAATGTAAAGTTAACATAAGCGGTTATAACATTTATCGAAGGGATAGGGCGGATGGCTATGGTGGAGTAGCGATTATTGTTCACAAGTCAATCCAAAGTTCAGTAGGTACTTTTAATTCTACCAACTCTGAGATACAGATCTTGCCTGTCAAACTGTTCAATTGTAAATTCATTGAAAATGTTGTTTCCGTTTATTGTCCATCTTCTGTTAGAACTACAAAGGAGGATTGGGAGAATTTGTTTAGTCAATTTACCAAGAAGTCAATTGTCGCAGGAGATTTCAATGGCCATCACAGTAGTTGGTCATATAAAACGGATGCTAGGGGAACCCAACTGATAGACACTGCTATTGAAAATAACCAAATATTTCTTAACGATGGATCTTTCACTAGGATAAAATTGGTTAATGGAAATTTACAACAATCGTCTCCAGACGTGACATTTGCCAGTGACGATATTGCATTGAATTTTAATTGGAACGTTACAAACGAAAATTTGGGTAGTGATCATCTCATCATTAAGTGTCGAACAAGTGTATGTTGCACAGGCAATCCAACTGAGAAGCGTAATTATAAAAAAATTGATTGGAAAGCGTTTAGAGATAGTATTGCTTCCTCATTTGCAGGCATTGAAGTAGAATCATTCAATGACGATATACAGGTGATGTATGATTACCTGTTAAGGAACCTACAAAAAGCAATAGAAGATAGTGTACCTTTAGTAAAGACATCTAGAAACCCAGAGTCAAAATTTAAGCCTAAGGATTACTGGTGCCAATCTCTCTCTATGTTAGTAGCTCAGCGTAGATTAGCCCTTAAGGAATTTCGTCGTAACCCTACTCCAGCGAATTTAGAAAAATTAGAATCTAAGGTCGCTGAGGTGACAAAAAAGATTCGACAAAAAAAGTGGGAAAGTAGGCAGAGATTTTACGATTCGATAGATACCAAAATGACAAGTACTGAGATGTGGCGAAGATTACAATGGCTTAAAGGTATCCAAAGAAATAGACAATATGTAGAAGAAGATAAAAAGAAATCTTTATTGAAGTCACTGACACCCGACTGGGTAGATACCGAACCCATTACATTTTCGTCCTCAAATGATTTGTTGGAATCCCCCTTCGTCATTCAGGAACTTGATAGTTGTCTTAAGAAAAAAGATACGGCTCCAGGAGAGGATGGGGTAACGTACTCCATGATTTGGTCATTACCTAAATCGGTGAGGATATTTTTACTTGATATTCTAAATATTATTTTTCGTACCGCTAAAATACCAAATCAGTGGCGTAAAGTCGTTATTTTACCGATCCCTAAGAATAACCAATCAGAATCTGAAGTGCAACTTAGACCCATTTCTTTAATGAACTGTATTTGTAAAACTTTCCATCACATGATCTTAAAACGCTTAGAGTGGTTCATAGAAAAGAATAATCTTCTTTCCTCATCTACAGTGGGTTTCCGAAAAGCTCAGTCATCAATTGACAATTTAGTTCGATTGGTATCGTACATTCAAATTGGATTTTCTAATAATATCCCAACCCTTGCCTGCTTCCTTGACATTGAAAATGCTTACAATAATGTATTAATCGAGAAAATGCTTCTAAACTTGGATGAAATGAATGTAGGTCGCAAAATTTGTAATTATCTTTTATCTTTTCTAAAAGAAAGACACTTAAATTTAAATCTTAATGATGGAATGGAAGATGTTACTAGATGTACTTCTCGAGGATTAGCTCAGGGGGATCCTTTGTCGCCCCTCCTCTTTAATGTTGCAACTTGTAAAATTTGCGAAGTTATTCAATGTGAAGATGTTTGCATTTCTCAATACGCAGATGACTTTGTTATATATGTGAGCAACAAAGACCTGAATGTGTGCGCAAGAAAAATTCAGAAAGCTTTAGATGCAGTTGTAATTTTACTTGATGAGATGGGCCTGAATCTATCTGCTAAAAAAACTAAATTTTGTGTTTTTAGTAGAGGGCGAAGAAAAATATTACCCACCCTTAATATTAACGGTATTCATATCACTCCAGTAGATTGTTTCAAGTATTTGGGGATTTGGCTAGACAGAAATCTCTTATGGGGAAAGCACATAAATGAGACGGTAGAAAAATGTATTAAGTATATCAACATTCTTAAGGTTCTGGTAGGTTCCTCTTGGGGAATTCACACTATACATATGAGACGTTTGTATATTTCAATAGTTAGATCCAGGTTAGATTATGGGAGTTTTTTATTTAATAATTGTGCCAACAGTAATATTGCGAAACTTGACAAAATCCAAAATCAGGCCCTACGGATTGTAGGGGGGTTTATTAAAAGCTCTCCAATACATTGTATGGAAAGTGAATTGAGCATTCCTCCGCTATTTATTAGAAGATTGTACTTAGGATATAAATATATTTTAAAATCTCTCTCTTGGTTAAACAACCCAACATCTGATTTACTTAAGGAACTCACTGAAAAAAGTCAAGGTAGGTACTGGTTAAACAAAAAAGTGCCACTTTTGGTTAAGATATACGATGACTTAAGCCACCTAGATATTCACTCTCATCAACCCCTTGATCTCTTTAGCTTAGATGTTTGGTTGTCTAGAATAGATATTAAAAATATAGTCTTTCCATATTTGAATAATATAAAAAAATCAAAAAAATCTTATGACAGTAACAGTATGAAAATAGAAGTTTTATCAGAACTCCATGAAAAATATGAACATTGGCGCAAAATATATACAGATGGATCAAAGAGTGGTAATGTGGGTGGGGCAGCCTTTTACGACCCTTTGGTAAATCAGAGTTTGGGGTTTAAAGTTAAAAACTGTGTGACAATAATGTCTCTGGAACTTATAGCTATTTACGAAGCTATTAATTATGCCCTAGAAAATAAATTTCAGAAAATCGTACTTTTTTCTGACAGTAAAAGTGCGTTACAACATTTAATCCGATGTGTTGCGGGATGCAGAGGTGTGTCAATAGCGTATAATATTCTTCATTTGATAAAATTGTGTAAAGAGCGCGGAATAGAACTGATACTACAGTGGATCCCGTCACACATCGGAGTGTCGGGTAATGAAGAGGCGGACAAGTTCGCAAAAATGGCGGGTTCTACGGGCAAAGAATTCAATATTAAGCCAATCTATTCTGAATTGCTCCCAAAATTTAAGACTGTCACTTACATGGAATGGAAAAAAGACTTTGAGGAGCGTTCCAAAACCAAAGGTATTTGGTATAAAAGTATACAGTGTGAGCCGTTTCAAATGCCTTGGTTCGCAGAATCTCATTTAACTAGGAAATTGTTAAAATCAGCGTTTAGAATACGTTCTGGACATATTCCTTCAAGAAAATTTGCCTATCTCATGAAAAAAACAGATTCTCCTAACTGTGACATGTGTGACAAAGTTGATGATGTAATACATAGGTTGTTGGAATGTGTCAAGAACCGGGCAGAACGAGAGACACTCATTAACGATCTAAAGTTAAATGTATTAGATGTTGGTGTTGTTCAGAGCTGTCTCAGTCCCCCTACTGCAAAAGCAGCAGTAGCCTTTTATAGATTGTTATGTAATTATATTGAGGAGTGTTAATTTATTGTTAATTGGATACGATGGGGTTGGCATGTCTCTATAGACAAAACCCCCAGAAAAATAAAGAGAAAAAAAAAAAAAAATATATAATAAAACAAGTTCTAACGACATAATCAGCAGTAATTCCACGCGCATGCACAAGTCCCTCAAAACACAGGTAACACTAAACAAAAAAAAAATATTATTCAGTCCAGAAAGCATACTATAGTGCCATCTATGATTTTTTAAGTGTATTAGTTAATAGAGTATCGTTCTAAAAGCTCGGGCTATCGTCACAGGCCAACAGATGGCGTTTTAAAGCAGTTTTATACACCAAGAATTTTTTTCCTCTGTTGGATACTATAGTATCCACGGACGTAAGTTTACATATTTTTTTTGGATACTATGGTATCCAATCTCAATAATGCAAGTTAAATCATAAGGTATCTAGACGAGTCCAATGAAGATAAACAAAGGAATATTTGAAAATGAAACAATTTTTATATTTCTTTCCTGTCGATGAAATACAATGATGATGACCATTGGCCTTTACTAAAACTTTTATAACGGTTGCATCAAAAACCAAAATTTTCACATATACACACGTTTTCATATTAAAATTTATTTGAACCAGAACTTGTGAACCGACTTTGACATATCTTTGTAAACTATTTCTGTCTTCTTACTTCTTCTTCCTAGCGTTTATCCCGTTTCTGTGCGGGGTCCGCTTTGATCATGATCCGGGATTTAGCGAGTCTGGTTATAACAGTGAAGCGACTGCCATTCAGACCTTTGTCGGTTGAAAACGATTTTTGTAAATGTAAAATTTTCCACTTACACGGGTTTTCGATGCAGCCATTTATTTCACAAAGGAAGACGATTCACAAAGCACCAGTGAGTCTCATGTTATAGTGGGTATTCAATTCTGTGATAGCATGTAGTATGTTTTTGTGAAGCGAGAAATATAATGTTGTGATTTCAAAAGAAAATATTTTAACAATAGTAACGTGTGAATGTATGTAATTTTCCACGATGACAAAGGGTTTTTGAAGGGCTCCATATGATATATGATTGGTATGTACTTTTATACGCAAGTTGATTCGTTAGTTGGAATCTCACTATCTATCCTGGGGACCTGAGTTAAAAACTCCGGTTAAAAAACTTTAATTTTTATTGGAAAAACTCAGTTAAGTTCTTAGTATAGAAACTCACTAGGCGGAAAAAACGCAACTGAAGTTAGGCGTGCTTATGCCAGCAATGACACAACATGCCGAAGTTACGTCGCGTAATTTTGTATAGAAAATGCATTGCCACCGACCAACGCTCGCGTTTTATCCGTCTTGTGTGTTTCAACACGTACATTGTTGTGATTGGTTCACAACATGCATGTATGTAAGACAGGCTACCGTAGCTGAAACACAGATAGAAAACTAACATACAAACTAAGATTGAAGCTTACACTATTGGTGGTAGGAAACTGAGATTCACTTACATACAAAAAATCATCACTCACACATATAAGGGGGGATTCGAATCCGTGTCCCTCTTTCTGATAAGGGCCACAAAAAACACTCGATTGTAAGATTAACCGTCCTAGCCAAATTTAGGTTGAGAAGTATCATATTATGACGATCGGCTTGGTGGTGTAGTAGTCAAGAAATTGACTATCAGACCAACTTATTACTACAGATAGTTATTTTGAAAACATTGAGGTATTACTACTACGTATAGAGTGGACATCGCGAACAAAAATTTTGTGCCAAATTGGAGGGAAGGGGGCGCATAATTCAGTGATATTTTTGTCTTTTTATCTATTTTATAACACGCCACCATCATTATTTTTCGTCTTGTAATTATTTTACATGTTTTTAAAACACAACACGGCATTTTTTGATTTAAAAAATTGT
This sequence comes from Nomophila noctuella, assembly GCA_958496325.1. Taxonomy (NCBI): domain Eukaryota; kingdom Metazoa; phylum Arthropoda; class Insecta; order Lepidoptera; family Crambidae; genus Nomophila; species Nomophila noctuella. The sequence goes on along the minus strand of OY292511.1, from coordinate 3,991,911 downwards.
CAAAGAAATATTAATAGACGGCAACTTTTTGGTCCATGGACCACAATGACCCCTCTACAGATTTATTGTAAGTATAGATTAACCAAAACAAAATAGCCAGTGACAAATTCGACTTGCATTTCACCCTACATCTTTATCTCAAATGAAAGGCAAACCGAGTATTAGCTGGTACTCTGTATTCTGAGCTGGTATTTATACTAAACTGGTTCATATCTTGCAGAAACAATTCTGTAACAGCGGTATTTGAATTTCTATATAGTACCGCTTAATTTCGTTGTGGAAATTCAGAATCTTGCTGTAGTATTGTAAGGAAATACAGTTTATTTATTTATTTATTTATTTAATAAGGTACACCAACAGCATACATACAAAACACATATAGAAGCAATTAAACTTAAATTCTAGTACATATGCCTTTTATAGGCGTACACAGCATTCCCCGAAACAAACAACAACGTAAGACGTACATAATATTAGCTTTAAGTAACATACATATAAAATTTTAAATTTAAATCAATTAAAAATGAAATAATAAACAACATTATATAGTTTATGTTTGAAAAATCTTTGTTGTTTTATTTGTAAGGAAATATTACTTAATATTTGGTTCCTCGATTCCTTCAAGCGAAGCGTGAAGAAGTATCTTGCGGGCTGGTATGGCTATGCCAATGGATAGGATACTACAATAGTACCGCATCCGTTGTCATGGCAATCAGGGCTCCTCTTTTGCTGACTATCAGGCAGAGCTGAGCCAATATACCGAGCCAAAATACACCAAAATATTTTTCAAAAAGCTGAGGTCCTGGGTGCAATTCCTGGGTCTGTTATGTTTTTGCTTGTGATTCGGGTCTGTATAGCTCAGTTGGGGAGGGTATGGGGTCTTAAAGACAGGCAACGCATCAGCGATCCTTGTGGTGTTGTTGATGTCCATGGGCAGCGGTGATCACTTACCATCAGATGACTTCCTCGTTTTCTTTTTTTTTCCGATCAACAAGTTGTACTTTAAAATGTTTCAATCTTAACTTTGAAATTTTAATAAAAAGAAGTCATTTGTCCTTAGAGTCTGCTGGATGGCGCTGACATAAATTAATTAGATCACGTCTACTTTATTCAGTTTCTTGGATTTCAAGACTTATTTGTAGTTTCAAGAGGCAATTACTGTCTCTGACAAGTAATAAATTGTTTTTCATGATTTGTAACAAGTTATTATTTAATGGAAATATATTATCCAGCTTAGTTTAAGTAATTTCTTCTTAAAACAGTTTTCGTGGTTAGGTACTACAAAGTTATTTAAGTGTGTTTCGTAAGATAATACATTTTGTTGAAATGCGTAAGCACAGATGCACGCCCTATTCTCTCACTCTCATAGTTCGGTGGGACAGCAATCTGACACGACCGTAGAGAGATCAGGCGCAAGACCAAAGGTTTAACATTTTTTCCGTAAAACGGGGTTAGATTCCACCGCCAATTTACAGACTTCGGACTGTAACTAAGTTATCTGAGAAACTCAAACAAAAGAGCATTCCCTAAAATTGGCGTTTTATTTTCACTCGTCCACCACTTATAATACGTATATTTTTGAGAGCATAATAAAAGATATTATACAGTGGGACAGGCAAGAACTTAAATACTCCCATAAAAAAAGGTATATAGTGAAAGCAGAATGAAAGAAAGAATAGAATGTAAAGGTTCTAGGCTTTGCGGTTTTTTATAAGCGTACTTTACTTCGACCTAAGAAACAATACCCTAAACTTCACTTATCTGTGGCTGTCAACAATCCTATAGCACAAACAAGGGAATTGGTCCAAAGATTAGAGGTAATCCACTTTGGCCACCCAATTTTTGAAAACACAGCAACACAAACTTCTGGACCAGTTCACTTGCACCTATTCGTATTATTGGCTCAACTCAATCATTATACAGGCCCGCCAAAAATCCGATTCCAAGTCTCAAAGTTCTGGTTTAGATTCCCGAGTCCGGCAAAATTTGTGTTGGTTTTATCACACACAGCACGGGTTTGTGATAACCAAACCGCAATTAGCAAGCCTGGTTAACCTATTATTGAAACGAAATCATAGTTTAAAATGATGGAGGCCTTTGCCCTGCAGTGGAACATTCATAGGCTGATAATGAAACAAATCTCAACTAAGCTGAGTATTTTTATGTGAGAGGGAGGCAAACTCTCAAGAACGTCGCCATAATCCCACAAAGTTTGCTTATGCGTTGCCTGCCTTTGAATCCCCAAGCCCTCCCTTCCTCCAACTGAGCCTTGGAGACCTTACTCACCAGCAGAACCATAGCACAACATTTATTAAGTGCTACTTCACTGTGGTCTGTCTGTGGTCAACTGCGGCTACTCAAGAATTGTGTTTACCTCAAATAGGATGAGTTCATTTTGTGAGTAACAGACGGCGTTAAGACATTGCGGAGCATGAGTTTGAGTTTTCGTAAAGCGCGATGACGAGATTTTTTCTCATTATATACATACATTAATATAAATGCATGGGTCACCTGATGTGTTCGCTTTATTTCATAATTCCATTCCATTGGTGCGCTCGGAGTTTATTCACATTGGGTGCCCCAAGTGGATCACCTCAAAGATTAGGAGAGGGTAGATATAATCAGATTAGTGGTTGCCTTTCCAAATATTTGTCCTTGACCTTGTTTATATTACCGTTGTAGCAATTGGCCCTTTACAGCTTTCAGTATTGAAGGCGTGATTTTTCTTTGTATCTTAACTTTATTACAAGGGAGTATGATTATTTTTTATGATGATAAAATTTTAACAAAAGAAACGACTTCATAACAAAAACCTTAATACAAAACGAATTAAAATGCACTTAAAAGTAAAAAAATGCGTTTTCTTCTAGGATAAAAAACTTATTGAAGTCGTGCCTAACCAAAAACAAAAAAAATAAAGCACCTTCTCGTTTTTTTGTAATTCGGTTAAAAATTATAAAAAAAGACTGATTTTTTGACTCTTAAAATCACAATCGCGTCACGCTATTTAAATATGGATAGAGCTTATTGGAACTTCCGCAGGTAGTACCTCCACCTTACAGAAGACCACAGTGAAGTAGCACTTCGTAACTGTTGTGCTATGTGTCTGCTGGTGAGTAAGGTCGCCAGAGCTCAGTTGGGGAGGGTATGGGGTCCTAAAGGCAGGCAACGCATCTGCGACCCTTGTGCGGTTGTTAATGTTCATGGTTATAAATTTATCACTTAAAATCAGGTGACCTTTCTACATAAAAATGGTATGTACAACAATTTATAACAATTGAAACCAGTTCTCAAAACGATACCCGGTTATGGGGAAACTTGAAGCAGAATAATTAAATCTATATTAATATGGTAAAGAGATTGCTATTTTTCGTTATTTTAACGCGTTAATCTCAAGAACTACTGGTTCGAATAGAAAAGATATTTTTGTGTTCAATAGTCCATTTGTCTTGGATGGCTTTAAGATATAATAATAAAGCACTATGTGAGCGGAAACCGAAATCTACGAGGACGAAGTCGCGGGCGGCCGCTAGTAAAAAAAACAATTAACATTTAGATACATACGTAACTCCTACGTGTTCGTTAAAACAAAGGCGTGAGTAAAATTATAAAAGGAAATTACTTAATCCCAACTAACTCAATTAAAGTACCTTAGCTTAGCTGTAAGTGGGTAGATTTAATCCGATTATATCACATCGCTTTCTTAATCCGCCAACCTAATTTACTCTTGCTTGTGGTAACAGATTGTGTGAAAGATTAGATATACATGTAGGCATATAATTTATAGAAATGTAGATTCCGTACTTCGGAAGGCACGTTTAGCCGTTGTTCGCGCGTCTGATCTCTCTACGGTCGTGTCAGATTGCTATCCCGCCGAATTATGAGAGTGAGGGAATAGGGAGTGCACCTGTGCTTGCGCACTCACTTGTGCACGATAATATATCCTGCTTACCTGGATCATCGTAAGATCGGCCGCCATGGCCGAATACAACCGTAAGGTTATTAGAAATGTAGAAAGTCATTTTTTTAATTATGTATGTAAAGAGTGGATTTCGGTTTCCGCACATTTTCGCACATTTTTATACTATAAGCCTTTTTTACATGAAATGTATTTTCAATGCGAACCAGTAGTTCCTGAGATCAGCGCGTTCAAAGAAACAAGCAAACTCTTCACATTTATTATTTTAGTATAGACTAGCGACCCGCCCCGACTTCGCACGGGTGCAACTAAGTTTATGACTGTTTCTCTACTATATTATGCATGTATTATACATAAAAACCATCATCTTGAATGACTCTATCTATTAAAAAAAACCGCATCAAAATCCGTTGTCTAGTTTCAAAGATTTAAGCATACAAAGGGACATAGGGACAGAGAAAGCGACTTTGTTCTATACTATGTAGTGATATAAATTAGTAATGTAAATGAAACTTGGCTAAACGAAACGAACTCGCGTCCGAATATAGTATATTTTAATTCATTTAAATAAAAGGATCGAGACAATATTTAAAAAGTAATAATCGTTGAGTAATTGCCCGTTTTCTTTTAAATTTCCTTCTCGGGGCGGTCATGATAAATTAACTGTTTAAACTTGATAGACGACTATGAAAGAAAATTAATGATTCTCGAGAGACCATTTTTCTATTCTATCTTCATTAGAATATCATTTTCATTCATCATTGATATAGAAAAGCAGAAAATCGGACAGAGAAATTGGTTTGGATAAAAATAACTGTATTGGTCTTATTTCACGAGAAATCGTCACATGCTGGTAATAATAAATATTGGTTGGATTTGAAGATTACTGAGGAGCGTGGTCATTATTAAATCAATGAATACCCCTTAACAAAACCAAGGGTCGCGGGTTCGAATCCCACTAGGGGCAAATGTTTATGTGATGAACGTCGGCATTTGTACTCGAGTTATGGATGTTTATAAAAGTATTTAACTGTGTCTATCCGTTCCCTAGCTTTCATGGTAAAAGCTTCGTGCTTAGTTTGGCTAGCTAGACGATTGGTATGTTAGTCCAAAGATTTCCTTTAAGTCTACCCACGCAAAGTCGGGACGGACCCCTAGTTACACTTTAAAAGTATTAACACTTTTTTCGAAAGTTAGGAATATTGTAATATTCTCTGCGAATTGTGAAAGCATCAATTTGTATTGACTTTGTAATGAGCAACTCGTAAAATTCATACGTACTTTTCGAACTTAAACTTTCTAGACAGCCATCTACATATTTTGTATAACTTAGTTACTTAAATATTGTTCAATAAAACTGCCTAAGAAATAGAATTTCTTCATGAATTTATGTAAAAGTGCAGTGACATTCTGTAAAAAGATTAATATTGAGAAGCTCGATGACGCAGTGGTTAGCTCGCTCGGCCTGCGGTTGCTAAAGTTAAGCAACGTTCGCAGAGGCTAGTCATCGGATGGGTGACCGTTTTTTTTTTATCTCGAGCTCTTGCGTGCTTCGGAAGGCACGCTAAGCCGTTGGTCCTGCGCCTGAGCTCTGTACGGTCGTGTCAGATTGCTGTCCCACCGAATAATGAGAGTGAGGGAATAGGGAGTGAATCCATTCTTTTAGAAAATATATTACATATTATATGTATATATATATCTATCTAAGGTACCTTCATAACATCAGTTCTTCAATAAATATAAAAGTTAAAGCTATAAACAAGACACTAATCTTGGCTTTAAGTGCATACTTTCAAGACTTTTATTGTATGGTTTTAAGAGTACACTATAAAATCTGAATGACATACAACAAACGATGAACACTAAAACTTAATGTGAGTCTTATTACAATGATTTTGAGTTTAAATTTGAACAAAATAAAATGATTTTAATAAAGATACACAAAATGATGATGATGCTCTTGATCGATTCGACCACGGCGACTGCATCACTAAGTGCGCTGATTGACGGCCCTATTATGCGCTTTCATATGGCTCCAGTAGCCAATTTTTTTCTTGAACACACGGCCACACAGGCGACACTTTAAGACTCCATCAACAATATTGTAATGCGTGGCTCCTGTTGGTCTGGCCTTTAATTTGTCTCGCTTGGCATCGAGGGCTGCAGTTCTCGCTACTTCGAAATCTTGCACCTTTGAATGAACCAAGCGTCTCCATTCGGGGCGATTCTGGGCACATTCTTCCCAGCCTAAAGGGTCAATCTGACAGCTCTTCATATGACGTTTTAAGACGTCTTTGTATCGAAGGAACTGGCCTCCTTGTTTCCGTTTTCCTTCCTGCAGTTCTGAGAAAAATATTTGGCGCGTAACTCTTTCCTCAGACATTCTGGACACATGCCCACACCATCGCAGCTGACGCCTCATAAGATAAGCCTCTACGCCACTGACATTTGCCCGTCGTAATACTTCCGTGTTTCTGACACGATCTGACCATTTAATATTAAAAATGTCTCGAAGGCACTTCATATGAAACTTATCTAAGGTTTGAATATGTCTGCGGTAGACAGTCCACGTTTCGGCAGAGTACAGGAGGTTTGGGAGAACGATTGCCATGTACACCGCAACTTTCGTTGACAGTTTTATATCGTGCGAACGGAAAACTTTGGGTCTTAACCTTCCGAAAGCTGCAGAAGCAGCACCAATTCTCTGGTTGACCTCGGCATCGAGGTCGTACTTGGATGAAATCATACTTCCCAGGTATTTGAACTTATCCACCTGCCTCAAAGTGGCATCGCCAATGTGAACATTTAATTGTTCTCTAACTTCCGATGATTCCATTGTCATTACTTCAGTCACACAAAATAACCTGCTTATAATATTAATACGTATATATATATTATTTTAATACCTTGTGGTTACGGAGGTCAGACGACAGTCGCTCCATTGTAATAACCAGGCATGTCAATTCAGGATCATAGTCGCAGCGTACTCTGGGCTCCAAGGCAATGCCCGAGGATGTAACCAGGATTGGCGCTAGGATGATGATGATTATTTTAATTCCTATATTCAATAAGAATACAAAATTAAAAAATACAGCTATCAAAATACAATTAATTTATCCTTACCCTTTTTGCTTAAGCATCTGCTTAACATTTTACGGGATAACGTTAATTTTTATTTTCTTAAAATATCCTTGGATATTTTTAACACACCAACTTTTAGCCTTGATAATAAACAAAGCTTGCACAATAAAGAATTACTTACTGATTTATTTACTTACTTGTACTAATATAATAAATTTTGTATCTAAACAAGGTTACTGTAAAATAATATACCTATAAACAAACTTATGGTAAATAATCACGAAAAATTTGTAAAATTTGAAAAAAAAACTTATTATATGATACTTATATCGCAACTATGTAATAGTATATTATAGGGTTTTTGTCTATCAATGATTATAATAAAGCTGAAGAGTTTGTTTGTTTGTATAATTATTTGCTTGTTTGTTTAAACGCGCTAATTACAGGAACTCCTGGTTCGAATCGAAAAATAGATCTCGAAACTTAAGATTAAATGTTTCGGTCACCCATCCGATGACTGACCTCTGCGAATGTTGCTTAACTTTGCAATCGCATGCCGAGCGCACTAACCACTGCGCCATCGAGCTCCTTTTTTGACCCTAAGGGCCATAACACACGGCGTATTTTAAACGCGCAGATGACGCGCAGATTACACGTGTATACGCGATTCAAACGAGATTCTATCGCAACCTTGTAACTGAAGCACACGGGGCGATCGTGAAACGCGCGTTTTTATTACTTTAAATGCGCGAATACGCGCTTCATGCGAGCGCTTTTGTATCATAATTGCAAACGCAACAATCAGCATCTACAGCGCCAAAAACGCGCGTTCCTGAAACGCGCATCGTCTGCGCGTTTAAAATACGCCATGTGCTATGGCCCTAAACCATCACAGCAATAAAACCTAAAGTATAACATTACCCGCTTTGCCCCAGACCTCAAAGTTTGAGGTCCTGCCCCACTGCGGACGTTATGCGGGCGACCGATCGACCCGGGTGCGTTTGCGGAGGCGAGTGTACTAGCTGGGTGTTGTGGCAAGTGTACTTGCTTGGAAATGTTGTTTAATAATAACAATACCCTCCGGCCGTATTAGGCCGGCCGGTACGCATGGTATATTATAGTGCACAAGTGAGTGCACAAGCAAAGGTGAACACACTGGAAATGTTATCTATACTAATAGGTATTGTAAATGTGAGTGTAACTCTGTATGTATGTCTGTTACACCTTCCCGCTTAATCCTCTTAACCAATTTTGATGAAATTAGGCACTTACAATTTTTAGACCCTTACATAAAACATAGGCTATCTTATATTGCGATATAAGGGAACTGAATTTCACGCGGACGAAGTCGCGGGTGCCCGCTAGTTGAAAATAAGAGAAAATTTACTTCCCAGTAAGAAAACTTTACGAAAATTCATGATTCGACGGAGCTTCATAAAAATACATATACTACACGAACTGTTTAAAAATATTTTAAGATAGAAATCCTATATCCAATACGACACGCAGGACATGTTTCGACTCCAGAATCGAACCCAGGACCTCGAGTTCACGGCCCGGTACCTTAACCATCGAGGCGTTAACAGCAATAATACCTAAAGTATAACATTACCCGCTTTACCCCAGACTTCAAACTTTGAGGTCCTGGCCCACTGCGGACGTTATGCGGGCGACCGATCGACCCGGGTGCGTTTGCGGAGGCGAGTGTACTTGCTGGGTGTTGTGGCGAGTGTACTTACTTACTGAATTTTAAGAAGCAAGTATTCTGCTGTAGCTAATTTGATTGCAAGCGTTTGTTGTTACTTTTTGTTTATTTATTTAGTTTTAGCGGCCTCTCGCGACTCCGTTTGCATGGATTTTGGATTATCCCATGGGAGCATTAAGTCGGGATAAGAAGTACCCTATCACCTAAGTCAGTCCATACCCAGCCCTTATACAAAATTACATTTAAACCCGTTCAGTAGTTTCAGCGTGATTGACGGACAAACATCCAAACAAACAATATAAGATCAATAAGAAATAAGATTTTACCTTTTAATTATAATGTTTAAAATTATTAACAAAGATAAATTCGTCTGATCTCATATGGCTCGGACGGGAATCGAACCTAGCGCCTCTTGCAATCCGGGCAAGCGCTCTGACCACTAAGCTACCGAGGCCGTTAGTAGACTTGACGAATTTCTCCTTATTATTTTCTTAACGCTTAATGCTGCGTTAATAATTTTAAACATTAGGTACCTATAGTTTGTTGTTAATAACATACTGGGAGACTGCCTTTGATAGAAAGTGTAAGGGTTTACTGCATAACTCATTATCTTCAGGAAAAAAAAATCAATGCAATTCCAAAGAGAGATAAGCAAACTCCATAATTACAGGACTCGTAATTCGCAGTATCTTACGAGTGTAAAAAAATGACATTCGGAGTTAGATAAATGTAATTGTAAATGTATCAACAATATCACACAATGTTGTGTGCCTTCATACAACCATATGCTAAAGGTTTACTATTTAAATCAATTATACGATGTATCGCATTAAGCATATAATCGAATTTTAAGTTTTTTTTTTGTGGTATATAAATGAAAACAAATATTGCCATGAAAATCAAAACTACGTTAATTAGTTTTTGCTGGTCTTGTGTTTAGCAGGCAACAAAGTTTAAACAGGAAAATTCAGATTAAATTACGCTCTGCAAGGAAAAATGAAGAAATATTAAGTTTTACAATATCCTTTCAAGTAAACTCGACCGTTCATACTCACACATTTCAGATATTAATACCATAGATAGAAATAAGACAAATGAAGCATTTAAGAAATATCTGGCATTATTGTATTGTCCCTCACTTTGTGAGGAATCGTTATGGAAGAGGATAATGTAATGAACAAAACGTCTTTTATTTTAAAATTACTTTGAAATACATTTCTGTGATGCTTCGAAAGATAATGATTGGGCCTTACTGACTGTTGTGTGTAAGTATGGGTTTTTTTCTTAAAAACGATCAAAATTATTTTTTAGGTATCTTTATGAATAACTACTGCCTTACAACAGATCCCAGGTTCGAGTTCGGGTCAGAACAAAAAGTGACGCTAAAATCCGCTAGATGGCAGTGAGTAGGCGTAAGGTCTAACTAGTATACCTATTATTCGTGAATATTGACATGACATTGACAGATATGTCATAACTTACAAATGACATAGCAGTTGACCTCACGCCTACCTTTTACCATTTAGCGGATTTTTCATTACCAAACCCTCACATTGTAATATATATTGTATATTTGTAGAAAACTGTACAGGACGGCCAACAAAACGCGGCTTAATAGTTAGAATATTCAAATATACTTTGTAACATATTGTTTAAAATAAATAAATTATGTATTAGTAATGGGAGTGCATGCAAGTGGTGGGTGACGTTTGTAATATTATGTAGCAAATAAATGACTATTTTCGGGGCTTCTTTTATTTAGAGGATAAGTAAATGTAGCATTTGATCGTAAGAAAATGTTAAAGAAGTGTATAGATTAAGCAAATAAATGTTTGTTTTGCCTTATTTTATTTAGGATAATAACTAAGAAATTTGTATGCATAGAAATATTAAAATAAAGAAGGGTAGATCGTACCAACTAGCATCGTCAAGTCGCGCCCATATGTTTTGTCCTTATCACAAAGTTAGACTGTTTTACCCTGACCAGGTTGGAAAAGTTGTGCTCGTCTCAGCTATCGCTAGCTGAGACCAGCCAAATCGCACTTAAGCGAGCCTGGTCAGGGGCCAAATCGTAGTTCACCGGAGGATCCAGTACTAAGAAGCCCTAAAGGAAACCACAAGAAAACCACAAGAAGCCTACCCAGAAGGCTGAATATCGGCGGGCTTGACGCGGCTAGGCGGGAAAGTGTACCCAGTTGTACCGACAGTGGCGTTTCACTCCGACCACCCGTAACCACATAAGGCCGAGTAACCACATAGGCCGCGTAACCACATAGGGCCGTGTACCACCTACGCCCTGCGCCCTGCACCCATATCCCGCGCCGCCGAGTCACCGAGTCACCGTGCCCCGCGCCCAGCGCCGCCGAGTCGCCGTGCCCCGCGCCGTCGAGTCACCGGGTCGACGCGTCCAGCGCCTCGCGCCGCCGTGCCGCCGCGACGCCTACGTCCCGCGCCCCGCGCCCTGCGCCGCCGTACCGCCGCGACGCCTGTGTCCCGCGGCCCGCGCCCCGCGCCCGCGTCGCCGTACCGCCGCGCCCCGTGCCCCGCGGCCCGCGCCCCGCGCTTGATCCCGCGCTCCGTGCTCGCGCCCGCGCCCCGTACCCGCGCACCGCGCTGCGCGCTCGCGAACGTAACGAGGCCCGCAACTAGTGACTGTACGTGGAAGCACTAGTGTTCACCGACCGCTGCACGACCGAGTCCTGACCGGCGCACATTTCGCGACGCGAATATCGCTCAAGGGTCGTGAAAATTGGTCCTTCGAGCCGGATACTGTGGACAGTCAGTGAAGTGAACGAACAATAAGTGAACATCAGTGCAACAGTGACTCAGTGCAACAGAGACTCAGTGCAACAGTGACTCGGTGCAACAGTGACTCAGTGCAACAGTGACTCAGTGCAACAGAGACTCAGTGCAACAGTGACTCGGTGCAACAGTGACTCAGTGCAGCAGTAACTCAGTGCTATAGTGACTCAGTGACTAAGTGATAGTGACTATGCCGTGCACAAGGTCCATGAGCGGAAAGACCGCTTCGCGGGAAAGGACATCGGCTGAACCGCTGAGGGATGCTGCGGCCGCCCAGATCGACAATGCACCCCGCCTCGATGCTGCTCAGGCTGAACGAGCAGCAAGCGCTATGCAGGCGAGGAGCACGGCGACCGCTCCGGGCAACTCGGCGGTATCAGGCACGGCTACTACGAGTGGAGCTACGTCCACCGATAACACTGCCACTGATACGACCGCCACTGGAACCACGACTACTGGCATCGCGACCACTGATACAACATTTAAGAAGGGCAACTCAGAGACGACTGTAACTACAAGACTGGATCCTCCGGAAACAAGAAGGGCTCGAAGAATAAGGGAGGGCGCAGCCCAAACTGAACTACCAACCGCCCCCACCGCAGCAGCCTCCCAGAACCCTGTGGAAGAGAACAGGGACCCGTCCGAACAACGACAAGCATGTAAGTCGACAGTGATTAGTGTGGACCGGAGGTCGAAACATAAAGCAACCCGCCTAGCTAAAGCTAAAGAAGAATTGTTGTGGCTTCAAGTACAATTAGCGGCCGCTCGTGTTGCTACAATAGAGGCCGAGGAAGAAGATGAAGATGATGATGACACCGTCATAACGCAGGAAGATACGGAGCAGCGAGTCACCGACTGGATCGAGGAGAGCGGCCGTCGGGTCGTGCCGGCTATTGCTGATCAGCCGCACATGGAAGACACTGCCTCATATCAAGCCCGCCGTGCTACAGCACCAGAACAGACGTTTGTCATCAGGGATCCCGAGCCAAGGTATGCACAGCAGCAACAGGCGCCGCCGCCGGAGTGCACAGAACGGCGCACTTTCGAGCAGCCCCAGCACACCTCGCAGCCAGCGAGACCTGCCCAACCAATGTACGTACCCCAGCCAGTGAATACGATAGTACCGGCGGGAGATGGAACAGTCGCCTTACAACAGAAGGTTGACTTAAGTGAATTAGCATCTGCGATAGCACTCGCAGCAAGAGGAGGACAACGACATCGCACAGAGCTACCGATATACAGCGGTTCGTACCAAGAATGGTTATCATTCAGAGCGGCCTATAAGGAATCTGAAGACGCCTACTCTGAATTAGAAAACTTAGCCCGCCTACGCCGAAGCCTGAAGGGAAGAGCAAAGGAAGCAGTTGAGGACCTGCTTATCTACAGCGCTCAGCCGGCTATTGTCATGAAGACTCTCGAGTCAAGGTTTGGACGACCAGATGCGATCGCCCTGGCAGAGATCGAACGCCTGAAGAGCTTGCCACGCCCTACAGACGCCCCGAGGGAACTCTGCATATTCGCAACGAGAGTGGCTAACATTGTGGCCACGCTTCGAGCACTCGAGAAGACACATTACCTCTACAGTCCCGAGGCTACAAAGGCGACCATTGAAAAGCTCACCCCGTCACTGCGATACAGGTGGTTCGACTTCGCAGCAGAGCAGAGTCAAGATGAAGCGGACCTTCCTAAGTTGGCGCGTTTCCTCCAGAGAGAAGCAGACAGATATAGTATGTACGCGCAGCCAGAACAAGTGGAGATGACGCGAATAAATGAAGCCTCCGGCCGCGCTCCTGTAAGAAAACAGAAGACATACATCACATCTCAGAAGAGAACCGAACCCGAGTGTCCTGCATGTGGGAGGCAGGACCACCTTACCCCCGCTTGCCGCCATTTCAAGGAAATGGACGTGAACAAGCGGTGGGAATTTGCGAAGGAGAAAGCTTTGTGCTTCCGGTGTCTGAAGGGAAAACACCGGAAGTTCAACTGCCGCGCAAAACCGTGTGAAGAGAAGGGTTGTGGAAGATTGCACCACACCCTGCTACACGCCCACTCGAAGGAGGAAGACAAGGAAATAGTGGCTTCTACCTGGACACCGATAAAAACACAGGCGTACCTCAAGATTGTACCAGTGAGAGTCGTAGGACCGAAGGGCGCCGTAGACATACATGCCTTGTTGGATGATGGGTCCACCGTCACCCTTATTGATGAAGAAATAGCACAGCGAACAGGAACCAGGGGACGAGTCGAACCCCTACATATAGAATCAATCGGGAATGAAGAAATGAGTGCATCGCAGTCACGACGGGTCACCGTAACATTGGTTGGAGCAGCTGGCAGGAAGAAGTTGAGGGCGAGAACGTTCGCCAACCTCCAGTTATCGGCCCAGCAAGTACGGGAAGAGGACATCAAGAGTTGTACTCACCTAAAGGACATACTAGGCGAGATAACTTATGCGAGCACAAGACCGAAGATGCTGATCGGGCAGGACAACTGGAGCCTCCTCCTGGCACAGGAGACCAGGAGGGGAAGACGTGATCAACCAGTTGCCTCACGCACGGCGCTAGGCTGGGTGCTGCACGGCGCCCACACCCGAATCACAGGACAACGTGTGCATTTTGTAAACCAACTTGGCGAATTAAAGAAAAAATATGAAGAACAAATGGACCACTAAATTGGAGAATGGTGCATACGAAACACGGCTTCTGTGGAAGAAGGAGCCGCCGCAAATGCCGAACAATAGAGAGAACGCCATCAAGAGGCTGTTCGCCACTGAAAAGAAAATAGACAAGGATCCCAACTTAAAGAAAAAATATGAAGAACAAATGGACGATTTGATAAAGAAGGGTTACGCAGAGAAGGCGCCACCCTATGCTGTTCCGGGGAAGTTATGGTACCTTCCCCACTTCCCAGTTCTCAATCCGATGAAGCCAGGGAAGGTGAGAGTGGTTCACGACGCCGCCGCCAAAACAGGAGGAGTCTCACTGAACGACCACCTTCTGACAGGCCCAGATTTGCTGCAGTCATTGCCCGGCGTGCTGATGCGGTTCCGGCAGTACCCCATCGCTGTCACTGCAGATATAAAGGAAATGTTTATGCAAGTAAAAATAAAAGCTGAAGACCGTGATGCGCTGCGTTACCTTTGGAGAGGCCAACACCGAGGAGATCACCCGCCGGAAGAGTACCGAATGACCTCGCTGATCTTCGGTGCCACTTCATCGCCAGCCACCGCAATCTTCGTGAAAGATGAAAACGCCAAGAGATATGAACAGACTCACCCGGAGGCATGCAAAGCCATAATAAAAAATCATTACGTCGACGACTACCTGCAGAGCTTTCGGGATCGAGACGAGGCGATAAGGACAGCGCGCGACGTAAAGTGGATACAACTGGAAGCCCACTACGAGCTAAGACAGTGGGCCTCCAACGACCCCGACATATTGAAGGAACTGGGGGAGGTCCGCGACACAGAGTCCACGACCAAAGCCCTTAATGATGGTGAAAAGACTGAACGAGTACTCGGTCTGATCTGGCGTCCCGATCGCGACGTTATTACATTCAATTTAGAAATGAAAAGACTCCCAGATAATATTTTGATTTCAGAAAAGCCCACGAAGAGACAACTGCTGAGGGTCGTCATGTCTCTCTACGACCCGCTCGGCTTCGCCTCGCCAGTCACAGCTCGGGCGAAGCAGATACTGCAGGAGACCTGGCGGAGAGGAACGGGCTGGGACGACCAGCTCGACGAGGACCTCGCAGACCAATGGCGGACCTGGCTGGGACATCTACTCTCACTCAAAGACTTAACGATCCCACGTTGTGTTCCAGGTTTCAGCGGGGCGCGCAGGAGAGAGCTCCACATCTTCGTGGACGCGAGCGAGGCTGCCTACGCTGCTGCGCTGTACTGGCGCACCGAGGACGCGATGGGGAAGATAGCCATCTCGCTGGTTCTTGCCAAGGCGAGAGTGGCCCCGCTGAAACTGACATCGATCCCGAGGCTCGAGCTGCAGGCGGCGCTGATAGGCGTCCGAATGGCGAACGCAGTAATAGAAGAACACGACGAGAAGCCAGATCAGAGGGTGTTCTGGACGGACTCCAAGACCGTGCTCACCTGGCTGCGAAGAGGAGCACGCGCCTACAAGCCGTTCGTCGCGCACAGACTCGCCGAGATCGAGGAGCACACCAGAGTGGCAGAATGGAGATGGGTGCCTACCAGTTTGAACGTCGCAGACGACGCCACCAGAGACGTGCCATGCACATTTAACTCAGAACATAGATGGTTCCGAGGTCCCGCCTTCCTAAAGGGACCAGAAGAGGAATGGCCAAGAGAGATCAATAAGGAGGAAGAGATACACACAGGCGAAGAATCGGTGATGACCATAGGGGCACGTCACCGGCGGGAGAGCATATTGGAAGCTGTTCCCGACTTCACCCGATTCTCGCGTTGGGAACGATTGTTGCGAACGACGGCGCGAGTAGTTCAATTCATAAACATAATTAAAAGGAAAACACAACGGGTTAATTACGCCCGCACGAAGAGAAATAAATTAGAAGATCCAGATTACACCGGAAAAAGAAAAAGAGAGGTTAGTAAAACTCTCAAAGAAGAGAAAGAATCGAGAGGAAAGAAGACTCTCAATTTTATCAAGCTGCCAGCCGAGCAACTCATAGAAGCCGAAAAACTTTTAGTCCGCGCCGTTCAGGAAGACGCTTTCGCAGAAGAACTAGAGGATCTACGACACGGGCGCCGCGTGAATAACCAAAGCAAACTCAGAGCTTTGGCTATAGACATACAAGCCGGGCTCATCGTAATAAGGTCTCGCATAAGCAAGTTGGAAGACGTCGCAGAAGAGACAAAGAGGCCTGCCGTGCTGGACGGGAGACACCACATCTCTCGTCTCTTCATAGAAGATGCCCACCGTAGACACCACCACCAAGGGGTGGAAGCAACCATTAACCACTGCCGACAACGTTTCCACATAATCGGCGTGCGTCCAGTCGCGAGGCAAATTGTACGGGGATGTCTGCCCTGTCGAGTGCGCAAAGCCGCGCCTCCAGAACCAGCTACGGGGAACCATCCGCCGAGTCGGCTCGCTCACCATCAGCGAGCCTTCACCTATGCAGGCGTCGACTACTTCGGTCCGCTGCAAGCCACGATGGGGAGGGCCAAGGTCAAACGGTACGTGGCTCTCTTCACCTGCCTCACGACGAGAGCGGTCCACCTGGAGCTGGCCGCCAGCCTCACCACCGATTCGGCAGTCATGGCTCTGCGCAGAATGATTGCGCGCAGAGGCTGCCCCAAGGAGATATGGAGCGACAACGGCACCAACTTGCAGGGAGCCGATAAAGAGCTCCGGCAAGCGATCGACGAGGCCACCGAGTTTGAAGCGTCAAGAAAGAAGATCGTCTGGAAATACATCCCGCCGAGCGCGCCCTTCATGGGAGGGGCCTGGGAGCGCATGGTGCGCTCTGTGAAGACCGCACTCGCGGCGGTCACGTCGGGGCGAGCGGTGAGCGACGAGATACTCGCCACCCTTCTCGCCGAAGCGGAGCTGACGGTCAACAGCCGTCCGCTCACACACGTCAGCGTCGACCCAGAAGATCCCGATCCGCTGACACCGAACCACTTCATCCTGCTCGGTCCAGCCCACGAGCCGCCGATGGGGGTCTCCTCAGACAGAGACCTCCTCGGGCGGACACACTGGCGCGCCTCGCAGCGCCTCGCCGACATGTTCTGGGGCCGATGGCTCAAAGAATACCTGCCGGAACTCCAAAACCGGCGGGAGCCCCACGGACGAGGAGAAGGCTTGAGGGTCGGCCACATCGTCATCATTGCCGACAACAACCAGCCACGCAACACGTGGCCGCTGGGACGAGTCATAGCGGTCTACCCGGGAGCAGACGGAGTGGTCCGCGCAGCCGACGTGCAGACACAAGGGGGAGTCCTGCGCCGCCCCACGAAGAAGCTGGTGATCCTGCCCACGGAGTCGGCCGCCCTTCCAGCAGCAGGAGATGCGTCGCCACAACAGCCGACGCACGGCGGGAGAATGTACAGGACGGCCAACAAAACGCGGCTTAATAGTTAGAATATTCAAATATACTTTGTAACATATTGTTTAAAATAAATAAATTATGTATTAGTAATGGGAGTGCATGCAAGTGGTGGGTGACGTTTGTAATATTATGTAGCAAATAAATGACTATTTTCGGGGCTTCTTTTATTTAGAGGATAAGTAAATGTAGCATTTGATCGTAAGAAAATGTTAAAGAAGTGTATAGATTAAGCAAATAAATGTTTGTTTTGCCTTATTTTATTTAGGATAATAACTAAGAAATTTGTATGCATAGAAATATTAAAATAAAGAAGGGTAGATCGTACCAACTAGCATCGTCAAGTCGCGCCCATATGTTTTGTCCTTATCACAAAGTTAGACTGTTTTACCCTGACCAGGTTGGAAAAGTTGTGCTCGTCTCAGCTATCGCTAGCTGAGACCAGCCAAATCGCACTTAAGCGAGCCTGGTCAGGGGCCAAATCGTAGTTCACCGGAGGATCCAGTACTAAGAAGCCCTAAAGGAAACCACAAGAAAACCACAAGAAGCCTACCCAGAAGGCTGAATATCGGCGGGCTTGACGCGGCTAGGCGGGAAAGTGTACCCAGTTGTACCGACAGTGGCGTTTCACTCCGACCACCCGTAACCACATAAGGCCGAGTAACCACATAGGCCGCGTAACCACATAGGGCCGTGTACCACTACGCGCCCTGCGCCCTGCGCCCGTATCCCGCGCCGCCGAGTCACCGAGTCACCGTGCCCCGCGCCCAGCGCCGCAGAGTCGCCGTGCCCCGCGCCATCGAGTCACCGGGTCGACGCGTCCAGCGCCTCGCGCCGCCGTGCCGCCGCGACGCCTACGTCCCGCGCCCCGCGTCCTGCGCCGCCGTACCGCCGCGACGCCTGTGTCCCGCGGCCCGCGCCCCGCGCCCGCGTCGCCGTACCGCCGCGCCCCGTGCCCCGCGGCCCGCGCCCCGCGCTTGATCCCGCGCTCCGTGCTCGCGCCCGCGCCCCGTACCCGCGCACCGCGCTGCGCGCTCGCGAACGTAACGAGGCCCGCAACTAGTGACTGTACGTGGAAGCACTAGTGTTCACCGACCGCTGCACGACCGAGTCCTGACCGGCGCACATTTCGCGACGCGAATATCGCTCAAGGGTCGTGAAAAAAAACTATGGCATTAATTCGATTCACGTGACGTACCTTGTTTACCGAGGTTACTACGCGATGTGAAGCGACCGTCGCTTCTTATTACAGGGCCTGTGGCAGAGCAGGTTCAAGTATAGAGAGGGGATTTCCAACGATTCAAATCTATGCTCGTTATGTAGTGTCATAAAAAGAAGATTAATATCCTTCTTCAAGCATTTAGAAGTAATTTCCACAGAAAATAAACTAAGTAAAAAATAAAACCGACGCTTTAGTATACTAAAAACTTGGTCCACAAACTTTTATGAATGAAAGGAAACTGTTTTTTACAAACAAACTTAAACAAAGTTGAGGGTTCGGAGTGAAAAAGTTTATATTTTTACTGGATAATTTCAATTTTCACAAATGGGGACGGGGGTAGGCAATTTTAATAAATTACACACGTTTGGGAAAATACTTTTTGCCACTGTTTTTAACCATAAATATTTTTTTTATGTCAACAGGTTATAGTGCCGCCTTAGAATAAAAAGTTCTAGCCAATGTCTACCCGTGGGAGTTGTAAGAATCAAAGAGGGGTATGACAAATATATTTTAATATGCAGATACATACATATAACATCAAGATGATGACAAACAGACATGTTCTGTTCATGCAAACAAAATAATGTTTGTCCAGTGCCAGGATCGAACCCGCGACCTCTTGGTCTTATAGTCAACTTCTTGACCATTACACCAAGCGGGTGATGATGATGATGAATTGAAGTTTCATCATCTAATTTTCTGAACTGTCTCTAATCTCCAAGTATTTAGATGATTTGTATGAATATTGCTTCCTGATGAGTGTCTGCATCTATTGAGCGGTAGTAAAAATAACTTTGTAGAAAGATCAGGCATAAGACATACTCTCTTCCGCTGTTACCATCCCAGGGGTGTAATTACACCACCAACTTACAAACTCCTGACTGTAACTTTGTTTTTGGCGCAGAAAAATATGATTAAAAATTTCCTCTGTCGTTTGGGATTTGGGCTCTGGGCCCTTGGTACCTAAAGTTGTGGCATATTGTACTAGCAGGATAATTATGTGAACTGGAGGAGCTCGACGGCATAGTGGTTAGTGCACTCGGCCTGCGGTTGCTAAAGTGAAGCAACGTTTGAAGATGCCAGTCATCGGATGGGTGACCGAATTTTTTTATCTCGAGCTCCTCCGTGCTTCGGAAGGCACGTTAAGCCGTTGGTCCTGCGCCTGATCTCTCTACGGTTGTGTCAGATTGCTGTCCCACTCCCACCGAATTATGAGAGTGAGGGAATAGGGAGTGCACCTGTGCTTGCGCACTCACTTGTGCACTATAATTTATCCTGCGTACCTGGCTGATCGTAGGGTCGAATACGGCCGTAGGGTATTTAATTTCACTCTAATACTTAATACGACAATTTTTTAAATCGCATCCCACGCGCGCCGTCGAAATTTTAACATCGAAGTTTTTCTTTGCACACTTTAAAATCGTGATCTTTGCCTATCGTGTTTTTGAAGCGTGCCACTGACGCTGCATTCCATAGAGAACCGACTAGTATAAACACATAGATCTCCGATAACTCGTTCATGAGAAAGTCTGCTATTCGTGGTGGGTCACTTTTGTTAATAAAAAATAATATTAGATGTAAAGAACGTAAAGATATAACAGCACTTTCAATTGAGCGAACTATTGAAGTAGCATGCGCAGAGCTGGAGCATTATATAATAGTATGTGTGTACAGGCCGCCCTCGGCAGATTATAGTGTATTTGAAACCTCAATGGAGGAAATTCTTAAGAAAAGTTGTAAGACAAATAAAAAAGTAATTGTATGTGGAGACTTTAATGTGAATATTCTTGAAGGTTCACAACTAAGTAGTCGGTTTATTAATCTGTTTAACTCTTTCAATTTATTAAATTTATTTAATGAACCTACAAGGATCACGCCATCGAGTGCAACTTGTTTAGACAATGTGTTTTGTAATAGTAAGGTAATTAATAAAAAAATTATAAATTGTTTACAGTCAGACCATTGCGGACAACAGGTTCAATTTGAAAACTGTGTTGCTCCTAGATCTATTGACATTCTATGTAGACCTGTCACTGAGGTGCGTAAAGACAGATTTAAAGATACAATTATTAACAAAATACCCGACATTTCTTTTAATAACCAGAATGTGGATATACTTTATGAAAATTTACTTGGCTTAATTTCGTCTGAGTACAATAGAGTATTCCCTAAAAAGACTATACATGTTAATCTTAATAATCCTAAAACTAAGTTTAGTGACTGGGCTACTCCAGGTATTTATAAAAGTAGGAATAAGTTGTATGAGTTGTATGGTCTAAAAGCATATTCTAAAGATCCAAAAGTGATAGAATATGTTAAGAAGTATTCGAAAGTTTTTAAGAAAGTTTGCAATAAAGCCAAGTCAATTTACTTGAGACACAAAATAAATAACTCAAGTAATAAAATAAAAGCTACTTGGAATATAATTAACAAAGAAACATGTAAATCCAAGTCATATGAAAATGATTTCTGCCTTAAAATTGACGATAAAACTATAAAATCAGACATAGAAGTAGCAAATGCCTTTGAAACTTTTTTCTCAAACATACCTATAATAACCACTAGTCAGCTAAATTCTAGTACACAACAAGCTCAAAACATCTTAGCTTCTTGTGTAGATCAATGTAAGACTACATTTAATTTCGATCACATCTCCCCAATCACTATATTAAAAACATTCAAAGACCTCAATAAAAAGAAAACTGAGGACTTATGGGGAATATCAACTGATATTATACAATCTATAATTGAAATTATTTCTCCTCATTTGGCTTACCTTTTTAATAAATGCATCGATGAAAATAAATTTCCTAATTTAATGAAATATAGTAAGTTAATACCTTTATTTAAATCGGGCGACAAAAGTGACCCATCAAATTTTAGACCAATATCAATATTACCGTCATTAAGTAAAATATTTGAAAAAATAATTTTTAATCAGTTATTAGATTTTTTTAATAGACATAATTTACTTCATGCAAAACAATTCGGTTTTACTAAAAACAAGAGTACAACCGATGCAGGTATTGCACTTATGAAACATATACTTGATGCATGGGAAAATAAACAGAATGCGATAGGTATTTTTTGTGATTTATCAAAGGCATTTGACTGTGTTGATCATTCAATATTACTTATTAAATTAAAACATTACGGTGTGTCAAACATTTCTTTACAATTAATTGAATCGTACCTCACTGACAGGATACAACGTGTCAATATCAAAAACACCAATTCTGCTGGTGCTAAACTGCAAATGGGCGTGCCCCAAGGTTCGATCTTAGGACCTTTGCTATTTCTTATATATATAAATGATCTTCCATATTTTACCAAAGACCTCTGTGAGATAGTTTTGTTTGCTGATGACACTTCTCTCATTTTTAAAACAGAGAGAAACGAAAAATCATTTGACAAAGTAAACGGAGCTCTCTTGCAGGTGTCACAATGGTTCAGTACCAATAATTTCTTACTCAATGCTAAAAAAACTAAATGTGTTAAATTTATGATGCCTAATGTAAGGCAAATTAATACACAAATTACTATGAATGATGCGAAACTAGAAATTGTCAATTCAACCGTATTTTTAGGAATCACCATCGATTCCAAGTTACAATGGGGTCCTCACATAACTGCACTAGCAGGAAGACTTAGCTCTGCTGCTTACGCGGTTAGAAAAATAAGATATGTTACTGACATTGAAACGGCAAGACTGGTTTACTTCAGTTACTTTCATAGTGTTATGTCATATGGTCTACTGTTGTGGGGCTCTGCTGCAGACATTGAGTCAATTTTTATATTGCAGAAAAGAGCTATCCGTGCGATCTACAACCTTAGACCTCGTGACTCACTTAGGGATGTATTCAAAGAAATTAATATTTTAACAGTACCTTCTCAGTACATATTTGATTGTATTTTATATATTAGAAAGTATAATGAACAGTTTCTCAAAAAATCTGATACTCACAAATTTAATACAAGAAATAAGCACAGACTTGCCTATCCAAATGTCAGACTGCAAAAAACTGGAAAGTCTTTTGTAGGATTAAGCATTAAAATGTTCAACAAAGTACCACAAAATCTTGTTGAATTGCCTTTACATCTATTTAAATTAAAAGTTAAGAACTGCTTAATGAGAAAAGGTTATTATAAGATAGAAGATTTTTTAAATGATGTTGACAAGAATTTGTGTGTCTGACAATTTCTTACCACTCTGCGCATGAGGTTGTCTAATTTATTTATTTATTACATTTGTAATTTTTTATTTTTTTATTTTTGACATTATTTTTTTGACATTTTTAATGATTTATTATGATGACATGTAAAAAATTGTACAAATATT
The DNA here is from genome assembly GCA_958496325.1 of Nomophila noctuella. NCBI lineage: Eukaryota > Metazoa > Arthropoda > Insecta > Lepidoptera > Crambidae > Nomophila > Nomophila noctuella. The sequence goes on along the minus strand of OY292511.1, from coordinate 3,968,795 downwards.
TATTTTTTTTAAAAGGCAAACTGTTGAGTTTCTTGCGGCACTTCTTCTCAGCAGGCCATTCACGTCGAAGTGCTGGTAGGTAAAAAAATGATATGACGTGCAAAAGAATTTCTATGTAAATCAAATTGCAAAATAAACCACTTTGACTTAGACTTTGACTTTGATAACGAGATCACTGTTAAATAACATTTTCAAGTGGTTGGGTCGGCGCGCGGGCGGCGGTGTCAAATTACGGGCCTCATATGTTGCTCGGACACGTGAAGCTACATCGTCTTAGGCCGCATATGTTGCTCGGACATTTGAGTACAGGGACTTATTACCAAATAAATACTTCTATTTTAATTACTATAAAAACAAATATTATGTCAAATACCTAGTCCTAGATTTCATACCCGTTTCATATTTCGTAATTTTGCTTTTCCGTACCCAACTCAAGAGACAATAAATTGCAGTGTGAAACTCTGTTCCGGAAAGCACGTAGCCCCGTTGGCTAGTTGCCTGAAATCTTTTAAGACTTGAAAGATCACACGTGCTTTCGACGAGACGTCCAATTGCTACAGTACGTGCTAGGTGTGTTGGTCTGACTGTCTATTAAGAGTATTGAGGTACTACTACGTATTGAGTGGACATCAAGAACAAAATCTATGCGTTTGCTGGCAGGAGACAGGGCGAATAATTTGATTTTTTGTTTCCTAACTTATGAAATGACAGGCCACTAGCTTTATTTTCAGTCCTGGAATGATTTATACATGATTTTAAAACAAAAGACGGCATTTTTCGTTTAAAAAGATAGTACAATAAATGGAAACTGTGGTAAATGGACGGACAACAGTGTGTAGAAGAACATGAACTGAATAAAAATATTTAAAAACTAGCGGCCGCCAGCGACTCCGTCCGCATGGGTTTCGTTTCCGTACACAGTGTTACTATAGATAGCTTAAAGTCTTCCTCGACAAATAGTAAGTTGACTTTCCAATACAAACGATTTTGTCAATTCGAACCAGTTGTTACTGAGATTAGCGCGTTCAAACCAATCTGGATCTGACGGAGGAGGACACGTGTTATTGTGAGTCAACCATGAAAGATAGACATATACTGTCAAGGGATATTTTTTAGGCAATTTTATGAACAATATTTCCGTCATACATGATTTTTATGTAACTTTAACCATTAAAGCTGCACACGCGACAGAAACTTAAAAAATGGAGTTAATTCTCCCGTTTTCCTAATATTTCCCTTCACTACTCCGCTCCAATTTATTGTAGCGTGATGAAAAGTATCCTATAATATGCCCAGAAGTATAAAGAATAATTGTACCAAGTTTCGTCAAAATCCGTCCAGTAGTTTTTGTTTCTATAAGGAACATACAGACAGACAAACAGACAGACAGACAGACAGACAGACAAAAATTTTACTGATTGCATTTTTGGCATCAGTATCGATCACTTATCACCCCCTGATAGTTATTTTGAAAATATATTTAATGTACAGAATTGACCTCTCTACAGATTTATTATAAGTATAGAAGATAAATTCCCTGAAATAACACACTAATGTGTAAGTGGGTACTATAGATGCAAAGAAACGTAAGACATACTTAAATACTTTTTATAACATCCCTGACTCGAGTACAAATAAATGCTATTAGATAAATTAAATTATTTATTCAGCAAATTGATCTACATGGTTTCAAATCTTTTGCACGTCAAAAACTATTTTAACCTTACCAGCAGCGTATCGACGCGAATGGCCTTATCTAATCTTCAAAAACTGTTAACCAAACAACTGTAAATAATATTTAAAATCACTCAAATCAATCAAAAAGGATTTAATAATAAATAAAAACGCAAGGGACTCTTTAAAATCACCAAAGGAATTTATCCAGACTGTAATCAAAATAAATGCTTCTTATTTTGTCACTGAAAATAGGGACTTTTTTCTTCTCAAAACGACTAAAAAGAGAAATTCTCAAGTAAATTACAACACAAAAACCGTCTGGCGGACTAATTTAAATATTTATTCAAATTCCCTGTCAATTACTTAACATTTTGCGACTATATAAATGAAAAGAACATGAAAACGATTATTATTAAACAGCGCCATCTTTTGACAGCCTCTGTCAACTTATCTTAATGACGTGCTTCATGCTTTGACCTTGTAAAGTTGCCAAAACTCACTCACAGATGTCGCAACTTTCTTGAACGTTTAGAAGTGAGAAATCTGGGATTGTGTTGGGAGTATAAGGCTCCGTTTGGTGCGATTCGCGAAGTTATTTGTTTTTCCTTGTTCTGACCTTCTACTTGAAGGATAATGACAATGCCAATGTCGTAGACACGAATAAGACTGGCTGATATTTCGAATAGACTTATATTAGAACATATACAACTGCAGAGGCTTATTTTCCACGATATTAGTTAAGTTGTTTCTGATATACTCGTATTTATGCTTGCATGATATTGGATTCCACAATAAAAGTACTGTCACAATGAATCTACAGTTGCGACTCATGGCTTCTAATTTTGAAATTCGAACTTATATATTCATGGTTGTTAATAGGCCCCACCCACAGTTCGTTTCAAAGGAAAAATCCAAGAACAACGCGATGGATAGAAAACTTGAGTGTGATATGATGGCAGTTCTTCGATTATTAAAATAGTACAATAGACGGTAGTTTTTGCCCATGGACACTAATGCCTCAAGATATTTCTCCAAAGTGTCTACTCTATACGAAGTAATAATACCTCAATGATTCGAACCCAGAAGACGCTGTTGCCTCTTCAAAGTACTACTTACTAGCCACACCGGCATAAAGGCAGTAACTTACTTCATACCTACAGATTATTCCGAGCTCGTCAATCAATTAGCGAACCATAATTCTCATAGGCTGCCAGGTGGCTGCAATTGAGTTATAAACGGCCAATAGGCTATAAAAATTGACGGCGTTTTCAACAGAGGCCATTTTAGAGCTAGAACTTTAAGAGAGGTAGAGCTTTGTGGAAATTCCACTCGAATGAGCCGCTCGTCTGGGGAAGTACCTCCACCTTACAGAAGACCGCAGTGAAGTAGCACTACGTAACTGTTGTGCTATGTTTCTGCTGGTGAGTAAGGTTTCCAGAGCTCAGTTAGGGAGGGTATGGGGTTAAGGCCGGCAACACATCAACGATACCTCTGGTGTCGCGGATGTCCATGGGCGGCGGTGATTGCTTACCATCGGGCGACCCGCTAGCTCGTTTGCCGCCTCTGACATAAAAAAATAATAATAAAAAAAATAAAGCCTATAACAAGATGGAACGTTGGAGAAATTTTAAAACTTGGGAAGTTGTTAGCAATATTTTTGGGTGTTTTCGCCGCAGAGACTTTATTTATTTATTTATTTATTTATTTATTTATTTATTAGGAATAACAAACAGTTACACATTAAATATTTATAAACAACTTAGTCTAAACTTAATTTACAATAATAAATGGGCAACCAACACCGTTATCCACAAATTTGTAAATTTGAATTATGCTGCTAAAATAGTGCATTTATATGCAGTGCTACTCGTACATGATATAATAAAAAAAAACAATAAAAACAAACTTTACAAAATGAAAAAAACTAATGCAAGGTTCGTGAATATATGAAATACCATTACAATTACATTAAAAAAAAAAAACAAAGTAACAGTATATTCTCAATAAACTTAAATTTGTGGTGGCTGGAGAGATTTAAAAACGGATGTTTTGAATTTATGAGACCGTTAAGGGCAAAAATATCCAAATGGTTAAACAGTGTATTGTAAATTTTTAACAATCTAGAAATAGGGGCACGTTCCCCTGCAACGGTCCTACACATCTCTGTGTGAAAGGTTTGTGGGAAACGCGAACAAATTCTGGTGTAAGTCTTACGAGGCACGGAAAAATGGATGTGATCAAGGAGGCTCATGCAATCAATTTTGTTGTTGATTATTTTATACAGAAGCATTACCGAGAGCAAAACACGTCTAGATTCCAGACTTAGCATTCTGTATTGTGATTGAAGCCGGTCGGCCGAGAGATGCGAACGATGACACCTGAAGTTCATAGCTTTTAAGAATTTTCGTTGGACCCTTTCAATAATCAAAGCGTATTTATTAAAGTACGGATTCCATACCTGAACTGCGTATTCCAACTGGGACCTGATAAGCGCCTTATATAGAAATAGGTATGTAGAGGCACGACGGAAGTTTTTCGCGGACCTCATGACAAAACCGTACATTTTGTAGGCCTTATTTGTGATGCATTCGATGTGTGCGTCTAAATGGAGTTTGGTGTCTAAAACTACACCCAGGTCACGTATAGTAGTGACTCTATATAGATGTATATTATTTAAGGAGTAGTTGAAATCAATAATATTTTTATTCTTTGTGAACGTTATATATTTGCACTTAGGTAAGCTAAGTGACAATTTGTTTTTTGCACAGTAAACAGTAAGTCGCTGCAGATCTGCTTGAAGACGCAAACAATCCTCAATGCTAACTATATTTTTGTATATCTTTAAATCATCTGCATATAACAAAAATTGCGAGTGTTGAAAACATGTCGTTATATCATTTATGTAAAGTAGAAAGAGTAGAGGACCCAGTATAGAGCCCTGGGGCACACCAGACGTTACAACAACTGACTCGGATTCCAATCCGTTAATTACTACTTTTTGTGTCCTATTCATGATATACGACGAAAACCAGCGAAGCAAATTTCCACGGATTCCGTTAAAAGCCAGCTTTTCTAGTAGCATCTTGTGGTCTACCTTATCGAACGCTTTCTGGAAATCCGTGTATACTACATCTACTTGTATTCGTCGGTCCATGTGTCTGAACAGGTGATTTGTAAATAGGACGAGATTGGTAGTAGTTGAGCGTTGCTTAACAAACCCATGTTGCTCCGCAACAATAAGACCATGCAATAGTGGGTATATTTCTTTATGTACAAGGCGCTCAAAGGTTTTTGACAGGACTGGAAGGAGGGAAATTGGTCGGTAATTTTCTACATTACGATTATCACCGCTCTTTGGTACTGGGGTTACGTTAGCACTTTTCCAAATGTTGGGGAATACACCCTCGCGTAAACATTTATTATAAATGATATGCAAGGGTTTGGTAACAGCGTTATAGGTGTTTTTCCAGAATAGAGGCGGAATACCGTCTGACCCCGATGATTTAGAAGGATCCAAGGTTTTGAGTGCCAAACATATGCTCTCCTCAGACAGTGTAATATTTGAAATACAGGGGTTGCTGCCGATATCGCACTCAAAAATCGATTGGGGTTTCCAAGTTTCCATACAAAGATCTGAGGTTTCGTACACAGAGTGGAAGTAGTTTGAGAAAAGGTTGCAAATCTCTTCTGGGTTATTACTGTGTGTGTCTCTGAAAAACATAGACGAGGGATAGCATGATGATTTTTTTAGATTTTTTAAGTAAGTCCAAAAGTATTTGACGTTGTGTTGAATACTGGATTCGACTGAATCAATGTATTTTTTATAACATTTTGCACACTCGGATTTGAATCTTGCTCTGAATATAGAAAACGACTCGTAATCCGTGTTATTTTTGTACGTTTTCCATTTGCGCCAGGAACGTTCTTTATTTCTGTGGATATGTATCAGAGCAGGAGAGAACCAAACTGGGTATCGAGATGATATCGGTCGTGATCTTGGAACCAAGTCCTTTATTATTTTAAAAATGCAATTATAGAAGGCTGTAACGGATTCTTCAGCTGATAAGGTGATTAGCAAGTGATCCCAGTCAATGCTTTCAATTTTTGTGTTAATTTGATCGTAGTCGGCCTTGCGAAAATTAGGTTTAGCAGACTGAAATCGCTGTAGGCCACATGTATTAATATTAAGTAGGCTAAGTGCTGTGAATGGCGGGTGGTGACAATCAGGAGGTAACAAGGGAGAGGCCTGACATATATTGCTATTGACGTTAGATATAAATAAATCAAGAGTACGCCCTAACTGATTTTTTATTGTGTTATACTGTGTGGCGTTAATTAAAGACAACAAATTCATTAGTGCACGGCTTGTTGCGGTGTATGTCTGAGTATCGTCGGCAACCATGTTCGTTTTCCAGACAATTTCAGGTAGGTTATAATCGCCCATGACAAAGAATGATTCAGTATGATTATCGTTAAGTAAGTCTTGAAGTTCATTGAAGTGAATGAGAAATACCTCTTCAGGGGTTCGTGGCGGTATGTACACAGCACTAATATAGTGCTTTCGGGAACGGTTAGTAGTTGGCAACGCAACAATAACGTGCTCCAAAACGGTTGGCATATTTTTAACAGATATACGCTCAGGCTTTAACTCGCGGCGGACAGCTATGAGCACTCCACCTCCGTCAGCTTTATTGGTAGCGATTCTATCTCTGTCACATCTGAATACTAAATATCTTTGATCAATAAATTCCGCATCAGAAATATGTGGCAATAACCAAGTCTCAACAAGAACTATCACGTCATAGGAAAATGATAATACGTTCATGTATAAGCTATTCATTTTCGTTCGCATTCCCCGGCAATTTTGATAATATATTGAAATACTATCCATCATAAATTGTAAATAATAAAAAATAAATCCATATTAATAATTTAGTATTGCTGTGAGCTCCAAAATCAATCCCCTTCTTCCCGCCTTTCATGTAAGTTGAGCAGCCCCAATGATACGATAATATAAATTTAAATACGAACACAGTTTTAAAAGTAAATGCAATATTAATCATGTTAATAATAAAATCCGTTGTTAAATATTTATAAGTAAAAATAATCAATGCCAAATTACAAGGATCCAGCCCCAAACTCAAATAAAAACTAAAAGTATGGCAAAAGATATAAAGACTTGTTATTAGGCTAGGTAGGACTGGGTTTATTTGCTTTGCAAATCGTTTTTTCGATGTCCTTTTCGGATCTGATGGCGACCGCGGGCGCGGTGTCGCTTTCACGAACCAGAATTGTGGCATTTCTGATCCAGATATATTTAAACTTATGTTCACTGGCAGCCTCTCTACACGCTCGAAATAACTGTTTTTTCTTCAATGTTAAGTGTTCATTTATATAAATTGGTGATACGGCGTCGGAAATTCCCACTTGATTGAGATTCAACTGTTTACATTTGCGATATGCACTAAGAATGTTGTCGCGTTGTACTCGAGAGGAAAGTTTTGCAATAATGTTTTTTGGTTTACTGTTCTCTTTGTTAGGATGAGGAACTCGATGTATAGAGACAATATCATTTGGCGAGATAGGATACTTGACCCCGTTGCCAATGGCTTCCATAATTGCTAATAAGTTTTCGTTGCGTTTTTCAGGAATATTGCAGATCTCTAGGTTACATTGTCGAGCTTGTTGCTCCAGAGCGTCCATTTTATACTCTAGGCTTAGCAACGTAGGGTTAGCAGTTATTTGTGGGTTATTAGCTATATCTTCGATGCGTTTCTTTAGATCAGCACACTCGTCAGCGTGATATTGTGACGCCAGTTTGAGGTCAGAGACATCCGCCGACAGAGCGGTGAATCCTTCTTTCAAAGTATCTTGTTCAGTCCTAAGGCCTTGCAGATCTTTTTGTATGTTGGAGAGGGTGTTCTTTATGTCATCACCGATGGAAGTCATGCTCGCCTCCATATTCACGCGCCAAGCATCTAACTTGCTATTCAAATCTTGTGAGAGCTTTTGAAATAATAATAATAATTCGTTTTCAATTGTAACATTGGCGACATTAAGTACGCTAGGGCCTAGTTCATGTAGCCCACTAGAAATAGAAATAGAATGGCGGTCTAACTCAGGCGAATTATTTTGCCCCTGAATAATCTCGCAAGACATATCCATATTGTCATCCAGCGGTAACTGTTTGTCCCGTACAGGAGTATTCAAATTAGATCTCTGCCTACTATTGACATTACTACATTGGGGACACTTCCAATTTGTTTTGAATTCCTTGGTTAACTTTGAGTATTGAAGTATACTAATAGTCAAACACAAGCAATGATATTTCTCCCTGCACGAGCAACATTGTAGAATACAGTCATCCTTTTTAAAAACGTTTCTACAACCACTGCATTCCATTTTTGCTTCACTAATACTATAGATCAATATCAGTTCAATCAAATTAAATTAACAAAAAGAGTAGATGCCGAGTTCCGGTGAGGTTCGAACCATCAATTCTCGGTAGACGAGCGGCGCGCAACACCACCGATCCAAATGTCCGTGATTATGATGGACGAATTTATGGCTTGTATTAGTACGTCTTGTTCCTTTATTCAAATTGACAGTCAGTCTCTTACAAAGCACCGGGTTATAATAATGCGGCCAAAAATAATAGCCTTGACATAAAATCACTTGTCATGCTGTAGGTTTTTTGATGATTTTATCACTTTCCGTACACAAAACTTGTGTGCTTTAGAATTGTTTTGTTCCAACCCACAAGTTAAGGATAACTTTCACTTCAAATCGTCACTATATACACTTTTTACTATATTTTTTTAAAGATTTACGGGAGCACTCTTTACGCACGACTTTTTTAGCAGCTACCCAGCGATGAATGAACTGCTGAGGATCGTGACTCCGTTTGATTTTTTCAACCAGCTGCCTCCATCGGGTGCGTTCCGTTGCTTGGTGAAGAGCGGCGCTGATAGGCATCTCAAGCTGTTTGGAGATTTGGTCTGACCACCGATTGCCCTAGCGCGTAGCCCTAGCGGTGTGGCTATTTCTGAACGTCAAACCTGCCCGGCAAGCCTGCGCCTGAGCAGACTCCGGCGTGCTTTTGACGTATCCAATTTTAGACATAGAATTTTCTGGTCTTCTTTTTAAGGAATTGGAAACGAAAATAGCAAGCAAGTATGTAGCATTAAATTAACGTACTTTGCATTGGGACATGCTGCCATTTTTTTTATGTATGTTATCCCGTTGTATGTAGTTTAAACCACAGATAACATGTTTCCACCAAAGGTAACTGTAGCGCTTTGTATATAGTCTACATATGCGACTTTGATTTAAGTTCTGTTGATAACGGTAGAAAATTTATGGATTCATTTCTAGGTCATGTATAATAGGCTCGGTGTTTAGGGCCTATAAATTTCAAACGTTTATTATAACAAGGCATAATATTTGGTATTGTAGAAACTTACCTACTAGATTAAGCTAAAACCCAACAAGCCAAAAGATGATTTCAAATGATGGAGGCTTTACCCTGCAGTGGGACATGAAAAGAATACTTTACTTACAGAAATTTCAAATGATGGATTTTGGCTTCGCTTCGCTCAGCTCCAGAAAAAAATAACTAAATCACAACTGGTGTTTTTTTCAATTTGAGCTCTTATGACAGTATGTAATTTCATGTCGTAAAACTCTTACGTCGTGTCTTCAAACCTCCCATTTCTAAATAAATAAATTCCTGGGACTAACATAACACACCAACTGCCTAGCCCCAAACTAAGCTCGAAGCTTGTACTATGGATACTAGGGAACGGATAGACATACTTAAATATTTTTGTAAACATCCATGGCTCGAGTGCAAATGCCGATGTTACCCACAAACATTTACCCCTAGCGGTTTTGTACCAAGGGTCTCTGGCCACTAGACCAACGGGCCCGTCTAATTTTCCAAAGCAATAGGGTACAAGACTGACTTCAAAATAAATTATGAAATTCTTACATTAAAGAAGTTATTAATAAATAATCGCTTATCATTATGCCACAGTAACTTTTGCGCTTTTAACAAATTATGACAGTTAATCGGAACTAAAAAAGTATTCATTTGACAATACTAAGTTGTGACGTCAAACCTTAGTATATCATACAATTTTCCCTACAAGCTTACGTTTTTGACGTTTTATAAAAGTGAGTGATTTGACCTGTCAGTCGTGTAGCCAATTGTATCCTTCCACTCATAAAATTGAGTGAATGTTCGCAAAAGGCTCTTATTACCGACTCCACACGTAATAACCACATCACAACTGGTGCTCACTTTGTCCCCAGAAGCGGAAATGGCGTAATTGCCGCGGTTAAGCACTGGCCACCAGTTCAAGTTGAACTTCAGATTAATAATAACCATAGATGCTTCTTATGCCACATTTGACTTGTGTCTTTATTAAAACGTCAAAAACTCACGTAACTTTTCACTTTAAGTCTGTTTCTCTTTCAGTCTCTCTCACCAGAAGTAAAGGGCCAGAAGATAATGTCAAGTAGGATGACGTCATCCTACTTGACAGTTCAGGCTGCAGGAGCACGTGTGTCGGCTGTCTTGCTCTATCACACGTAATTCATTAGAAGGTGAAAAAGGATATCATAACTGTCTAATTATACGTTTCATATATTGATACTCATTTATCTGAGATTTGAGCAAATTAATGGCGGATGAATAGACCAGGAATTTTAGAAGTTTGAACAAAATCGGTCGTTCACTTTATACGTAGCGAAGCACGTACCGGGCCGCTAGTAATGATATAGATATGCTATGTCCAGTGACGTTTGGTCCCATATAACTTTTTTAGCCTGCACTATATCAATGTCAATTTTTCACATCTTCATCACAATATCATAATAAAAGCGTATACAAAAAACCAGCCCACTAGGATTTTTCTCGCAGATCGTGGATCAAATTGCTAAAATTCATATTGCATATCTATATCATTACTAGCGGCCCGGTACGTGCTCCGCTACGTATAAAGTGAAGCGACCGATTTTGTTCAAACTTCACATAAAACATATACTAAATAGTCTGTACAAACCCTAAAAATTTGGTTTGGATCGATGAGCCCGTTCTTGAGTTATAAAGTGACAAAAAAAATTGCCACTTAGTTTTTTATAGTTGATATTCCTATTTTCCTAACTGTGCAAGTATTACAAGTCCTTTATATTTCTTTATGTAGATCATTATACTAACAAAAAACACACAAACAAAAAAGGGAAAAAACAAACAATAGGGTTTATGCCTTGGTATGCGACGTACGATATACAATACCATATGTGAGTGCGTTCTAGTCTCTATTTCAAAAACGGTTAATTCTACAGAAAAATGCAAGAGACCTTTATTGTAGACAATTTTACGACGAACAACTTTTATAAAACCATTATTGACCTCTGAGCAATAGATCGCGAGATATTTGCGAAAAGCTGATTTTCGTGACGTTTGGACCCCTCTAACTTTTTTAGCCGGCACGATATCAATGTCGATTTTTCACATCATCATTACAATATCATAATAAAGGTGTATACAAAAATTCAGCTCACTAGGAATTATTCCGCAGATCGTGGATCAAAATTGCTAAAATTACTGCACTAGAAGTACTTTTCAGACATTATGGTTTCATACAGGATTATTAACGTATTTTTGGAAATGTAACTAAATAAAAGAACACAACTGGTGTTCACTTTGTCTCCGGAAGCGGAAACGGCGTAATTGCCGCGATTAAGCGCTGGCCTGCCGCCAGGCGGCGCCACGAGCTCAAGTTGAACATTTTAATGGCGGAGGGAATAGTTTTTAGACGTTATGGCTTTATATAGGAGTTTATTAAGGTATTTATGGTTAAGTAACTAAACTAGCGGGCGCCCTCAACTATCTTACGCGGTTTGGATTTTTTCACACAAATGTTTTTTCCCGCTAACTCCCGTTCCGGTGGGAACATTGCAATAGCCTGTTGCTAAGGTTTGAGTTTACTAAGATACCTGCCAAACTTCAAGCGTCTAACTTAACGATTTAGATTTTTCATACAAAAGGATTTTCCCGTTAATTACCGTTCCCGTGGGAATTTCGGAGGTTCCTTTCTTGGTGCACCTCTACGGTATCTAAGCTATGTCCCTTACAAATTCAAGTGCCTACGTTTAGCCGTTTAGGCTGTACGTTGATATTTCACTCAGTCAAACAGTATCTCCTTCTAAATATTTAAAATATTAACCTATTTTTGGATAATAACTAAATAAAATAACACAGCTGGTGCTCACTTTGTCCCCGGAAGCGGAAACGGCGTAATTGCCGCGATTAAGCGCTGGCCTGCCGCCAGGCGGCGCCACGAGCTCAAGTTCACATTTTAATGGCGGATGAAATAGTTGTAGCGTCATGGTTTTATGTGGAGTTATATGTACTTAAATAATTTTGTAAATACATATTGTAAAAGATCTTATATTATTATGAAATTTATTATTTTATATTGATTGAGTATGAAATACACTACAAAACCCAGACCCGTGCTAAAAGTAATTCTAAGTAAGAGTTAGTGTTAAGAGTAAAGTGAAACTTGCCCTATTATCTAGGTAAGTATCCCAAACATACAGAAGACTTCACTGAAAAAGCACTTCATAACTGTTGTGTTATGTCTCTTTTAAAGAATAATCACCAAAAGTCACTTGTGAAGGGTATGGAGAAATAAAACAGGCATCGCATCTGCAACCTTTGTAGAATGATTGATGTCCATGGGCAGCGGTGATTACTTGCCATCAGGTGGTCGTTTATATCCTTTTTTAAAAATATTATATAACGCTAAATTCTGCATATAAAGCTCAAGTTAAATTGCTTAAGTTATATCTTAATGTCATACAAATAATACTAAACATGCAACTACCAATTTTATTAACGAAATGTGGATTTGGCTGACATCCAAAAGTTTCTGAGCGATGTAATTTTAATTCTAGCTAAAGTAGGCTTGTACATTTCAATTTGGACCATATACTGAAGATGTTAAGTCTTTCAATCACTTGGACTTCGAGAATTTGTTTTACAAAACCAGAACTGAGAAGTTTCTCCAATCGATATTAAGCCGTATCTTTGCGGGAGAAATTCTAAATTTGTTTGCCGCAGTGAGGCAAAAGTTGTGCTTTTCGGAATGTATTCGGAATATTTCTCATGGGATTTTCAGTCCTTAAGAAAAATTTGGCGGAATTTTTCAAGTTTAACGAAAAAATTGTCTGGAAGGGAAGCATTAGTAAAGTGCCCGTATTTTTAATGTCCCACTTCAGGGAAAAGGCCTCCATCGTTTAATAAATGGGTTTAGGATTAATCACCAATTCACCACGCTTGGCAAAGACTTATTTGCGATCACAAAACTAATACAACAACAGGTCTAAACATTTGATAAAAATGAATGCTTTGGAAAATACACTAATTGCCTAACCCCAAACTAAGCTTGAAGCTTGAACTATGGATGCTAGGGAACGCATAGATATACAAAAATCCTTTTTGTAAACATTAGTGTCCGACCGAATATTCGGTTTCGGTTTCGGTTTCGGCTGAGTTTCGGCAAAAACACGAGTTTCGGTTTAGTTTCGGTTTCGGCGGCAAACTGGCCGAAACTACGGCCGAAACCGAATGTGCGTTCGGCAGTTTCCGCGCTATCATCGGAACGGTCGTGCTCGGAGCGTTGAATGAGTGAATGAATCCGATCAGAGCCAATGTCGTGATTCGTTCGCTTGTTTGTGCTGTTCGCTTTGTTTTGTTGTGGTGGCGAGTTTTCGAGTGATTTATTTTGAATTTGGTTAGTTTTATCTTGTTTTATGTCGTTATATATCATAAGTGCGGGAACATCAAAAAAATATTCAATATGAATGATAAAAGTATAATCAAGGTAAATCTAACCTAAAATTTTTTTTGGTTTGCAATTGTAAATTGTAAACCAACATCAAACATTACTTAGGTAGTTAGTTATGACTATAGTGCATTTCATTGTGATAGTATTATGAATTCAGAGTTTCAAAGTTCATTTTAGTATTTATCACCAAGGTATACTATCCAAGTGGCAAGTACAGTAGATACTAACTTTCATATTACCAATTTTGTTTTGAGAAATTCTTAAGGTAACTTCACTAGTCGTCGCCTCCTGTTCTGCATTCTTGTGATTACGATCATACTCCATACCTAATTTATAGTATTAGATTATAATATAGTAGTTTAGCTTTTGTTTTTTTTTTATTTTACTTTTTTGACTGAAGGGTCATAATAATGTGTGAAACTGAGTTTATAAGAAAGAACTAAAGAAGTTTAAGCTTATTTGTTCTAAGATAAAAGTGATTTATTTTTGTTTAGTACTTAAATGTTAAGTATCTACTTATACCTATTGTCTATTGTGATTGTGATATTAGTAATTACTAACTACATATGTGATTAAAAGTGAAATCTATGTGATCTAAAGAAAAACAATAGAGACTTATTAAACTGACTGATTATAATAACGTTTTCTTTATTTTTTCCTCAAAATATGAGTCTTGCAAGGAAGTTTCGGTTTCGGTTTCGGTTTCGGCCGAAACAGACACCGTTGCCGAAATTCGTTTTCGGTTTCGGTTTCGGCCGTAAAACTAGTTTCGGTCGGACACTAGTAAACATCCATGACTCGAGTACCAATGTTGATTTGTATCACACAAACATTAGGCCCTAGCGGGAATCGACCCCGTGACCCTTAATTTTGTAGCTAGTGTTTTTGACCATTAGACCAACGGGCTTGTCAACACTCTGATAAAGAATTGTCAACAATAAAAATCTCACAACGTCGCATACTTCTTGATCTGACTTCTTGCAGCTTAAGCTTTTTTTTACAGATTGATGAAGCAACAGTGGTATTACAAATATTTAATTAGATACCTAATTATAACGCCCAGACCAGGAAAAACAATGACATGTTCAATGTTCATGCATACTTTGTTTGTTCTGTACGAGGATCGAACTCGCGACCCCTTGAATTGTCAACTTCTTAACCATTAGAAGAGAAACACACTAGACCTAGAAAACGCAACCAAAGTTCAGCGCGACCATACCCGCAATGTATTTTAAATGGAGGATGTCACACCGTGCCGAAATTACATTGCGTAATTTTGTATAGAAAATGAACTTCGCCCGAACTTCGGTCGCGTTTTTTCCCCTTAGTGTGCTCCAAACAGGTCGTCTTTGATTTGATGTTGCTAGATTTCCATTCCCTAAATAAAAGACAAGGAAAAGATACACTATTCCATTTTCCCCGTGAAATGGAATTGTGTAAGAGCTTCTGTCTTTCAGGAAAAGGTCAGAGCAGATTACTGTGTAACCAAATTAGTTACAATGTAATTTATACCTGACATTCGTCCAAAGGCGAGATGGTTAAAACTCTCGCTCTGATTGCTGAGGTTAAGCACCTTTCGCAAAGGCCAGTCATCGGATGGGTGACCGATAATTTGCATCTCGACCGCCTCCGTTCTTCGGAAGGCATGTAAAGCAGTATGATCCTGCGCCTGACTTCGCTACGGTCGTGTCAGACTGCTGTCCTATCCAACTATGAGAGTGAGGGAATAGGGAGTGCACCTGTGCTTGCGCACTCACTTGTGCACTATAATATATCCTGCGTACTTGACTGATCGTAAGATGAGTCGCTGTAGTGTATACGTCACACCTCCCTATATATTAGCTTACATGTCTTATTTAGAGACAGTTATTAAACATACGTTGCGCATCAAACACCTCTTTGATTCGTCTCCCATCGCCCTACATTGCATGGCGACCCTGCCAGTGCTGCCTTGCGGCAGCGCTGCGCAGATGGAACATGGACAAAATAATATAGTGAGTGAAAATAGTGAAAAAAAAAATGGACAATAAACTGTAAAAAAAAAAAAAGAGAATGTGAAGTGAAATTTTACAAGGACATGGACCTATATTTTTAGTGTAAAATAAATACGACCGGTCGTCATTAGTTTCTCGTAATTAGTTTCTCGTAATAAGTTTCTCGTAATTAGTTTAATGGATTTTATACCTACCTACTTGTAACAATTAATAAAAATATATAATATACGTACATAAATACAAATCTACAAATAAATAAAAGTGAAAATTTTGTCGATCCACGAAATTTTAAATAAGAAGAAATGAAGAGAACATTTTTAGTGCTTGTCAAAATTATAATAAATAATAAAAGAAATTCTACTGGAACAAAGTTATAAAAAAAAAATGCAAGATAATAAAAATATGAATGAAGACGAATAAAAAACAAATAAAAGAAATTTTGGAGTATGGCGGTAAGCAGGCAGCCGGGAGTCGATGGAGTCGGATGAGTGGAGACGTGGGGCAGGCAGCCGGGAGATGAGCGAGTCGGAAGTGGAGGCTGCCGGGAGATCAGCGAGCAAGCGCCAATGGTCCTGTTACGACATTCTAAATATCCTTTTTGATCGGCATTTTTATATTAGAGCATATTCAATTTTATTCCTTTTTTAACGACAAATTATTCATTCAAAATTAAGTATAAAGACAAAAGTTTGCATAGTGTTAAAATATCATTAAAGATAATGGCGTTATAATGAAAACCATTAAAAGATTTTATAGTAATAGAAACAAATTCTGCGTAATTACTTAATTACTTGCTATGAACAGTATAAGATAAAGATAAATAACTCTTAAAGAGCGGAATGGGTGTTGAAGATTCACATTATAAGTATAAGAATGTATGAATTATTAGGTTAAGGATTTGGAATACATAGTAAAACATAGGTGTAACAAAATCTTTTACGCATAAAAAATAGTTTTTTTTTAACCTATTCGTTGCATCCGCGCCAATAAGGAAACAAGTTTAATGGGAACACGCAAAATCGTAAATTTATGTTTATATATTATCTACATTTAAAATCATTCCATTTTAACTAATTGGTCACATATTGTTATTTTCTTTATTTGATGTTAGCTGCCCTTAAAACTCAGAAAAGTTATATTATTTCTCCCATATTAAATTGGTGATGTAGTTATGTCGTTGTGAAAAATCATATTATGTTCAAATTGTAGTCTTCTTTTTTTCAGATTAATTATAATATATGTGATGCAATGAAAGTAAATTCCGTCAACAGGTTAACTATTACGTACAGCTAGATTCACAAACAACAAAGGTATCTTGTAGCAGTGCAAGCAAAGCATTCCCGCAACGAAATGTAAGAAGACGCTCATAGGTACCATATTAGGAACGCGTTAGCAACTCTATGCATGATCTGATTCATCAAAATTACACATTAACAAGAACCAAGACCACCACACGTGTTATGTAGGACCACCTAGGTATTTTGTGCGATGCAACTTGTAATTCTAATTAGAACAGCTTCTTATATGATATTAATTAATTGATTCGATTCAATAACTTCTATTATTGTTATATAAGAAAAATACATTCAATGTAAAATTTGTAAAAATATCATAGTAGTTTGCGGATTAAATCTAAAATTATTTTGATATTGATTGAATTAGTTATACTTGCTATTTGGTGTCATTTAAATTTAAGTAAATAAATAAATATAATACTTACTGATTTTGATTTTAAAATAATAGTGCTCAGAAAATTTTTACACATCATTTTAAATATTTCCCATGGAATATTTTCAATAGATAATTAACAAGAACAAGACTTCAAGTATTTGTGATACTAACTAATAATTCTTTATCTCACAGTTGCTTGTAAAAATAATTTTTTTTATATTAGTAGGAGTCAATATTTAAAAATCAATGTTAATATATAAATATGGGCAATACAAAAATTATGATGATTTCGCCTAAAATTTTTCAAAACTTGTTACTAATAAAATAAATATACGGTTTTTTTTCAGATACACAATTTCTTTACAAAATTAGTAATTAGAGTAATTAATTTTGGGTATTCTACTTGAGTATTATTATGAACTGATCTTAATTGAAAGATAAAGAGATTATAGGGTGATTTAAATAATTATTGTTAATTTAGTTTATTTTACTATGTGTTCCAATCCACAGAAATAAAAATTCTTTCGACAAAATGGAAAAAAAAATTGTAAGTTCCGTATCATTGTTAAATATGTTTTTCTCCTTTCATGTAATAAATTGTGCAATGAGACCATAATTTGAAAAGCTATCAAGTTGTATGAGAATTCTCAATACGAGATAAAAAGAAGATCTTGGAAATGTATTAAATTCTTTTAACTACTTTACGTAAGTTATTAGTTACATTTACTAGGAATAAAACACTGACTAAGACTTACACGGATTGACGAAATAAATTACGGTCATATGAGATGACGTAATAAATTAAATTGAGATGGACTAGGAATGTGAATAATTTATTTGATTGTTACGTAACTACTGTAATTGTTATGTCGGAATGTTTAGGAACGAATTATTATATGAATTAGGATATTGTTTTTGAATGTTACGAAGGTATTTGGTTGGTAGTTAGGTACAGTAATGTTTAAGTAGACAGGGATGCCTCGATATTTAAAACTTCCTTTTGAAAGTTGGACTGATCACCCAATATTTTGTGGATATTTTAAAGATCGAATGCATCATTATAAGGGTAATGGTAATTTTGTAAGGAATTTAGAATGGTTAGAGAGGAAAAAAAATGCTTAAAAGCATTATTAAATAAATACGAGCTAAAATGCTACGTATTAAAATATAAATGCTGTAAAGCATAATGACGAAATACACAAGGGGCATCCTTCATTCGATCATGGTGCAAACGAGATTTCTCTGTGAGAATAGTTGGAGGTCATGTAGCCTTAAACCAACCCCTTGGTTATTAATAAATGGTACAAATTATAATAATAAATGGTACTAAATATAGAGCATGCTCGGCGGGAACAATCCTCCATTTTGAGAAAATGGTTGGAGACATGTTTAATTAAATAGTGTAAGTAGGTCTTAAAATAGGTCCCGCTAAATATTCAATAAGTTTTAAAGTATTGTACCAAATTAAGTGCGCACATTGTGAGTTATTTTAAAAATAAATAAAGTACCATTATAATTACAAATAAGAGTCGACTATAAATAAAAATATTAATAATAATTACTAATGAAGCCATGGTATATGTAAATAAAAGGTACCTTATGTAATGTTGTAACTAAGAAGTGACTGGCCAGTCCACTTATTCTGAATAAGTAAAAGATACAGAAGATTAAACTATGGTAAAGAAACAAAGGCAAAAAAAAAAAAATGCCTGAAGAAATTGAAGAGGTTTTATTAATAAGGATATTTTTGAAGAGAAAATTATTGTGTCTTAATTGAAGGAGACATTTAAAATGAGTCAATTTTTATGATATATATTTAAAACGAAAAGAATAAATGTTATAAATTGATTAACAGATGTTTTAGAGTTATAAATTTAAAAGTGTGTATTTTTTTTTATGTTGAACCTAAATTTAATAAACATGAATCTTCAACACCATGCCCATTTCTTCATATCAAAGATTATAAAGAAAAATAATTGTTATTTTGTTTTCAAAATTTAAACAGATTTGTATTTTTGGTACGTTAGATTTAAGTGTTTAAATATGTTTTTTTTAGTAAATGTAAAAAAAAAATGAAATGAAAATGATTATTCATTTTTTTTTTCAAAATACGGGGGAGGTGTAGTGTATACGTCACACCTCCCTATATATTAGCTTACATGTCTCATTTGAGACAGTTATTAAACATACGTTGCGCATCAAACACCTCTTTGATTCGTCTCCCATCGCCCTACATTGCATCGCTAAGGCCGAAAACGGCTGAGGCGGTTTTATTGCTTGGCCCGAAGACTAACCTTAAATGTTTATCCCGTTTCTGTGCTAGGTCCGCTTTGATCATCATCCAAGATTTGGTGAGTCTGGTTATTACAGTGAAGCGACTGCCATCAGACCTTCAAAACCATTAGACAGATTGGATCATAGTACTACACATTCTGATCTGAATGTGCAAGTTTGCGATATATATATTTTCTATCAGGCGAGCTAATGGCACAAATCCACACATGGATTTTCGAAAAACTAAACAGATTCGAGCCACGGACCTCTCGTATGTAATCCAAGCTATATTTCTTTTGTCCACAGATAAAATGAAGACCCGTGACATCGTCCTGGTGAGCATCCTGAGCTGCGGCGCCGTGGCCGGACTGGTGGCGCTGGCGGTCTACCTGTACACGCGGCGCAGGCGCAGGAAGAGGGACGACGAGGATGGCACCAGCTGCGCGATCAGGTAAGACTAGCTAAATGTATCTTACTAGCGGCAGTGGCCATGACTTCGTGCGGAGTAGCTCCCACCATTGCAGAAGCTGTCCGAGCCCTTTTTTGCTAGGGTGCTGAGGAAATCACAGGAGTTTCATGGAATGAACGTCGCTTCAAATTGATCGCCACGTTAAAACCCCGGGAATCAGTTTTGTGGAGATTTCTATGCGATGCGTCATGGAGGAGGTCGTGACGCCATCAGACCGGCCGGTTTATTCGATTCTATATAAATCTAACTTCGATAAAAGGAGCTTAGGGACGCCACGCGGCATGCTTAAGGAGCATTATTAATGGATGCCGTAGAGAAAAAACTGCCTCCATGATGTAGTGGTTAGAGCTCTGTGCTGAAAAACTACGGAGTTCTTGCGATTGGAACCCGCAGGGATCACATCAGTTTTGTGTTGGTTTTTCCAGTTTCGCAAGGATATTGCAGTCTTGAATCCCCTGATTGTCTGGTAAGAATGAAGATCTTTGCTTCGCTTTGATCTTAAATCTCTGCATGGATCTTTTTCGTCAACTCAGTCTAATAGTAAACTTCTCGACCATTACACCAAACGGTCGACAAAAAGTTAACTCCTCATTACTGCCCACTAAACCAACGACCGTAGAGAATTAAAACTTCTGCTTCCAACAAAACGTCCAGTCCACACTTTGTGGAAGTTTTATACACTACCGCAGAATTTTAATGCACCCCCGAACTTCTAATGATGCCAAAAACTATTTGAAAGCGATTCGGAAAAAGAATTGGCGGTGAAAACTTATTTATTGCTATGTTTTTGTCTAGGACAGAACTAAAAGAACTGAAATAACCAGACTTGTCAATTCAGGGTCATAGTCGCAGCGTACCCTGGGCTCTGAGGCAATGGCCGAGGATGCAACCAAGCACAACTCAGTTGTGCTACTTTTAAACCCTATTCCCTCCATCATCATCATCCTCACGCCTCTCCTGGTTGCATCATCGTCATTGCCTTGGAGCCCAGGGTACGCTACGACTATGGTCCTGATTTAACCAGGCTGGTTATAACACTGGAGCGACTGTCGTCTGGCCGTTACACTACAAAGGAAACAAGAAAATTTGGATCACAGTCGGGAGCAACGGCTTTACGTGTCTTTCGAAGCACGGAATCAATGTTCTTATCTGACAATCAGGTGATTCAAGCCTGAAATGTCCAAATACCCACTTATTCTTAATAAAAAAAAAAAAAAAAAAAAAAAAAACCAAACTAGGAAAACCTCACAATGAAAAAGTGTCATCGGTATTCGAACCCACGACCTCCGAAGCTTTAGAGCTCAGAGTTTTTACTACCCGAAAGAGGCAATCGTTATAATGCCAAAAACTATCTGAAAGCGATTCGGACGAAGCATCGAGGTGAAAACTTATTTATTGCTTTGTTTACGTCTACGATTCTCCATATAACTCCGTAATATGGGGGCATAACATGGAGTTAAGAGACTTCTTTCAGCAGAAAATATATTTCTGACAACACCACATACATTGGTCTGACTCCACGATAAATAGCTGGACTTGTGTTACAGGTCTATAACAGAAGAGTTTGTGTGGTTGTTTATTTGTTTGAACGTGCTAATCTCAGAAAATACTAGTTTGGATTTAAAAAAATATTTTTGTGTTGGATAGTAAATTTTCGGTGGAAGTTTGCATGGTAATGTACATTATATTAAACATTTTCATGTGTTGGTTTTATTTATTTAATTAGCTAATATAAGTACACAGACAGATTATCATCAGCTACTGAACCGTAAAAAGCGGCCTTTTAACATATTAAAAATGCCTCCAAAACAAAACAAAAACTTCCCCATACCTATTACACAAAATGACTTAACGCTAAAGTTTTAAATGGTACATCAATCAGTAACTTTAACTTAACCGCCGCCACAGATTCAGACAAGTTGTGTTAACTAATAAACTTTGATCAATCTGTTTAAGCACTAAGTTGCGTCTAAGTTACTTGTATGCGGTAACGTGGTAACGAATAAAGTTGGGAAGTTCCACTACATAAGTTACAATACAATGGAATGTAATGAATCGTGGATAACTTATGTGAATGGCTTTGCAGAAGACCGCAGCGAAGTATATATAGTCTTCATCTCGTCTACAATAATGCTATAAAGAGGAAAGATTTGTATTTTTGTATTTTTGTCATCATCATCATTTTCCTGCCCTGTTCCCAGTTTATCTGTGGTTGCGCGTCATTCACACCTCTTTTACTCATATCATCCTTCACACAATCCATCCATCTTTTCTTTGGCCTACCTCTTGTCTTTTGTATTTTTTTATGTAACGAATAAACTCAAAAACTACTAGGCCGATTTGAATAATTCTTTCACTGTCGGCTAGCCACCCATAGTGAACATAGGGTGCTTTTGATCCCGGAAATGTGGTATTGTAGATGTGTAGATTAGGACATTGATAAAAATAACTATCGTATGTTGTGGCTGGTTCCAATCTTATACGAGTACTAGCGGCCGCCCGCGACTCCGTCCGCGTTGATTCCGATTTCCAATAGCCTAAAGCCTTCCTCGTCAAATGGACTATGCAACATAAAATTAATTTTTCAAATCGGTCCAGTAGTTCCTGAGATTAGCGCGTTCAAACAAACAACCAAACAAACAAACAAACTCTTCAGCTTTAAATATTAGTATAGATTTTTTGTACAATATAACCTATTTCTACATTAAATCATTACAATATCTGTTACTAAATACAGTTTGCATAGTACTTTCAGTGCAAAGCACGCGATTTTGCGTGTTCAAGACTGCGTGCAAAGTTTTATCAATAAAGTTACTACATTGGAATTACGCAAAAAAGTTCAAAGTGCCTTGGTATAGAATAATTATTTGCTGTAAATAAAAATGTTAAGTAAAGCGTCAGTGCATTAGTATACTAATGCAGGGTAAAGATTTGACGTCCCGCTAGATGTAATGGTCAAGTTGTTGCTTATTATTATACAAGAGGTCGGGGGTTCAATTCTCGCACAGGACAAACATTTGTGTGCATGAACATGTCTGTTTGTCCTGCTGTAGGTGTTATATGTATCTATTTAAGTATATTTGTAATACCACTGTTGATTCACACACAAATATACTTAAACATAACACCCAGACCAGGCCAAACAGACATGTTCATGCACACAAATATTTGTCCTGTGCGGGGATCGAACTCGCGACCTCTTGCGTAATAGGCAACCTCTTGACCATTACACCAAGCGGGTCGTCAAAAAAATAATTGAAAAATAAACGGCAACTTTGTTTCCATGGACCATAATGCGGATAAGAAATTTTTTGATCGAGATGTCACATCTATACGTAGTAGTAATACCTCAATGATTTTCATTATGCTTTCATTTTTACCGGTGTTCATAGTAATTTCTTTATATGAGGGTAAACTACACAAACTCGCGACCCGTCTGTGACGCGCGCAGCAAGCGCCGAACCAGTCTATCGGTTGATCGCGCACGGTGTTTTACGCGGCTTCGGATTTATATTTTTTCGGCGGAATATCGGTGATAATCAAACTTTGTGGACTATATTATGTTTCATCTCGGATCCTACAACGGTTATTGGTGTGGTTTCGTGAATTTTTGAACAGTACAAGTGATTTATCTAAGGACTTCTCGGAACACGTGGCGGGCTCGGCTTCCCATCTTAACTTCAGCATAGCAGTCGGCGTCAAAGGTGAGTGGTTTGCCTTTTTATCGGGGTTTTGCTATGCCTTGACTGCCCGTCCAAGAAAACTATTAAGAGAAACGAATAATCTAGCGAATTCCAACTGTTCTCGTGTACTGTTGTGTTTCTTTGTTTATAATTTTATACATTCTAGTTAAAAGGTATAATAATACCGAGTATTTGAAAATGCTTAAAAAAATATTTTCAAGTTACTAGTAAAATCTCTTCAGAAAACGCCTGCAAATAGCGTTTCAAACGAGTGTTGAAGTAAGTACCTACTATAACATTAAAGAGATAACCGAGCTTAGCGTTAAGCAAATAACAAGGAGAAATTCGTCGGTCTCGGTAGCTTAGTGGTCAGAGCGCTTGCCCGGATTGCAAGAGGCGCTGGGTTCGATTCCCGCTTGAGCCAAGTGAGATCAGATGAATTTTTCTTTGTTTATAATTTTAAATGTTCTCGTGAGTTAAATCTGAGTTCGATTCCTGGGTCAGGAATAATTTGTGTTGGGTTTTCCGTACACATCCCGGATTTGTGCTCACCAATCTGGCCTTTAGTAAGTGCTAACTAGGCAAAACCTATCTTTGCATCGAAAACAGGAATTAAAGTGATGAGACTTTTGTCCTCATTAAGACTTAACGTTTTTTTGACAAGCCTGTTAGTCTAGTGGTCAGTGGCTACAAAGCTAAGGGTCGCGGATTCGAACCTCGCTAGGGGCAAATGTTTGTGTGATGAACATCGGCATTTGAACTCGAGTCACGAATGCTTATAAAAGTATTTAAGTATTTTTATCCGTTTCATAGCTTCCATAGTACAAGCTTCGAGCTTAGTTAAGGCCTAGGCAATTGGTGTATTGATCCTAAAGAAATAAAATTTAATTTTAATTAAAATTTATTAATTGCAAAGCTCCTCTCATAGTTAACGAACCCAATAAATTTTACAAGACTTACTTAGAGATTAATATGAAAAATATTTCTTGTCCTTTCACAGCAAGGTTTATTCAAATAGACTGCTTAATGAATAGTGACGAACTATCAATAAACTTACATAATCAATAGTTTTGTTAAACACCTACTTTATAAAAGTAAAGTATCAGCCTATTAATGTCCCACTGCAGGGCAAAAGCCTCCATCATTTGAAATCATGTTTTGGTAACAAAGATGGGTTTTGGCTAAATCACCACGCTTGCCAAATGCGGTTTGGTGATCACAAACCCGGGCTGTATTCAGAAAAATCACACAAAGTTGGTCCGACCCGGGAATCGAACCCAGTACCTCGAGACTAAGGCCCGGTACTTAAACCACTAGGCCATCGAGTTCCTACCTACTTTATAACAATATCTAAAATAATAAACTGACAATACTTACAATTAATTTTCGATTTATAACATAACATTTTATTGTTTTCTTTTTCGATAGATATCGATAAAATATCGATAGATTATCAATGGTCCATCACTTGACAACATTACATAACGTAAAAGATATAATGGCCGAGCCGACTGTTCGGAAAAATAGGGATTGTCTTTAACTATTAAGATTAGGTATTATAACATTGTTTTGTGAGACAGAAAGTTTGTTCAATACTTTCGTACTTTTGTTATACTTTTGGGTTTAGAAGTTCTCAATGTCTTTCAGGACAGAGGTCAAATGTTCCGAAGTGTTATGAAATGATTTATTCCGAAAAAGTTTATAAAAGTACTAGCGGCCGCCCGCGACTCCGTCCGCGTGGATTTCGATTTCCAATATCCTATGTGTTATTCTGATGTATAAGCTATATTGTGGTAAAGTTTCATTCAAATCCATTCAGTAGTTTTTACGTGAAAGAATAACAAACATCCATACATCCATACTTACAAACTTTCGCCTGTAGTAGGATTGTTAGTAAAGATTTTGTACCCAGAAAGAATCAAATTTAGAACCATTCCAGTTATCGGCAACTCCAGCCAGTATGAGAAACCCTTCGTGTAGTCCAATGAATGATATCAAAATTGTTTTTGTAACACATTCTATGTAAATACTTATAGCTTCACACTTTTCTCAAAGCATTTGTTACCACATTCTGCCTTTTACTCTAAGACAAAAATTGCAGGTCAGCACAGAAATAATTTATTCAAAAATGATATCCCTCAGGTGTTACAATGAAAATTTGCAAAGAATACGTGCTTAACAGTAAAATGAAATTGTGCAAGACCTCCAAATGACGTACTTTAAATTCTGCACAATATGTTCCTGCTACAGCTCGTAGCTGTGCTACGAAATGGCGTTACGAGATATGTTAGTGCTACGAAAACTGTTGAGGATTGCGACAAATGTTTAGAATTTTTGTTGTTAGAATATTTCCATGCTAATACAAAGAAGGGTAAAGTGAAGTATCAGCCAATATATGTCACACTACAGGGCAAAGACCTCTATCATTTTAAATCATGTTTTCGTTATAAAAATGGCTTTTGGATTGGTCACCACGTTTGCCAAATGAAGATTGGTGATCACAAATGGGGCTGTGTTCGGAAAAACCGACACAGATTTGTCCGGCCCGGGAATCGAACCCAGGACCCACGGCCTGATACTTAAAACACTATAACATCGACGCGTTACAAAGAAGTATGTACATGATAAATTACATGAATAAATAATAATTAATCAGACATCAAATGATACTAAGATAAAATGTAATGGAAAAGAAAACTTATGCGTCGAAATGTTATTATTACTACTTTTTCTATAGCTTGTACTATTCAAGATAAATAAGAGCTCTTCATTCATTAACTAAGTTAATTAATTATGTTATAGGTACTAGTGTAAATACCACAAATGCTCAGACTAAGATAAACATCAGTTTCGGCCACATGTTTACTTTTCGGGTTTTGAACCCGTGACCTCTTCTGTGTGAAACGTGATCCTAAATCAGAGCTTATTTTCAAGAACTGGATTGTGAGTTTTACATTGAGAGGTCGGTTTATATATTTTTAAACAAAAATTTACCATAGTATTAAAATTACCATACATATCTATCCTGCTCCTCGATGGTCGAGTAGTAAAAGTACGGGGCTGTGCTCTCGAGGTCCTGGGATCGATTTCACTTAAAAGGCATCGCTTAAAATTGACATCTTTTTTCTCTCTCTCTCAATGGTAATTATGGTATAAGTAGGAAAAGAGCCTACACATTCAAGTTATTCAAAAACATTGGTTAAACAAAACTATGGACTTTTGAGTTAACCCTTTCAAATTAACCGCTAACCCTACACAAAAAGCAATAAACAAAGGAATATTTTAAACGCGAAAAATTTAACCTTGAAACAAACGAATCCGTGGTGAAAGCTATTACCAAAATAGTACCAATATACAGGGACCTATGCAATTTTTAGCGAATGAAAACCCAACCTGAATTGAACCGTATCACCATTCAGTTTCAGGTGAAATTGGAATGACAGTTTCCTTGACAGAATTCTGGGGTCGTTACCCAAATGCGGGCAAAGAAATTTCAGTCCAATCTCTTCGGTGTAAAGTCGAGTTTCCTATAACGGTGAAATTTGGTAACTTGACCCATATTCGGTTGTACAATTTTGTGAACTAGCGTGTTGGGTTTAAGGTTGGTTTTTGCTTGGCTATAGAGGGGGTTAAAACAATTTCTTGAGTTTCCCTTCAGTCCTTACTAGTGGTTTGACTACGTCGGTTGTACCGGTGATAATCGTAATTCGTCTATACAAAGTGTACGAAAAAGTTTAAGATTCAGTTTTAAAGTTTTAATTGTTAAGTTTGTCGTGACAATTAAGGATTGACGGTTTATTTAAATCAGCAGTCTTTTGTTTTTAGAATAACGTTTTCGTCTCTCAGGTATTACCGGTAGGGTAGCAGGTTCGGTGTTCGACTTTGGTATTAGCAAGTAAAATAATGAGCAGAATAGGCATTAGGAGTAGTTGTTTGGCCACAGGTCAGATAGCCAGGATCACTGGTTTCAATCCTACTGGTGGTAGGATAATAAAGGTTGTCCAAATTATAATAATAGCGCCATAACATTATAATATGCTTAAAAATAATATGATAATTTTTGGATGAAGTGATAATCGGGCATATTGAAGACACGCTTGGTGTAATGGTCAAGAAGTTGACTAATTAACCAAGAGGTCGCGGGTTCGATCTCCGCACTGGGCAAATATTTTTGTGCATAAACATGTCTGTTTGCCTTGGTCTAGGTGGTTACATGTATATTTTTAGCACAATCCGTAATACTGTTGATTTTGACATCTGTTACACGGATTCAGAGCAATGTATATGAACTTGTGAGATATTGAGATATGTTATCATGTATGTGTATATAGTAGGAACATACTAGGCTGAAATTACGCGACCGAAGTTCGACGGCAATGCATTTTCTACACAAAATTACGCGTCGTTATTTCGGCATAGTATGTCATTTTCCATTTATAAAATACATGCAGGCGTAGTCACGCCGAACTTT
This sequence comes from Nomophila noctuella, assembly GCA_958496325.1. Classification (NCBI taxonomy): domain Eukaryota; kingdom Metazoa; phylum Arthropoda; class Insecta; order Lepidoptera; family Crambidae; genus Nomophila; species Nomophila noctuella. The sequence continues at coordinate 3,940,698 of OY292511.1, read as the reverse complement.
GGTCGCGTTTATATACCAACTAGCGGCCGCCCGCGACTTCGTCCTCGTGGATTTCGATTTCCAATATCCTATGTGTTAATCTGATTTATAAGCTATATTGTGGTAAAGTTTCATTCAAATCCATTCAGTAGTTTTTACGTGAAAGAGTAACAAACATCCATACATCCATACTTACAAACTTTCGCCTTTATAATAGTACTATAGTACAATAGTAGTAGGACTAGCGGCCGCCCGCGACTGCGTTCGCGCGGATTTTGGTTTATCCCGTGGATTTTTAATCGGGATGCCCTACCCGTATACCCAATTTCATCAAAATCCGTCCAGTACTTTCAGCGTGATTGACAGACAAACATCCAAACAAACAAACTCTCACATTTATAATAATAATAAGATTTTGCGCTGATTTTGCGCCTACTGTGTTTCTATCCCAATCCCAACTAATATTATAAATGCGAAAGTAACTCTGTCTGTCTGTCTGTCTGTCTGTCTGTTACGCTTTCCCGCTTAAACCTCGCAACCGATTTTGATGAAATTTGGTACAGACAATCTTTAGACCCTGAGACAGAACACAGGCTACTTTTGATTTCGAAAAAAAGAAATCCACGCGGACGGAGTCGCGGGCGGCCGCTAGCATCAAATATTCTTGTAACGGTGACATTTACAAATATGAATCCCTATTCCCTTTGGCCGCAGAATTACGCGTGGATGGTTGACCGAATACGTACATTTTTTATGTGCCCTGTTATAAGCAGGAGTACGTATTTTTAAATATATGAACGTTTTTTTATTATGAACATCTCACAACATCACATACATTGATCTGACTCCGTGTTAAGTAGCATAAGCACTTGTGTTACAGACATCAGAATCAACAGTGGTATTACAAATATATTTAACTAATGGACTTTCACTTCACACAAACACTTTTTCCTGATCTGGGTGTTACATATGTATATCTAAGTAAATACATATAACACCCAGACCTAGACAACCAGATATTTTAATGCACTCAGATGTTTGTAAAGTGCGGGCATCGAACCCGCGACCTCTTGGTCTAACCTACAGCTTCTTAACCATTATACAAAACGTGGGTCAAAAACTTACTAAATTTTATTGGTAACATAATAAATAAAGGTTTGGTCATCACGCTTGCCAAAGCTAATATTGCCCGAGGCGGAAATTGAACCTAGGACAAAAACATTCAATGTAATTACTGATTACTCGTGGTTTATCTTCCATATCCATTCAGTGATCCCGTTTGCTGTTAGTTGAAATGGCGGGTTTTCGTGAAAATATGGAATTATAATTAAATCTCAATTTCATCTATTTTAGTTGTACATAATGTAAGTAGGTATCTAGTCGTGACCATTTAAGGAAAACATATATTTTTTTATTATTTTTATAAATCCTTACTTATATTATAAATCGGAAAGTGAGTTTGTTTGTTTGTTTGTTCTTAACCGGTTGCTTTGAAATATGCAGACGTAAAGTTAGAAGTCCGAATTTAATAATAGGGTTTTTTTACAATAATCTTTGATTTTCTTTCTCGCTTAATTTTTAAGCAGTGAAGAAAGATTCTGTAACTGATTTGGAAAGCAACAAAGTGTTTAGTTTCAGTGAAGTGAAATAAAAGTGTTAATTTTATCTGGACTTGGAATTCGTCATAACGGAAAAATGAGTCAAAAGAGGTAAGTCGTAGGAGTTAAATTATACTAAGAAATCTAGCAATTCTTTGTACGTTAGAAAGAAATAAAATGTCGAATACAAAAACATTGTTTCCAAAACAGTGTTGCTTGTTGAGTAGGTATATTATGTCTGACTGTTCCATGGCACTGTGGTTAACGCACTCTACAAAAGTTAAGCAACTTCCTTAGAGGCCAGTCACCAGATGGGTGACCGAAAAATTTCATCTCGAGCTCTTCCGTGCTTCGGAAGATACGCTAAGCTGTTGGTCCTGTGCCTGATCTCTCTACGGTCGTGTCAGATTGCTGTCACGCTCACTATGAGAGTAAGGGAATAGGGAGTGGACGCAGTGTTAATAAGTAGAATATAACTTTAGAATAAGATTATAAACACTGTAACAATAGTTGTTAGTTTGAAGAAATAAACGAACAAATCTGACGCTCGGCTAAAGTATTTCCCCAAGGCAATAACACTAATAAAAAGTTATTCACAAAGTTATATAATTGGAAAACAAAGCTAGGAATATTTCTTCAAGGCCACAACGGAATTCTGACATAATTGATAAAATTCAAGAACGAATTCGCAAGAATTTCTATTCTATGAATATTTATCCACTCTGCATAACCTAGGAAGTAGTGATGTACCAAATATGTCTTCTTCTATAATAAAGCTGAAAAGTTTGTTTTTTTGTTTGTATGAACTGGCTAATCTCAGGAACTACTGGACTGGCTTGAAAAAATATTTTTGTGTTGGATAGTCCATTTGACGAGGAAGGCTTTAGGCTATTAGAAATCGAAATCCACGCGGACGGAGTCGCGGGTGGCTGCTAGTTTGATGATAAACATGATATGTGTCTTTTGGATCGTGCACAAGTTATTATGAAACTTTCTCGTATCTCCTCGTACTTTGTTGCATCAATGTTGACTTTTGTTGCGCCTAATCTCCCTTTATTGTGTCAGATTGCCATCCCACCGATATGAAATTCAGAGAAAAGGAAGAATATATATCTGCTGTAATTATCTCCAACTTACAAAAGTACTTATTTTGAATAAAACATTTAATGAATAACCTACTGTAACGCGACACAGAACGTTTTTAGATATCATCAAATTTGTTTTCAGACATACCTACTTTTCATTCTCAAAATTAGTCTTGCTATTGCAGAGACAAATTACGAGTACAGGCAAATACGAGTTTACCTATACTTATATTAAAGCTTTGTTAATTTTAGAGCGTTTAAGCTCAGCTGACAAAATGAAAAAAGAAACAATCGTGACACAAATCTTTTTGCTCACCCACAGCTCATCCCTATTATCGAAAAAAAAACATTTACAAACAAACCGAAGCAGTGATAATTTGATTTATTCCCTTTCAAATCCGATGCTATGAATAATCCAATAAACATTGTGATGCCAAGTTCTTAAGTATATTGTTAGCCTATTTTGATAGGAACTTGAAATCAACAATCTTTGACGACCCGCTTGGTGTAATGGTCAAGATGTTGCCTATTACGCAAGAGGTCGCGGGTTCGATCCCCGCACAGGACAAACATTTGTGTGCATGAACATGTCTGTTTGTCCTGGTCTGGGTGTTATATGTATCTATTTAAGTATATTTGTAAGACCACTGTTGATTCTGATGTCCGTAACACAAGTGCTTAAGCTACTTAACACGGGGTCAGATCAATGTATGTGATGTTGGGAAATATTTATTTATTTATTTATTATTTATTATTGTAACTTCAAAATTTTGTATTGAGTGGACCTTTTTAGGATCATTTATCACTTTTGTTTATGTAAAAGGTGGGCAAAAAAAGCAAGATAATCGCTTGATAGTAAGTGATCACCGCTGCCCATGGACATCAACAATCACACAAGGGTCGCAGATGCGTTGCCTGCCTTTAAAACTTTATACCCTCCCCAACTGAGCACTGCAGAACTTTCTTAACAACAGATATATAATACGTAATTAAATTTTTAAAGTATCAGCCTATTAATGTCCCACTGTATAGGGCAAAGGCCTCCACCACTTGAAATCCTGTTTTCTTTACAAAGATGGGTTCTGGTTGAATCACCATGGCTACCATTTACGGTTTGGTGATCACAAACCCGAGCTGTCTTCGGAAATACTGCCCAAATTTGCCAAACCCTGGGATCGAACCCAGGACCTCGACACCGTGGCCCTGTTCTTAAACCACTTGACCATGTGGGTGGACGGGCACCAATACAAATCAGAGGATATCCCTCTACCCACTTGTGGGTGAAACTAGTGGGGGCTTGGGGCATCGGCCTCTTTTGCTGCTAGATAAAACCAAAGCCAAAACCCATCTTTGTACCGAAAACATGATTTCAAATGATGGAGGCCTTTGCCCTGCAGTGGGACATTATTAGGCTGATACTTTACTTTTTTTATTTACTTTACTTTTAGATAAAACCGGTCATCAACATATTAACACCAACTTTTCCAACTAAATAATTAATGTCCCTAATAAGCTAATTTAGAAGTACTTAAACAGCCTTTTACGAACTAAGAAATAAGACATTAAAGTCAACGTGTAAGTTTTTGAATTTATACCTAAAGTGTGGAAGTTAGCAACGCAGGAAAGTTTGTGAACGTGACAGAATAATGGGGGGAGCGTAAAATTTGATAGAAGTATCTACATGAATATAAATGTAAAGACCGTTGGTGTATTGGTTAGAGAAACTGGTATGAAATTGAGAGAGTGGGTTCGAATCCTGCTAGGGGCAGACGGTTGTGTTGTGAACGTAGTTTGTACTGTAGTTTAAACTCCTATATAAAAAGTATTAGCCTATTAATGTCCCACTGCTGGGCAAAGGCCACCGTATTTTTCAATTGTGTTGGTACAAAATTGGGTTTTAGCTTAATCACCACGCTTGCAAAATCTATGTACATAAGTAAACACAAATCCTGCTTTATTAGGGAAAATTACACAAAGCCCGACCTGGAAAACGAACCTTGGACCTCGAGATAACGGCCCGATACAACTTACACCACTGGACCATCGAAGCATTCGGAAGGACCGACACATACTATGTTGCTCGACCCGGGATTCGAACCCTGCACCTCATAGTCAAAGCACGGTACTCACGGCTATGTGGCTCATCGACGTTAACTGTATTTAAAATTGTAATAAATTATAAAATCATTTTATCCTGCGTCATAATACTAAGAAGTAAATGCTACACAGGCAAAGCAGTGTGCAAAAGGCTAGTATAAAGTAGGTTAGGTAACATATGTCGGGTTGATATTGTTGTTTGGCAAACTTTGAAAGGATGTTGATTAGGGATCTAGTCCCTAGTCCTTTGAAGGGATCTTCCTTTTGAAACATAAGAGATTAGACACACTACATTGCCATAGAACGCTGATTAGGGCTGACTAAAAGCCTAATATTTGTCGCTTCAGAGCATTTAATAATAATACCCTCCTAGCCGAATTCAGCCACGGCGGCAAATCTTGCGATTAGCCAAGTATGCAGGATATTATAGTGCACAAGTGAGTGCGCAAGCACAGGTGCACTCCCTATTCCCTCGCTCTCATAATTCGGTGGGACAGCAATCTGACACGACCGTAGAGAGATCAGGCAGAGGACCGACGGCTTAACGTGCCTTCCGAAGCACGGAGGAGCTCGAGATGAAATTTTTCGGTCACCCATCCGATGACTGGCAACTGCGAAAGTTGATTAACTTGTGCAACCGCAGGACGAGTGCGCTAACCACTGCGCCAAAGAGCTCCTCAGCGCAATTACAATTACTCGATTCCGGATTTTTTAAATGATAGCCTTAGATAATTATTTATACATATAAATTTGCTACAACAAAAGGTGACTTGACTTCTCCCCTCTCTTATTTGCCGTGCCCGACAGGGTCCATAATGTGTCTTCTACTGTTTTTTTTTTACCACCTTATGTATTACTTATGGAGTGCAATAAATGATATGAATATGAATACTTAGGCGATAACTATTCATTTTCCATCACTTGGAATTTTCTCTATACGGTCGTGTCAGATTGCTGTCCCACCGAATGATGACAGTGAGGGAATAGGGAGTGCACCTGTGCTTGCGCACTTACTTGTGCAGAATATCCTGCTTACCTGGCTGATCGTAAGATCGGCCGCCATTGTCGAAAACGGCTGGAAGGTTTATTATTATTTCACAATAATGTAAGTCTTTTGAAGACTTGATATGACCTTTTGCTGTAATACTGAACAAGCTGAGAATATCACTTTGGGTCTGAAACACGTGTCAACTTAAATAGCAGTTTTGAAAAATCCAGGTGATTTTATATTGTATTGACCTTTAGGAATGAGGGCAGTAGAAAATAGACGAGCCGATAGTTATAGATAGTTATCTAATTTGCTAACTATAGATATAAATTCTTGAGAAAGCCTGGCTGTTTATGACGACCCATTCGATGTAATGGTCAAGAAGTTACTGTACGACCTCAGAATACAGAACTGTTTGAAATAAAACAGTTTTGCGTGACCCGCGTCATTGCAATTTTAAACACCCCTTGTGAAAACAATCTTAGCTAATTTGCATAAGGTTTAATTTGCAAATAATAATGTTCATAGTTTGACTTTGCCTACAAACATAGATTTGTCGAGTTTTTGGTGACAGTATTGACTGTTACTTTTGTTCGAGACTATCTTGGGTTTTTGTATAACAAGGACATAATATCTAATCTTATAAAACGGACTATTGTTGCTACGGAGTCAGATCAACGTAGCCAATTGGGTATTTGACTGCATACGAAATAAATTATAATATTCCAACATTAAAGATGAAATCAAAAATTAAGCACGTTTTTTTATCCCACAGTTACTTTTGAACTTTTAACTCATTATTACACCTAATTAAAACTAAAAGGGTATTGATTTGACAATACACAAATGTGACGTCACAATTCTCTATTTCATACAGTTTTTCCTACAAGTTTACGTTTTTGACATTTAATAAAAGAAGGTGATTTGACCTGTCAGTCAAATACCGGATTTAAAGTGTGGATATTTTTATATTATTTTTTATGTCTAACTCATACACAAAATTATTATAGTAGAAGACTATAAGAAGACACTGATCATTCCTGCGCTAGTTACTGATAAAATAAATTCTTAGGCGTTAAAACAAGTTTCTTTTCTGCCGAAATAACTTTTATTTCATAAAACATCTCCTATTTGATGTAGGAATATGAGACGTGAATTGTATTACATTGATTCAGTTTCACGCACAAAGGCCTCGGAGATCTGAAAATGTATTATTGTATTATTTATTACATGTCAAAATAGTCGGAGTGATCGTTTGATACAATTACGTTATTTGCACCTAAGATTATGGATCCCCTATTTTATCCCCTTAGGGGTAGAATTTATCAAAATTCTAGGGGTTGCCTACCTCATAGTATCATTCTGCATGCCCGATCGGTTTGAAATTGTCATCAAGTTTCATACAAACTTTCATCCCCTATTTTATCCCCTTGGGAGTAAAATGGATCTACATTCATTCTTAGCATCTTTAAATACATCTACCTGCATGAAAATTCAACCCAAGTTTATTTATGTAGAAAAAAACGTTTCTAAACAGACAATGAGATATGATGAGTGTATGTTTATTATCTGATTATATTATATTATCATTGGTTTAGGTAATGTATGTATTATCTTTAATAAAATATTTTATAATTTGCTCTTTATTTTATTTTCGTTTTTTTTTAATCTCGTTGACTGTCAGAAAACGCTATCTGCGTTAAGTCCGCCTACCTACTTATTCATGGGTCAATAAAGTCTATATATTAATGAATAAGATAATGATGTCCAACGACTGTTAGTTAATTATCAAAGTTATTGTAATTGCCCAAAAGTCTTAGCAATAGGTATTTCTATACTATCCAGATAGATTTACCTAACTTATACCCATTGACCTACATTTGTTGTCGAGATGCAGCACAGTTATCGGACAGACAGATTCAGATCGAACTTAGTTTAGCTATTCCGACGTTGTCAGGAATTTGGTTGAGGAGCTTAGATTAAGTTTAGTTCATTTGATTTATTATCGACGACCCGCTTGGTGTAATGGTCAAGATGTTGCCTATTACGCAAGAGGTCGCAGGTTCGATCCCCGCACTGGACAAACATTTGTGTGCATTTTTTTTTTTTTTTTTTTATAATTAGCCCGACAAATGACCCCTCTCCACCTGATGTTAAGTGGCGAGAAGTCCAGACGCGAGGGCAACTGGTGCAACAGCATCAGTCACCCTCACTCTGCCGGCCCACAAAGTGCCTCTTCACGCCTCGTTTGAAGGACCCTATGTCATAGGAAGGAGGGAACACGTGCGCAGGGAGATTATTCCATTTTTTGGAGGTGCGACAAAGAAACGAGTCACCGAATTTCTTTGTGCGCGATGGAATATCGGAAACTCGAAATTGGTGACTCCGGACAGCAGCGCGCGTACTCCTGTGGAGGAAGGGAGAAGGAGGGATGAGGTCAAAGAGCTCTTCAGAGCATTCGCCATGATATAGCCGATAAAAGACGCTTAGTGACGCAATATCTCTACGCAATTGCAAAGGCTCGAGATTGTTAGTGGCCTCTGTATTGCCGATAATACGCACAGCGCGGCGCTGCAATCTGTCCAAGGCATCGAGAAGGTACTTTGCGGAGCCGTCCCAGAGGTGAGAGCAATACTCCACGCATGACCGCACCTGTGTCTTATACAATAGACACAATTGGTCAGGCGTGAAGAATCGCCGCACCCTGTTCAGGACACCGAGTTTACGTGAGGCATTTTTAATCACATTTTCGATGTAGTCCTTTTGGTTCAGATCGCAGCGAATATCCATACCGAGCATGCTAATACTGCTCTTTAGGCCTAGAGATGTGCCCTGAAGAGAGGGAAGGGGAAGGAATGGCGACTTTTTGGCTGTGAACGCACACACCTGTGTCTTCTTAGCATTGAACTCCACCAGATTATCGGAACCCCATCTAGAAATGAGGTCCAATACCCGGTCGAGCTCAATAACAAGATTTGCTCGCATCAGTTCAGTCTCCACTCGTCCAGCCGTTGGATGAGCGTTATATCTCCCATGCACTGTGCTATCATCTGCATAGCAATGAATGTTACCAAGAGGAAGCATGTCATTGATATGCAGAAGGAACAGCGTGGGGGACAGAACAGAGCCTTGTGGAACACCGGCATTTACTGACATGAATCGCGAAGTGCAACCGTCCGAGAGGACACGAATTCTACGCTCATGCAGAAAGCCAGCGATCCAGGTGCAGAACTGAACAGGCAAACCGTATGCCGGGAGCTTAGAGAGAAGAGCTTTGTGCCAGACACGATCGAAAGCCTTGGCTATGTCAAGGCTAACGGCCAGTGACTCGCCCCGCTTGTCAATAGCCTCACCCCAGATATGTGTGACGTAAGCTAGAAGATCACCCGTTGACCGTTTTGGCCGAAACCCATATTGACGATCGTGAATAAGCGAGTGATCTTCTAGGTATCGAGTAAGCTGTTTGTTCAATATACGTTCGAGGATTTTACACAGTACTGAAGTTACGGCTATAGGGCGGTAATTAGTCGGATCGGACCGATCTCCTTTTTTGGGGATCGGTTGCACATTAGCCTCTCTCCAAGATTCCGGCACACAGCCCGTAGAGAGTGAGAGACGATACAAGCGCGTTAACACAGGGGACAACTCCGCTGCACACATTTTTAGGGCAATTGCTGGAATGCCATCGGGACCGTTAGCTTTCCGGACATCGACAGACTGCAGCTCTGCACGGACATCACACTGCCTGATTTTAATATCAGACATTGTGTGGCCACAGTGCGGAATAGAGGGTGGCGCCGCATTGCAGTCGTCGATTTTGGAGTTCGCCGCAAAGATTTCAGCCAGGAGATCGACTTTTTCCTGCGGCTTGTGGGCTAAAGTTCCATCAGGACGCCTCAGTGGTGGCAGCGAGGGTTGGCAGAAGTTGGATTGCACGGCTTTGGCCAGTCGCCAGTAACTACGGCTGCCCGTAGGATGTGAAATAAGTTCTTGGCCTACTCGTGCAACGCGCTGGGCATCTGCCCTTATATAGGCTCTTTTGCAGGACTTGGTGGCACTGTTATAGGCTGCTTTCAGCGAGCTAGTTTCGGGATCCCCATGAGCTCTGCCTCTGATCCATGCGCGATATGCCGTCTGTTTGCACTCGACAGCACTGGCACACTCGCTATTGAACCAGCGGTTGCGCCTGCCTTTGCCGATGACATAGGAGTGTGGAATATAGTATTCCATCCCTAACACTATCTCATCCGCAACGGCAGCGGCGCTAGCTGTCGGGTCCTTCCCACTGAAGCAGCGCTGCCTCCAAGGGACGGAAGCAAAATAGTCCCGCATACCATCCCAGTCTGCCGACGCGTAGTGCCAAATCTGGCGTTTTGGAATCGCTGATGGCGGGAGCGTTGCCACGGGCACTGTGCTAGATACCAAGCAGTGATCCGAGGAACCCAAAGGAGCTCGGACCTCCACCCTATACCCAGCAGGGCGACTCGTCAGCAGAAGGTCAAGAAGAGAGGGAGTATGATCGACTATGTCTGGGATCCTCGTGGGCTGGTTCACCAGTTGAGTCAGGTCATGCGTAAGAGCGAATGCGTGGGCAGTTCTACCAGCATGGTCAGTTTTGGAGGAACCCAGCCACAACTCATGGTGGGCGTTAAAATCCCCCAAAAACACCAATTCTGCCGATGGAAACCGCTCCTGCGCATCATCTGCCACCCGACTAAGATGATCCATTAGTCGAGTTGTTTCCATGTCGCCATTATGGGATCGGTACACGCAGACATAGACACGGCAATGAGAGCCTAAGTCAACGTGTACCACTAGAAAGGAGAAGGAAGGGTCCTCCAGACAGCGCAGACGGCGACAACAAACATCCTCCCGAACATATAAGCAAACTCCGCCTTTGGCTTTGAAGGATTCTTCAAGCACAAAGCCGGGATAATTTAAATAGGTGGTGTCGGCTGGTCGGATTATTTGTGTCTCCGTTAGGAACAACATTGCTGGCCGTACCGCCTCCAGATGGTGGTGGACGGCATTGAGGTTTGCATGGAGTCCGCGGATGTTGGCAAACTCCACCTCAAATGGTAAGGTTGTGGTGGGGGTGTGCACCGCTGTTGTTCCGGTAATATTGTAAGGCGCTGTCATTATTAGAGTCGAAGGAGGGAGGCGTGAATCGAGGAAATGGTGCCGCGATGTGAATGGTCAAAGTGTGATGGCCTGTTTCCCCAGAAATCTGTCCACGGATGAGTATCACTAGCCCGCCGAACGGAAGGGCCCCCGTACCCCCCCGGGAATGGCCGCCGGGACCCCACCTTCCGGTCACCAACCGGCACGACGGTCCAACCCGAGATTATGCGTGACATGGTGAGGCAGCCTCACGAGCTGGTTAGGCCCACTTGGGCCCCTGTACTGTGCCACGGGCGGCCAGCGGAACAACCGTTTCTACGGGTCTTCCTGGTCGGCAGGCTAACGAAGTCCTCCTGAACACTGGTTTGACGGACGCCTCCACAGACCAAAAACATCGCAGCATCATCCTCTCGGGCTCTGGTTATACGCTGGCTGATCCCGAAACGCGACTGACAAGCAGTCACTTGACGGGTTTATTACCATGCGTACGGTGGTCACCAACCAGACGGGTCAAGCCCTACCACCGGTATAGCAGATCGAGGCTCGATAAAGTCCCTTAGTCGCCTCTTACGACACCCACGGGCAAGAGATGGGGTGGGGGTTAGTATTCTTTAGTGCCGCCCCCACACGGCACAAACATGTCTGTTTGTCTTGGTCTGGGTGTTATATGTATCTATTTAAGTATATTTGTAATACCACTGTTGATTCTGATGTCTGTAACACAAGTACTTAAGCTACTTAACACGGGGTCAGATCAATGTATGTGATGTTGTGAAATATTTATTTATTTATTTTATATATTTATTTATTATCGACGCGAGTTCCTGGGTTCAAACTCCGGATGACACTGAACATTTCTGTTTTTTTACAATGCTTTCAATAAACAATATTTTTTCTGTCTTTCTACTGTTACTCAGTTTAGGCATGCAAATGGAAGAGATCATTAATATTTGTCGACATTAAACTCCATTTTGCTTGTTGAGACTTAGGGCGTTCGGAGTTTGGGACTCAATCTGTGTATGACTTTTTATTTTTTTTATTTTTAATTAGCAAATAGTGGCCGCCCTCATATTCCGCGTGGTTTCCGGTTTCCGCACTCATATGTATATTTATGCCTTCCTCGTCAAATGGACTATTCAACACAAAATGATTTTTTCAAGTAGGACCAGTGCTTCCTGAGATTAGCGCGTTCGAACAAACAAACAAACTCATCAGCTTTATACATTAGTACAGATGTGATTTGATTGTCTTAGATTTCTAATTATATCAAAATTTGTAAAAGAGCAACAGTATGATTATGATGATGACTTCACCAAACAAATCACGAACAAGTAACATTGTAATAGCAAAATCACATAAAATTCTACAAATACAATTATTCAATCGAAACTTGTCCCATACTTATTGAATAAATCATTATTCATTACGTATCTCTGAAGACGTGTAAAAGAAAACAGACTAACTTCGCTACTTTCCAAGCCAGTTGGAATTCAATTTATTCTCACGAAGAATACTGACATGAATAATCTAAGGGTAAATTAAATAAACCGCCTTTTCGTCAGTATAACGCCTCGATAGTCTAGTGGTTTAAGTACCTTAGTTACGAGGTCTTGGGTTCGATTCTCGGTTCGGGCAAAAATTGTGTCGGTTTTTCCGAACCAATCCGTGTTTCAATGGTCTAGTAGTTAAAGTACCGGGCCGCGGGGTTCGATTCCCGGGTCAGGTATTGTGTTGGTTTTTCCAAACACAGTCCGGGTTAGTGATCACAAATTCGCATTTGACAAGCGTGGTGATAAAGTCAAACCTATCGTTGTAACGAAAACATAATTTCCAATGATTGAGACCTTTGCCCTACAGTGGGACATTAATAGGCTGATACTTAACTTTACTCTCACTTAAAAAGTTACTTCTACCACAAAGTTAACCGCAATAATTGGCTGACGTAAACAAAATGTAGTAAAGAAGTCGTAATATTCTGTAATGAATATGGAAATGTTGAAAGAATATATAATTACGTACACGCGATCTAAGAATTACAAGTTTGTATTTTGCATGCAAATTGGTTCCAACATAACTGTAGTAAGTAAAATAGAAGTAATTATTTACTTGACTTTGTTGTGAATTCATACAAAGTTTAATAAGTCTGTAGATGCATACACAAACATTTGACCCGCTTGGCGTAATGGTCAAGATTACGCAAGAGGTCGCGGGTTCGATTCCCGCACAGGACAGACATTTGTGTGCATGAACATGTCTGTTTGTCCTGGTCTGGGTGTTATAAATGTATATATTTAAGTAAATTTGTAATATCACTGTTGATTCTCATCATCATCATCATCCTAGCGTTTGTCCCGGTCGCATCCTCGGCTGTTGCCTCGGAGTCCAGGGTCCGCTTTCCTGCTGCACCTACTCCACTTCGCACGGTCTTGGGCATCCTGGGTGGAAAGACCATTGGCACGCATGTCATCTTCAACGACGCCAAGCCAGCACTTCTTGGGCCTGCCCCTTCTTCCGGGACCCGGCGGTGGTGGCATGGTGAGACATTTGTTTCCCACGTAGCTGGCCGGTTTCCGTAAAACATGGCCGTACCAACGTAGGCGACACTCCTGCAGTTTATCTGCAATATCACGGACACGAAGGCTACCCCGAATGCGTGAGTTCTTAACGCGGTCTTTCCGCGTCACTCCACACATCCAGCGCAGCATCTTCATCTCCGTGACACGCAGCATCTGCTTGTGTCGCTCAAGTACAGGCCACGTTTCACTGCCGTACAAAAGGACGGGCCTAATGTAATATCACTGTTGATTCTGATGTCTGTAATACAAGTGCTTAAGCTACTTAAAACGAAGTCAGATCAGGGTGGACTTTCGAAATGGGTTAAGGAGGAAAAGTACATTAACCGTTGTAGTGATAAGAAAACAATGTAAGGCAACCTTTTGTTACATCCTCACACGATTCACACCTTGCCTGACTTGCCGAACTAGCGTTTACTCAAGTATTTCGCAATTGAACATCGGACTATCACCGAACGACACGAGGCGCACCATCATCAGAACGTGACAGATTCGATTCTCAGGTCAATATACCCCGGTCACACCACGTAGGGCATTACGTGGAGACGAGTTATTAAAAAGCAGTTGCGAATGAAGCGGCTGCTCAGTGTTAGTTGGCCGATCATGGCTTAGTTAATACTTAGTGGTGGATACGTTCTAACATTGAACGTATTCACACTTAGGGTAGTAAGGCTTAGATAATAATATTATAATGTAACCTTTAATTTAATAAATCTCAGTATAAGTGATTCTCGTTTCCTTTTGCACCCTCTGTCTGTGGCCCGATTTCGTTATTCTTTTTAAAAATTAAATACCTTGCGGAGTGTATTTTTTTCAAAATCTATGAATGCATATCAAATTATCTTAAAAAGTAGTATGTGGCCTAACATGTTTTCTTGTAACTACAATAGTTAATGTTCTTGCCCTTTAAAACACAAGTCGTAAGAAGCAACTAAGGCATTCCGTTGGATGGGCAGCAGCGTTCCCCTGTGTTTTATCGTTCACCATACTGCGGTCACCAACCCGCCTGCGTGGTGACTATAAAAGACTAAACAAAAAAAATCGTGGTACTAACACACCAATTGCATAGTCCCAAACTAAGCTCAGTTGGGGAGGGTATGGGGTTAAGGCCGGCAGCACATCAACGATACCTCTGGTGTCGCGGATGTCCATGGGCGGCGGTGATTGCTTACCATCAGGCGACCCGCTAGCCAGTTTGCCGCCTCTGACATAAAAAAAAGCTCGAAGCTTGGACTATGGAAGCTAGGGAACGGATAAACGTAAAATTGCTTGTCAAAATAAGAAATATGACGGAACTTCCACTTTCATGATATAAGTCTAATATAACTGATAGCACGATATGTTATATCCGTCTGCTCATGCTACCGACTCAAATTAGAACGTATAACATTTGGGAGTAGTGTTGTGACAAAGTCCAGTATTCGAGTCCTATTTTTGTCGAATAAAGTATATTAAAATATCAGCCTATTAATGGCGCATTAATTGCCAACTGGACTGACTGCAGCAAAATCGTTGCAGCGTTGTCGTTACAAAAATAGGCTCTGGATTAATTACCATGCGTGCCATATGGTAGCGACCACTTTGTGATAATGAGCCTGCTCTATGTTCGGAATAACTGCCACACAGGAATCGCACCCAGGACTATGAGATCACGGCCTGGAATTTTAACCACTAACAGTGAGTACGCAGAGACATGATCTTAAACCCAGGACCTCTGAGTGTTGCAGTCATATTCTTCCCATTATATTGACTGGTCTTCGGATACTATCAATCATCATCATCATCATCCTAGCGCCTCTCCTGCTTGCATCCTCGGCCATTGCCTCGGAGCCCAGGGTACGGTACGACTATGATCCTGAATTG
The DNA here is from genome assembly GCA_958496325.1 of Nomophila noctuella. NCBI lineage: Eukaryota > Metazoa > Arthropoda > Insecta > Lepidoptera > Crambidae > Nomophila > Nomophila noctuella. Next base: position 3,925,394 of record OY292511.1, on the reverse strand, counting down.
ACCAGCCTAGTTATTACTATGGAGTGACTTCCGTATCATTAATATCCAAGGACTCGAAATCCACAACCCTAGCTGTCAGCCCTAACTCAAAAATGACACGCAATTTTGCACCTTAATCCCTCGGCATTGAGTCCGCAGAATTCATCCAAACAGCTGTATAAATCACACGGAATTTCGCCATTGTTGACCAAAAATTGTAGGCGTCAATCCAGTCTGACCTTTATGATTAAAGTCGTAAGGCTCATTTTTAAGGGAGGCCTATTTTGGCCTTTACACTGTCAGGTGTGACGATGCGAAACTCAGGGTCAATTTTCAATCTCTAATGGTAAAAAGAAGTAGATAATGATTTCTATTGGAACGTTCTGAAGAATCAAAAATGGTCAGCTTTTGATGCTTAAGTTATATTTTATTTGCTGCCGGCCGCCCCCGACTTCGTCTGCGTGGATTTCAGATCCTTTTTTCGGTATAAAAGTTAGTATTTGTTCTTTCAGGTTTGAAGATTGTCTGTATCAAATTTCATCAAAATCGGTCGAGAAGTTTAAGCCGGTAAGGGTAACAGACAGACAGACGAATTGAGTTATTATCGCATTTATATCATTAGTAGGGAATGGTAAAGACACCGTGGTGGTTAGAGGCATAAACATACTTCCCTGACCTACCTGTTACAGATGTAAAGACCTTGTATGGCCTACAACCAGCAGTGAAATGTGATAGGCTGATGATGATGATGATGATGATGATGATGATACACTTTCTTTTTTTGTCACTACATAGTGAGAAAAAAAGTCGTATTATTCTAGATATGCTCAAATCTTTAAAAATACGCAACCGATTTCGATGCGTTTTTTTATCAATTCAAGGGTAAGGTTTATGTACCAGTTTGCTTCTGTACAAAGTCGGGGAGAGTCGCTAGTATTACATAAAATATATACGCAAATACTGTTCAACGTACATACATTGATGCTTATCATGGGAAAAGGTTTACAAAACTTGGCATTGTTTTAACTGTCATTTTTATCTCTGCATCAGGTTTTTTGGCAGAATTCCCAAGTTTTTCATGGTATATTCAATATTATACTTTGGAATACTTTGGAGATTTATGACATTTCATTAGGTTTGATACATAGGTATTTCTTAGTCGACATGCCATTTAATTTAAGAAATTAGCACCTGCTAAACTATAGTTATTTGCCTATGAGTGTTTTCGCAAAAGAAAAATCCGCTAGATGGCAGTAGGTAGGCGGTGGGTCTAACTGGTATGTGATTGGTGAATTTAGACATGACATTGAAACATGTCAACATACACCAATAACATCACGCCTACGTATTGCCATCTAACGGATTTTTCAATCGCAAACACCTTCATTGTGTTGTAAAGGGTGCTCAAAGTGGAAAACCTCGACATCGACACAATAGATCCAAATGTTTATCTAGTTCCATTCAGATTAGACCAGACAATTTTGTGTAATCCCCAGTTTTATTTCTATCCTTTCTAATATTATAAATCGAAAAGTGAGTTTGTTTGTTTGTTCCGCTTTCACGCCGTAACTACTGAACCAATCGCTTTGAAATTTTACAGACGAAAAGTTAGAAGACCAAATGTTAGTGTGATGAACATCGGCATTTGTACTCGATCATGGATGTTTATAAAAGTATTTAAGTATGTCTATCCGTTTCCTGGCATCCATAGTACAAGCTTTGAGCTTAGTTTGGGGCTAGGCAATTCGTGTGTTAGTCCAGTGAATTTATTTATTATTATTTATTAATACAAGGGAAATTTTTATCACGAAAAAAAAAATCCGAGGGATATAAAAAAAAATATTGTTTGCAATGTAACCGAATTCCGAGTCGAAGTCACTGGCTAGTAAATAATAATGCGTACCTGACATTAATATAACATTCCCGACTTCTGACATGACGGGGCGTGTAAAACCAGACTTTCTTGTAACATTTGTCTTATCTGTTCCTCCATAAATCAAGTCCCGCGCCTCTGTTTATACTATTGGACCGTTGTGACTCCTTTGTAAGAGTTTTGTTGGAATATTACGAGACTTTTAAATAAATAAATGTCTGTTGACATTTTAAGTGTTTCGTTTAGACGTGTAATGAAGGACTAGAAATGAAATTAAATATGTATATTTTATTAGTAGTTTTTATCCACGGCTTTCACTGCGTTAATAATATTCCTGTTTCATCCAATAGGAGCATTGATTTGGGATAAAAAGTGTCCTATCACCAAAGTCAGCCCGTATCTTGCCTGTATACCCATTATTATCAAAATCCGTTCAGTAGTTTCAAAGTGATTGACGGACAAACATCCAAACAGACGATCTTTCTCATTTGTAATTTAGTATAAATAAATAAATAATAAACATTTCACAACATCACATACATTGATCTGACTCCGTGTTAAGTAGCTTAAGCACTTGTGTTACAGACATCAGTATCAACGATGGTACTCCAAAATAATATACTTATATAGATACATTTTATAACATCCAGATCAGGACAAACAGACATGTTCATGCACACAAATGCTTGTCCTGTGCAGGAATCGAACCCGCGACCTCTTGTATAATAGGCAACATCTTGACCATTACACCAAGCGGGTCGTCAAGTATGATTTAGCAAATTGATTTAAATGGTAAATTCTTTTCTTCTTTTGCACGTCAAAAACTGTTTAAGCGCCTTTTCGTAAATGTCTTGCTGAGAAGAGGTGCCGCAAGATACAAATTCCCATTTTCACCAACAGTTTTGTCTAACAGAAATTCAAACTAAAATCATAGTCACCCCAATACTAGTTCGTCTGACTTATTACAATGCGTACGGAATCGAAATTATCAGGGGAACTAACTTGAAAATTCATTCCAATTTTCTATGAGAATATTCCGATCCGACTGTAGTGTTCAGACAAACTTTGCAGGATTTAGTTTGAAAAATACAAAACCGGAATGCTTACCTTGCTATATCTAATGCAGATATAGATTATATTGCCGGCCAGTTGGTCTAGTGGTCAGAGACCCTGGCTACAAAACGAACGGTTGCGGGTTCGAATCCCGCTAGGGGCGAATGTTTGTGTAATGAACATGGCATTTGTACTCGATTCATGAATGTTTATAAAAGAACTAGCGGCCGCCCGCGACTCCGTCCGCGTGGATTTCGATTTCCAATAGCCTAAAGCCTTCCTCGTCAAATGGACTATCCAACACAAAAAGTTTTTTTCAAATCGGATCAGTAGTTCCTGAGATTAGCGCGTTCAAACAAACAAACATACAAACAAACAAACAAACATACAAACAAACTCTTCAGCTTTATATATTAGTATAGATTTAAGTATGTGTATCCGTTCCCTTGCATCCATAGTACAAGCCTCGAGCTTGGTTTGGGGCTAGGCTATTGGTGTGCTAGTCCAAGGAATTCAGTCCAAGGCATATAGATATATACGAGTAGATCATCCCAGCGCCTCTCCCGGTTGCATCCTCGGCCATTGCCTCGGAGCCCAGGGTACGCTACGTCTATTATCCAGAATTGACCAGCCTGCTTAATTCAAAGGAGCGTCTATCGTCTGATTTCCGTAACAAAGAAAACCAACGGCTTAACGTGCCTTCCGAAGTCCGAATCATTATTCTTATCGAATAACCAGGTGATTCAAGCCTGCAATATCCTAACCAAACTGAGAAAACCAACACAAAATGAATGTGTCCCCGTTTGATTCGAACCCAGGAACTATAAATTAGTATCAATTTAGGTTAGTCTAGTTCCTTATACAGACTTTTTTAAATACACAGTATTTTCATAGGATAATAATCGTTTATTTCATCACAACAAGGAAGAAAAGAGAGACGAACTTCTTAGCTATCCATGGATTCTCCGTGCGGGTGCCGGGTCCATCGCGTGGAACAGAGAGGAATGTCAGTCGGCGCCTGGGACTTGCGACCCAGCGTGTAGGTTTAAGGGGCCCCTTTATAGTATACTAACGATCACCTCCACCGATGACATTCCTCTCCCTTCCCAACCATATTTGGTATAAATTCATCGTTAAGTACGTTTATACTAACATTTCAATTCTCGTTATTCGTGTTATGATATTAAAATTACCCTGAAACAATTCGACAATAAGCTCTCTTTATATTAGCACTATTGTGGTTTGGTCCAAGTGAAACTATTTTTTATTCCTGGTAGTAGTAGCGATGACTCTGCCATCTCGAAAAATGTATTACGAATCACAAAATTATCTTTGTTATTATTTTGAAAGGTCCGTTGATCTAGAAGTCAAGGACTATGGCTTCAAAGGATACAAGATTTTTACATGCTAAGTACTTAATATACCTTAATCTCCTCTTTAAGTCGTGTTCCTCGTAACTGAGGGTCGTGATTTATTTTTATTTTATTTTTAATGTCAGAGGCGGCAAACGAGCTGGCGGGTCGCCTGATGGTAAGCAATCACCGCCGCCCATGGACATCCGCGACACCAGAGGTATCGTTGATGTGTTGCCGGCCTTAACCCCATACCCTCCCCGACAGAGCTCTGGCAACCTTACTCACCAGCAGAAACATAGCATAACAGTTACGAAGTGCTACTTCACTGCGGTCTTCTGTAAGGTGGAGGTACTTCCCCAGACGAGCGGCTCATTCAAGTGGAATTTCCACAAAGCTCTACCTCTCTTAAAAATGATCATTGTGTGAAATGAAACATACAACAAATCTCTTGGCATTTTTTAATGGAGTGATTTGCCATTGCCTTCTCGATTCCACACACTTACTCGTAGTGTGTAGTTTCCTCACGATATTTTCTCGTCACGAACTTTGGTTGGTGTATTTTCGTGTGTTGCAACGTATTATAAAACAATCTTGTACCACTTTAATAAGCCAATATCTTGCGCTAAACGCCAAGCGACATCTGGTATCGACGTTTGCTTTCTGCAATGGCGCGACTCTGCCGCTGCTGTAATCCCTACTCTTTAAGCCCCATACCCTTCCCGACTAAATTCTGGCGTACATACTCACCAGCAGAACATAGCACAACAGTTACGAAGTGCCACTGTGCCACTTCTCTGCGAAATACCACAGAAGACTCTTAAGGTGGAGGTACTCTCCCAGACCAGCGGCTTATTTAAATGGAAGTTCACTAGAGACAAACTTTTTAGCTATCCATGGATTCTCCGTCCGGATCCATCGCATGGAACAGAGAGGAATGCCAGTCGGCACCTGGGAGTTGCGACCCAGCGTGTAGGTTTAGGGGGCTCCTTCATAATATACTAACCATATTTGGTACGAGCCGAGTAATGTGGCTTTTGTTTCTCTTTCCAGTATGGAGGCAATATTGGATCTTGGTAGTCCTAAGTCCTTCAGTAACTTTAACTATGTTAAAATCCTAAAATATACTCTTGGACCACTCTTGTACTCCAATATCTTGCGCTAAACGCCAAGCGACATCTGGTGGCGACGTTTGCTTTCTGCAATGGCGCGATACTGCCGCTGCTGTAATCCCTACTCGCAGGGAATAATTACTTTGTAAAGACGTAGAGGATCGGTATTTCTGCTTAATTTGTTCTGTGAAATGACGTATTCATTAGTTTGAACACAGCACGTCGTTTAGAATTCTTTGGATACTGTCCATTGAACAAAGAACGTCTGTTAGAATTATTGGGATACTGTCCATTATATCAGGGTAATAAATGCTATTATTTTTTTATAGGGAGGCAAATGAGTTCTAGTATCACCGGATGGTAAGTGACCGCTGCCCATGGACATCAACAACCGCAGAAGGGTCGCAGATGCGTTGCCTTCATTTAAGACCCCGTACCCTCCCAAACTGAGCTTTGGCGACCTTACTCACCAGCAGAAATCATAGCACAACAGTTCGAAAGGGATTCAAACCCGCACTTTCGGCTCTGCTGCATTTAAAGTGCGGCTCACAGAGGTTATAATAAGTCACAAAAAGTAATTGAAGTGTTTTAGTTACGGGGAAAGGTATGTTTGAACATAATAATTACAGCAACAAAATGATTTAAGTAAACAATTAAAACTTAATGAGAGTAAATTAGAAGGTGCAATGTTGATGACCAATTGTCTTAACGCTTGGTAGATACAACCGAACTGTGTTGAAAAAATCCGACCTAAGTATCGAACCCAGGACCCAAGATCACGGATATATTTTCAACACTAAGCCAACGCGTGATCTTCACAATAGCACTTAAAGCTAATGATGTAAAGTTAGTATGTCTGGCGGAATATTAATAACATTCTATTATTTAAGTGTCATGACGAAGCAATTAAGGGGTTTTAGTTTCAACAGTGGCAATATCGTGTAATGTATGAAAACACTAAACAATATACAAGTACAGTCATGAGTCATACACATTACATACACATCGACTCTTATGTAAAAGCAGTAAAGTTCATTTTTGATTGTGTTTGTAAACATCTTGCTCATGACTGTACATTAAAGTTTGTTGTTACGTAATACTAACAATATACCCCGGCTTTGCACGGGTGCAATGCTGTTAAAAGCTTTCCTCCTGAATCACTCTATTTGATAAAAAAACCCGCATGAAAATCGGTTGTGTTGTTTAAAAACTTTAAGCATACGTAAGGACAGAAAAACGAACGCAACTTTTTTATACTATACAAGCGGGCGCCCGTGTCTTCGTCCCCGTGGATTTCGGTTTCCGCCCACATAGTGTCACACTATAATAGTCTTCCTCTACAAATGGACTATCCAACTAGTAGTTCTGAGATTAGCGCGTTCAAACAAACTAACTATCTCTTCGGCTTTATTATATAAATAAATAAATAATTATGGTATAAATAATATTATCGTAAATATATTGACTACAAAAGAGGTCAATACAAATAGCCAAAAGTTATGATAAAAACACTCATTCGAAAATAATCCCATTTCATCCCTATAAGAGGAAAGCGTGATAATTCCTCCCATACAATATATTCGGGTTCAAAGAAATTCAATTATTCGGTGGAATCCAATTATTATCTTGGTGGTAATTTATTTTCCTGTGAACTCTCCATTCTGTGAAAATTAATTTGCTGAATCAAAACATTTGAATATGTTAGGGAGATAATTTTGCTTGTACCCGGAAAAACCGACACAAATTTTGTACATCCGGGAATCGAATACAGGACGAGATAATCCTGCTGCACTTATACCACTGAAACATCAAGGTGTTATTTATGGTAAATTAAAAAAAAAAAACTTAAAAAAATCATCTTAAAAGCTTTATTTTTTTCGATTACTGTTTAAAATCTTTAACTTAAAAACATTTACGCAGAATTCTCATCTGCGTGATAATCTTATTTTATCCAGCAGTTAGTATTTTTTTATGGTAAGTGATCACCGCTGCCCATGGACATTAACAACCGCACAAGGGTCGCAGATGCGTAGCCGTGTGGGGGCTCAGAACTTTATGTCCCCTACGGTTACCTTCGTACCCGAGCAATGAGAGACCGGCACCTGTCTTTGTCTGCCTTAAAGACCGCATACCCTCCCCAACTGAGCTCTGGCGACCTTACTCACCATCAGAAACATAGCACAACAGTTACGAAGTGCATGTAGTGTATTAATAATAAAAAATCTCGATACAATATGCGAGTACTATGTCCTCATTACGATTCGAGGAATACATTATTCAATTAAATTCGTTGTTGATTATCCCCGTATCAATATTTCATCGTAATGAATTAATGAGGAAGAGTATTTTGACTTATTGATTTTTAGTTTAACACACAGTACCTCTACAATAATAATATGGGAGTTTATTTTGACTAGCTGAGTCCCGTATATTATGTTTCGGTACCTAAATTTTTTTATGTGGTTGGTAGGCAAACGAACAAGATGGTCATCTGATAGTAATTGATCACCGCTGCCCATGGATATCAACAACCATACAAGGATCGCAAATGCGTTGTCTGCCCTTAAAGCCCTTAAATCCCATACCCTCCTCAACCGCGCCCTAATCTTCCTAACATGACTTTTTGTAGCATAATTATTTATGTCAAATACAATAAGTCATTCTATCTCAAGTTACAGAAGACTACCAACTTATAACTGTTGTGCTATGTTTTAAAAAAATCTCTAGCCGAGTTGTTACGGTTCCGTGTTTTCGAGGTCACGGGTTTCGGTTCTCAGGCCAGGCAAAGTTTTTGTCGATTTTTCCGAACACCAACCAGCATTTGGCAAGCGTGGTGATTAAGCCAAAACCCATCTTTGTAACGAAAATATGATTTGAAATGAGGCCTTTGCTCTGCAGTGGGACATTAATAGGCTGATACTTTTCTCTGCAGTAGGAAATTTATAGGCTATACTTTACTTTAATAATTCTCGTCCGCGTGATAATTTCAATTTATCCCTCAGTCGGTAAGTAGGCGGGATAATTCCCACTACAACACACCGGTGGCCTCATTCCGTCGGCCGGAACGAAATTCAATTATCATCCGTGGTAAATTATTTTGCGCTTAATACGTCGCATAACGTCCCATCTAGTTATGGTATATGGTTAAAGCTTATCCTTACTAAATTTAAAACTGCAAAAATAACTCTGTCAGTCTGTCTGTATTTCTGTTACACTTTCCCGCTTAAACTTTGCAACCGAATTAGATTAAATTTGGCAGAGGCAACCTTTACACCCTGAGAAAGAACATCGGCTACCTTTCATTGCGAAATAAGGGATCTGAAGTCCACGCGGTAGAAGTCGCGGGCGGTCGCTAGTATTTTATAAAAGAGTAAGGGCATTTCAAACGCGGCCATGCAGACATTTCTGGTTTATTAAAAACTAGCGGCCGCCCGCGACTCCGTCCGCGTGGATTTCTTTTTTTCGAGATAAAAAGTAGCCTATGTTCTGTCTCAGGGTCTAAAGATTGTCTGTACCAAATTTCATCAAAATCGGTTGCGAGGTTTAAGCGGGAAAGCGTAACAGACAGACAGACAGACAGACAGACAGACAGACAGACAGACAGACAGACAGACAGACAGACAGAGTTACTTTCGCATTTATAATATAAGTTGGGATCTATGTAAGTAATTCGTACGCTTTCAAATGTATGGTGAAGGAAAACATCGCTAGTGTGTGAAATGGAGAAGGCAACGCCAAACCACTCCATTCAACATTTCGAAGAGAGTTTTTGTGTTTCTTTTCATGCTATGATCATGACCCTCAGTAATGAGGAATACGACTCAGGGAGGGAAGGAGATTTTAATCAGTAATCTGCTAAGCGAGGCTAGGTGATGACGAATAAAAAAAAAGTTGTTGATGATGATAATGGCAACGATGATGATAATAAAAAGATTTTCGAGGGTAGTGTGTATTTTTATCATCACAGAGTCTCTCTGATGATTGGTGATGATTCAGATTCAGATTCAGATTCAGATTCAGATACTTTATTGCATGCTACATTATGATGATTAGGTTAAGCAAGTAAGGAGATTGTAGAAATAAGCAATTCACCAGAGCTCTTATACTCCAGTCAAAATAGACATTCCAGTCTGCATTAACTCCCAACAAGCTGGCTTTTTGTGCAGGCCTTGAATACGTCATTACAAATGATATGTCAAAAGTCCCCATCGATCCCGCTTGTGCGTTGTTTTTTATTCGTGGTCAAAGGGCCCAAATTTGCGTTTTTTGCTTATATCTCTGAAACTAAGAGAGCTATCGAAAAATAGTTCAGGTAAAGTTTGTAGATCGTAAAATGGTCTACTTAAAAGATCTCTACACTTTTCTTCTACAAAGCAGCGCTGTCGAGATATCGTTACTTTAAGCCGCAGGAAAGTCGTATTTTCGAGTAGCCCACATTATGCAATTACAATAAATTGTGTTGAGTAGTTTATCTGGAGCAGGTGGCAGTTAAGTATGGATTGGCTCTAAACTATTATTTACCAAATTCCAGCCCCAATTTTCAGGATTTAGATCATTGAAATCAAAAAAGACAAAATGATGTATCAAGCTTGCATTCATTCCCAACAAGCGGGACTTTTGTGCAGGCCTTGACTACGTCATAACAAATGATATGTCAAAAGTCGCCATCGATCCCGCTTGTGCGTTGTTTTTTTTCTGTACTGAAAATTTTCGAATCCTATTTCTAACCTTTCTGGTAGTCAAACCTGAATGGGCTCCATAGAGACTTAAACTCCTTACATGAAATAGGATCGATTGGTGCGAAAAAAAATTTTTGGAATTTTCAGTACAAAATGTATGGGAAAAGTTTTTTGCGATTTCTGACAATTTTTTTTCATGCCAATCGATCCTATTACATGTTAGAATTAAAAGACTTTAAGAGACCATTTGAGGTTTGAGTACGAGAAATGTCATAACCTATTTCATGTAAGGAGTTTAAGTCTCTATGGAGCCCATTCAGGTTTGACTACCAGAAAGGTTAGAAATAGGATTCGAAAATTTTCAGTACAGATAAAAAACAACGCACAAGCGGGATCGATGGCGACTTTTGACATATCATTTGTTATGACGTAGTCAAGGCCTGCACAAAAGTCCCGCTTGTTGGGAATGAATGCAAGCTTGATACATCATTTTGTCTTTTTTGATTTCAATGATCTAAATCCTGAAAATTGGGGCTGGAATTTGGTAAATAATAGTTTAGAGCCAATCCATACTTAACTGCCACCTGCTCCAGATAAACTACTCAACACAATTTATTGTAATTGCATAATGTGGGCTACTCGAAAATACGACTTTCCTGCGGCTTAAAGTAACGATATCTCGACAGCGCTGCTTTGTAGAAGAAAAGTGTAGAGATCTTTTAAGTAGACCATTTTACGATCTACAAACTTTACCTGAACTATTTTTCGATAGCTCTCTTAGTTTCAGAGATATAAGCAAAAAACGCAAATTTGGGCCCTTTGACCACGAATAAAAAACAACGCACAAGCGGGATCGATGGGGACTTTTGACAAATCATTTGTAATGACGTATTCAAGGCCTGCACAAAAAGCCAGCTTGTTGGGAATTAATGCAAACTTGGGTCTAAATTTTGTCTATTTTGACTGGAGTATTAGTTTTTGTGCCCTAAAGAAATAAACAAACAAAAAATCGTAATACTAGCGCGTAAATTGGTTCATCCATTAACGTCAGGTCGACAACCTTTGGTATTTTTTCTTTCTGAGTAAGACTAGATCAATCACAATTATAGCAAAATGCTATTCTTGACTATGCAATTGCGAAGAATAATTAACCGTGACTTATTTGAAGAATTATTTACTTGATAGTGGAAATAAGGTTTTATTTAATTACTTTTTATTTAATCTTCTTTAATAAATTTATGTTTTTGTGCCATATTTACAGGGTAGCTCAGAGTTTTCCAATGGGTTTTCTTCACATTAACTAAAATTTGTTAGCAACTAAAGAGTGCCTGTCAGGTGTATACAGCTTTGCTTTTCAGCTATGTGAATTAATTGGTAACAAATACCCACCTGTGTGCAACATTATTCTCATCGAACAATACTATAACTCATGGTTTCTTTGCCCACAGAGCCGACCAGTCGTCATCAGATGGCGGTAGGGAGAAAAACATGAGTCGTCTGAACGGATTCCTCAGTTTGAAGACACCACTCATAAGCACCAAGACATTGGGGTAAGTTTTAGACCTAATTTTTGCAGGAAATTGCCGAGGGCTGTGGGCTGTTAAAAAGTTTGAATTTTCGATGCATTGAAAACGTTTACCGACAGTAGATAAGTTCTGAAACGAATGTTAATTTATTTCTTAAAGAACGTATTTTAGAATAGGGGATAGTCTCAAAACATTTACGAGAATACCGCAGTGTATACGAAATATGTAAGTTCGACAGGGAAATCTCTTTCTATATAGTTAAAATAGTATCAAACTCGTGAAATAAAAACAGTATTGACTTTTAAACTCCTTTTGAACGCGGTCAAAAATACAAATCAAGTGCAGAAACACATCAATGCAACGTATTTAAAATGGAAGGTAGAAAATTACGTCGCGTAATTTAGTATAAAATGCGTTGCGCCAAACTTTGGTTGCGAATTTTCAGCCTGCTGTCGCTAAGAGTCTTTGACCTATCTATAATAATATTAGAGTCAACACTAAATAAACGTCAGGAAGATCCGATAGCAAAAGGGGAAGGCATTAATTATAATCATTTAAGTCGAACGTTGAATAGAAGGATAAAATTCTTAGGGTCGCACTATCCTTTAATGTCAAATCAATAGCTTAGGCTATTTGATAATGGATTAGATTGCGTAGTACTTAAGAAAGTAATCAACTAGAGATCTTAGATCATTTTATCTGGTCTACAAACTAGTCATATTTTGTTACTAAATTCAATAAAAACCTATATTAACTTATATCACGCCATGTTACTCACGTATTTTCAGCATAAAATAATCATATTTTACCAAGTTTTTTGGCACTTATCCTGAATAGTCACATACAATACACTGTTTGTGCAAAATAAAATAAATCTGGACAATAAAATACACATGTCACAATATACAACCAGTTTATCAAGACCCAGAATCCACTGAAAAGACATTGCATCAGAGGTCTTGGTTTTTGGTCATTGTCAGGTATGCTGTTTCGGTGACCAGCGTATGTAGACCTCTAGAGTTAAGGTCATCATGAGCTAGACATTTGTTTCTTTAAATAGGCAAGTTCTGTCTATTCCAAATCTCTGAGGGATGGATTTTACGTGATGCACGTTTCTTTGCGATAGTTACTATTATTGTGAAGCGACTGTCACATCAAATTTTAGGGCGTGTATCAGTGCGATGATTTCATTATATGAGTTATACAGCATGTTTTCTTACCTACATTCTATAATAGATACAATGACCATTTGTTATCGCCATATTATGGTATTATATAACTAAAATGACCATAAAATTTACTAGAAGAGATCCACGCAATCCATGTTGACTAACAATGACCATAAGATATCCCAATAACACAATAAATTGTATTAAGTTATCTAAGCTGTTATACCTACAAAGACCATAAAATGTACCATAAGGGCTAAACGCGACCCAGGTTCACACCTATGTTATACTAAGTACAATGACCATAACATAATTCCTTAAGGGCCCCACCTTACTACTAATACGACACAGTTGCCTAACAACAGTTCCGTTGCACGCAACATTGCGTAATATGGAACGTTTCCGGGATACAAAGAAAGTGCGAGTCACTTCGATCAAAGGCCTTTTCAAGAATGGCGCCCACCGTGTGGCTGGGTGTATTTTGGCGCCCAACATGTGGCTGGGTGTGTTATTAATGATTGCGTTAATGAACTTTTATTGATGTGTGTAATTCTATTAGATGGGTGTTTTGACCATTTCAGTAATTGAAAAGTATCTTTTTGAAGTATTTTTTTAGTTTTGTGACTTGATTAGATATCAAACGGAGTTCAGTCATTGGCTAGTTTACCCTACTTGAAAACTTTTGAAATCTTGAAACTATGTTTATACTTTTCGTAAATGCATTCGGTAGTCGACTTCCATTTTATTATCAATCATTACCTCCGCAAAGTTTACATTTATCCATTTTTCAATAAAATGTTAACCACTGCTGCCATCTAGTTACCAAGAATTAAATTAAATCAGAGTCTGTTATTTAAAATTCCAACTGTACGAATATTTAAACTAAGATTTTATTTATTGAGGTATTTTGGTGTTTAGTTCGATACAATATTTAAAGCAATGCATTTAATTCACAAAATCCGCACATTGACGCCATCTATTCAAAATTTCAGAACTTTCTCCTCAACACTTCTGCTTTTACTCGACTACAGCCCGCATGCTTTGCTTTGCAACGTAGTTCACACATGACCAGTAGATGGCGCTTTTCCCATTTATATCTTTCTATACAACATATACGTTCATCTACCCTCAGGGTGTGTCTGTATGATGTAACATCATCGATTTAGGTTAATTCTCTTCGTTGACCCCAAACATTTCGCATTGGTAGTTAAAAGTACATAATCTGAAACACTTTCTTTGTAGGTTTTCCCCGTTTTAAACTCAATATAAGAGTATTCGTTATACATTTAGGCCTCAAAAAAGCAATTATGAATCGTTAAAAATAATAAGACTAATAATGATGACTCTACCACCGATTCTAAACGCTGTTTCTGTCGTGAAGAGTTGGAAAGAACCCCGACAGTTGCTCTTTTCAAATGCCAGTTTGGTTAAGACATTGAGGCTTGAATCAACTGATTGTCATCTAAGAATGATGATTTCGTACTTCGGAAGGCTAGCTAAGAGCCGTTGGTATCTACTTTGATCCAAAAATAGTTTGGCTTTCCTTGAAAGGGTTACGAAGGTCAGACGGCAGACGCTCCAATGAAATATTCAGGCTGGTCAATTCAGGATCATAGTCGTACCATGGGGTCCACAATGGATGGATATAAACGCCAGAATTATGAAGTTAAAGTAATCTGAAACTAAGATTCTAAGAGTAATTTAATTATGATATTGTTTCTACATCAATATTGATCGAGCAAGCGTGGTAATTAAGCCAAAAAGCACCTTCATAATAATATGATTTCAAATGATTTCAAATGATGGAGGCCTTTGCCTTACAGTGGTACATTAATAGGCTGATACTTATTCTCTTTTTTACGTCATATATATTCAGTTACCATTTTCGAAGACTAATTTAGGTTTCAATATTATTTTACGAAGCATTTACACTTTGATTACTGTTGATTAATTAATAAAGCTATTGTATCGAATGTAACTGAATATCATCTTGATAATACTAAGATGAATTATCTTGGTAATTTACCCACTTAAATTAATGTGAGTTGATCAATGCGTCAAAAGCATATCTACGCATTTTTTAATTTTAGAAGCCCGATAGCGCAGTGGTTATTTATTGCGCTTAACTGGCGATTGCTCATATACAGGGTGGAATCTTGAAATGGGTTTTGTTGGGCAGGTACATTAACCGTTACAGTTACAAGAAAACGTCGTTAGGCAACCATCCCTAACTTTTTGAGATATTATGACCTACATTCACAGATTTTGGAAAAAAGTTACAGTCAGCAAAAAAAGTGCTGAAACTGGCAAATTTTTTTTTTCATTCCGATCGATCCTATTTCATGTCAGGATCAAATGACTCTATGGAACCATTTGAGGTTTAAGTACTAAAAATATCAGAAATCGCAAAAAACTTTTCCCATACATTTTGTACTAAAAATTCCAAAATAATTTTTTCATGCCATTCGATCCTCTTTCATGTATGAATCAATACTTTGTATCAGACCATTAGCGGCCGATATCTTACGATCAGCCCGGTTAGCCTGGGTATGCAAGCCAGGTGCACTCCCTGTACCCTCACTCTAATAATTCGGTGGGACAGCAAACTGACACGATCGTAGAGAGATCAGGCGCAGGACCAACGGCTTAACGTGCCTTTCGAAGCACGGAGGAGCTCGAGATGTTTTTTTTCGGACATACATCCGATGACTGGCCTTTGAGAGAGTTGCTTAACTTTACAATCTCAGACACTCAGAATAGAAGACACACAGAATAACCACAGAATCTGATCAATCAATATACGTAGGTTATGTGATATCGTCTGCTATTCTTATACTTATGATAAGTCAATAAGTCATTCAACGTCGATATCTATAACTCAAACTCGGTTGTTTATTCAGAAGCTTTGCCAAAAAGCTAGGACAAGTGAAAACGAGAGGTCGAAATAATATTCTTGTTTTTATGTTAAACAATGTTCCGGCGGCGTGGGTAAATAAACCAAGTGAGGGAATGAAGCGACTATATGAGTTATTTTACAAGCGAAAGCGGTATTGTTATTTTTTAAGGAATCTCTCCTGTCCGTTTTTGCCTATGGCTATATAATACTTTAAGAGAGAAAGAGCTTAGTGGAACCTGCACTCAAATAACCACTCATGTGGGGAAGAACCTCCAACCTTCAGAAGGCTGCAGTGAAGTATCAATTCATTACTGGTATTTTGTATTTCAGCTGGTCAGTAAGTCCTCTAAAGCTCAGTTAGGGAAAATATGGGGTTTTACAAAAACGTCAAGAGATAATTCGACGTTTTTACGTGCTTTCTGAGGTCATCATCATCATCCTAGCGCCTTCTGCGGTTGTTGCCTCGGCCGCTGCAACTAAGAACTGGATTGCCTGGCCTGGTTATTATAATGGAGCGACTGTCGTCTGACTTCCGCAACCCACACAAAATAAACCAGACAATTTGAAACAAAGCAGTTACTAAAAGCTTAACGTGCCTTCCTAAGCACGGAATTATCATTCTTATCGGAAAATCACTTGATTCAAGCCTGAAATGTCCTGAAATACACCGGGATTCGACACTTAGACCTCTAGCGCTACCTCCTAGCCACTGTGTTTCTAGAAGACTATAAAGATACCAAGATATCTATCAAATCCTTAGCCAACACTCTTATAACTTAAACCACAGAATTCCGTGAGGCGACAAAAACCTATCCTTTTCAAACAAGAGGCGAAGCTTTGTCTATAAAGTAATGTTTTATGGACGACAACACTGGTATAGTTCAGCCCTCAAAGTAAACATTTGCTGTTCAATAGTCGCTCTTATGCCTTTGACATAAAGGTGGTGCAAAGTGAAGTATGACATGCTGTTGGCTGTACAAGTTTGTTCACATGATAAGACAAGGTGTTTTCTACTGAAGCGTGGAATGTATTGGAAATTTTTAAAGGGAAGGTAAAATGTTAGATTACTATGAAGAAAACCAAGTAAAATGATATTTAGTTATATATTTAGTTGCATGAATATGTCTGTTTGTCCTGGAATGGGTGTTAAATTATGTATCTATTTAAGTATTAATAATACCCCTTCGGCCGTATTCGGCCATGGCGGGCGACCTTACGATCAGCCAGGTACGCAGGATACATTATAGTTCACAAGTGATTGCGCAAGCACAGGTGCACTTCCTATTCCCTCACTTTCATAATTCGGTGGGACAGCAATCTGACACGACTTCGAGATCAGGCGCAGGACCAACGGCTTAACGTGCCTTCCAAAGCATGGAGGAGCTCGAGATGAAATGTTTCGGTCACCCATCGGATTACTGGCATCTGCAAACGTTGCTTAACTTTAGCAACCGCAGGCCGAGTGCGCTAACCACTGCGCCATCAAGCTCCTCAAAGTAATTATAATAACCCTTCTAAATCACCACGCTTGCCAGATGCGGACTGATGATCACAAACCCGGGTTGTGTTCGGAAAAAGCTACACTTTGCCCAACTCGATAATCGAACCCAGGACCCACGGTACATTAACCGCTAAACCATAGAGGCGTTCGCAGATTATTCTTGCCATAAAATCGGTCGTCAAAAAAGGGAATCTTGCATAACACAGCCCCTGCAATAGTTGGGGCGAACTCGGTATGTATTCTGCCAACGTAACACAGATTGGCATACCAGAGATTTTATTTCGCCATGATTCATACCCGTCGGATTTGACATGGATACTCTATACGTGAGCACGTTTCACAATTTCAAAATAGTTTTTGAACTAGGAGTTTTTTGCGACTTTTTAATTGATTGTATTCCTCATTTCTGTGGATCGTTACAAACTAATATCTTTATTAATATAACTAGCGGCCGCCAGCGACTCCGTCCGCGTGGGTTACGATTTCCGCACACAGTCGACTAAAAATAGCTGAATGTAACAACGGTGATCAACGGTCTATATGCATGCAGTCAACTTGCACACTTTTAACCAAAATTTTCTTTGAAATATAAGTCAATTTAAGTGACGGATAACGCTTATCATAATTAAAAATAATCTGGAGAGCTTATACATTTGAGAAATCATCTGTTCACCGCGATTCAGATCCGCGGCCGCGCCTCTAGCGAGGTGCGCCATCTATCAGCACAATTTAGAACTAAATAGTTCGCTAGCACAATTTACAATGAAAAAATAAAGGAATATACAATAGCTTAAAGCCTACCTCGACAAAAGGTAAGTGGTAAGTGGACTATCCAACACAAAATGTTTTGTCAATTCGAACCAGTAGTTCCTGAGCTTAGCGCGTTCAAACCAATTTGGATCTTGAGTTGCACGTGTTATTGTGAGTCCACCAAAAAAGATAGACATAATATGCTGTTGGGGGATATTTTTTAGGCAATTTTATGTAGAATATTTCCGTCATACATGATTTCTATGTGACTTTAACCATTCAGGCTGCACACGCGACTGAAGCTTAAGAAATGGAGTAAATTCTCCCGTTTTCCCCACATTTCCCTTCACTACGCTACTCCTGTTGATTGTAGCGTGATGAAAAGTATCCTATAATATGCCCAGGAGTATGAAGAGTAATGGTACCAAGTTTCGTCAAAATCCGATCAGTAGTTTTTGTTTCTATAAGGAACATACAGACAGACAGACAGACAGACAGACAGACAAAAATTTTACTGATTGCATTTTTGGTATCAGTATCGATCACTAAACACCCCCTGATAGTTATTTTGGAAAAATATTTAATGTACAGAATTGACCTCTCTACAGATTTATTATAAGTATAGATGAAGTGAAGTGATTGTTTGTTTGAACGGGATTATGTCAGAAACTACTGTTTCGGATCAAAAATATATTGATGTTTTGTTTATATTTGTCGAGGAAGGCTTCAAGATTTGTGTGCGGAAACCTCAAACCACGCGGGTGGAGTCGTGGGCGGCCGCTAGTCATTATATCGATGCCTAACGGCCAAAATGGCCTAAGCGACATTTTTTGCGAAATCGACTTATATAAATCATTGGAATCGCCTTTTTTTTCTGCGTCATTCTATCTAGGTTGTGTCTCTCTAGGGCGTTATTTTTGTCGCTTAAGCGGTTGGTAAATTAAGGCTCGAAGCCTTAATTTTACGTCTTAAGCGCCCAATATTTAGTGTTTTTTTTCATTCTGGTGGTTAGGAAATATAATATTTTGAAAAAGTTACTTAGACAATTTTGCTTGAAAACAATAAATAACAAAAATGTCGCTTAATACTTTCGGGCTGCAATTTTCAAATATAAGATATGGCGCTTAGGATTATTTGCCCTATCACATATTACTATGCATAGTGGCGCTTATCCCATTTTTTTTTCAAAATAAATGATTCAATCTATGGGTATTGGTGTCCCTGGTCGCAGACTTTCGCTGGTACAGGTTATCTGCGACAGCCTGTATATTTAGTATTTCGCTAACACTAAGACTTTTTCGTCAATCACTTCTTATGTTGGCTTAATGTCGGTTAAGCAATTTTAATAAAAAAAAAATACAGATGCAATTAAGTCGCTTAGGCTAACATGAATTTTTTTGGTAAATGCAGTTACGACATTTTTGCTGTAAAAAAATAAATCCATTTGAGCATAAGCGACTAAAAACACCCTTAGATGAATGATTTGTAATCCTACTACTATTATAAAGGCGAAAGTTTGTATGTGTGGCTGTATGGATGTATGGATGTATGGATGTGTGGATGTATGGATGTTTGTTACTCTTTCACGTAAAAACTACTGAATGGATTTGAATGAAAATTTACCACAATATAAGATTTTAGACTTTCGCGTTGCATTATAACATTAAAATTATTTAACGGGACTAAACGCAAAAATGTGGGTGACAATTTAATAAGTGACGAGTTGGGGGTATCAGAAGAAAATTCACAACGGCGCCCGAGCAGACGACGCCCCGCTTCATCAGTCCGCTTGCGACCACGGCTGTTGTAACGCAGCCGAAACGTCAAGCAGTAAGTAGTATACATATACTACAAAATAAATATCGCGTTTAGTCCCGTTAAATAATTTTAAAATTTACCACAATATAGCTTATACATCAGAATAACACATAGGATATTGGAAATCGAAATCCACGCGGACGGAGTCGCGGGCGGCCGCTAGTACTTTAATAAATACATTTTAAAGAGAAGTATCTTTTATATTTACACCTAAAATTTGGAATCTTAGGAAGCAAAGCCCAACGACTTATGATTTTTTTTCGTAATTTTTCGTCTTTAATCCTCTCTCCTGTAAAGTTTGTGAAGTGGCGGTTAGGCCATTTTGGCCGTTAGGCATCGATATTAATATACATATATTAAAAACACAGTTTATCATTCTCTTGGTTATTTATATCATACTAATCTATTAAATGTGAATGTATGATTGTTTTGCTGCTTGTCCGACAATCGACCGATGTGAACCCGCGACCTCTTGGTCATATAGTATACCTAATATTTATTGAGATTTCAATCAAACTTTAAGGAAGGCTTCGCGATACCCCAAGGGTCACAGGTTCGAATCCCGTCAAAGCTGCCAATAAATAACCCAAACACCTCGGTGTTATGTCGCAGCCTGCTGAGGTCAATGTTCAATAATGCATGGATCAGTCCCAAAGTAGTGGGTTCATGTTATATTCATTCCATAGACTAGGGAATTTCGAAGATAACTTTGCAACGATATCTTGAAAAATTTTGAATACACGTATGTATGACGACCCCCTTGGTGTAATGGTCAAGAAGTTGCCTTTTAGACCAAGAGGTCGCGGGTTTGATCCCCGCACAGGACAAACATTTGTGTGCATATACATGTCATGAACATGTTTGTCCTGGTTTGGGTGTTATGTTATAATATGTCTCTTCATTTTTAGGTATATTTACTATTTATTATACGTCAGTTGCGATCTTCCAATAAGTTAACGCTTGCCACTCCCTCCCACCGATCCGGTTTTGTAGCGAACTCCTTCACTGTAAAGGCTGTTAGACTATGGAACACTCTTCCTGATAATATTAGGCAGGCTCCGAGTAGAAGAGCTTTTAAGTTTTTAGTTCATAAGTTTCTCACTAATTCTTGCGCATCATCGTCCACCAGTTACAGTACTTAAAGTAGCAAATCTAGCATCATTTATCATTTATATTTTATATCTTTGTTATTTGGTTTATATATATTGTTGAATTTTTATTGTATATTATATGTATATATATGTATATAGTTATATGTATATAGGTATTTGTTTAGTTTATGTAGTATATTATGTGTTAGGTATAAGTAATAAACGTATATTTACTTAGTTTTTATAGCACTACCTACCTTACTAGTCACTTTCTGTTTGACCCTAAGGTTGACTGGTAGAGAATGCCATGAGGCATTAAGTCCGCCTTTTTACAATTTTTATATGGTGCAATAAAGTTTAAATAAATAAATAAATAAATATTTGTAATATCACCGTTGATTTTGATGTCTATAATACAAGTACTTAAGCTACTTTACACGGAGTCAGATCAATGAATGCTACGTTGAGAATTGTTTATCATTTATTTTTTTATTTATGTATTAAAAAGCGGTCAAGTGCAAGTCAGACTCGCGCACCGATTGTTCCGTACAAATAATATTTGATATGAGAATGATATTTGTGGTATTATTTTTATTAGTATCAGCCTATTAATGTCCCACTGCAGGGCAAAGGCCTCCATCATTTGAAATCATGCTTTCGTTACAAAGATGGATTTTGGCTCAATCACCAAGCTTGCCAAATGCGGGTTGGGGATCACAAACCCGGGCTGTGTTCAGAAAAAATCAACACAAAGTTTGCCCGACCCGGGAATCGAACCCAGGACCTCGAGACCAAGGCCCGGTACTTAAACCACTAGACCATCGAGGCGTTGATGAGAAAGATTTTCATTGCAAATTATAGTTTCAATTCTGCATCATTTTGTTTTATAAGTTAGGGCGTGTCTGCCCGGGTTTGAACTGACGACCTTAGCCTTCGTGTTCACCGTTGAGCCGATATGAATTCTGCAAATAGATCTTTTATATTCCAAATAATTGAATAATTTAATATTCGGTTCTACATACCAATTAAATACCTTTACATAAAGATAACTATATCTTAATTAAATACAGACGGTCTTAATTTATTGCCATACCATCTGTATTCCAGGCTTAAATCCTTCGATGTTAACAGATTAAGTTGCCATGCAAATCCAGACCTTGTTACGTGGGTTTAAGACAGTTTAGTTGCTAATCTGATTTGTGGATCGTGGGACTCATTGAGTTATAAAGTTGCAAAGGATGGAGAACTTATGTTTTTTAAGGCACTAACTAGACTTCCGCTAGCGACTTTGCCTGCTCAGATCACACAAAGATTACAGAAGAAAACTGTATTTCAGGTAGTCAATGTCCATCAAAGATAATGAAGGATGCCTATAGTAAAAGAATCTTTAAAGTAGGTCTAGTAATTTCGCAGCCTATTTAATTGAAACAAACTGAACCTTTTATGACAATGCCCCTACTAATATTACAAATCCGAAAGTAACTCTGTCTGTCTGTCAGTCTGTTACGTTTTCCCGCTTAAACCTTTCAATCGATATGATGAAATTTGGCACAGATAATCTTTAGACTCTGAGAAAGAACATAGGCTCCCTTTAATTGTGAAATAGGGGTCTGAAATCCACGCAGACGAACAAACAAACTCTTCGGCTTTTTGAAATTATTAGTACATAGATTGCTAACGCAGCCGGGATCAAAGAGGTGCTCAAGCTAAATATTTTTGTTCACCCATCCTATAACTGGGCGGTGTGAAACCGAACAACCGAAGACCGAATGCATTAACCACTGCGCCATTGAACTTCTCTAAATAAAAAAAATTATACAAACAAAGCTTCTAAATCGTAATAAAGACTAGCGACCGCCCGCGACTCCGTCCGCAGGATTTCGGCTATACTATAGCCTTCCCCGTCACATGGACTATCCAACACAAAAAAAAAAATCAATTCCAATCAGTAGTTCCTGAGATTAGCGCGTTCAAACAAACAAAAAAACATACAAGCAAACAAACTCTTCAGCTTTATTATATTAGTATATGTGCGAGCTGAGTGGACATGATTTTTAAGCCAAAACCAAAACTTTCTATAAATTCCCGTTTTAGTGAACTTTTACCCAGAGAAATGTTAAAAACACAATTTTAATTGTTTTTCATTCGCTAATCTTCCGAACAGTATATCTCGCAAAAGCAAGACGATTCGTCTTGTTCATCTGTCAAGTCTGACGCACGTAAATGGATGTAATGGTATGCGAGTTCGATTCCCGAGTTGTACAAGCTGATTGCTATCGCATTAGGGGTGATCCGGGAATTTAGTTATGATCTGTTGAGTGTAGATAAATGGGATTTGTAATGAATAATCTAGATTAATAATAATTTTGACTAAATTAATAATTATTCATCATCATCCTAGCGCGTCTCCCGGTTGCATCCTCGGCAATTGCCTCGGAGCCTAGAGTACTATGTATTTACACCTTTTAAAAACGAAATTCCAATTTTACAATTATGTCTTTAATTACAAATTAAGTGCGGCTGAGCAGAATAACATGTCCACGCATTTTTGACATTTAAATAATCATACATTTTATGCATTGAACTATTACCTACTACTAGGTAAAGAGCACACCTCAAAGGTATATTTTTTTGAAGCATATATTTTGGTCTCGATGTTCACTCTATACGTAGTAATAATACCTAAATAATTTGATAAAAGCCTTTCTTCATCAAGCCTGGTTGAACAAATAACTTATTTTTTTCTTTAAGAAACTTAATAACACTTTCAAGCAGTTTATTTAATATTTTATAATAAGTCCATTACAAGACTTCCAACGAACGACGTACTTCGTACCCAATAATATTTTTATACTTAGTCCATTAAAAGTCTCCCCACGAACTTCGTACTACGTACCCAGCAGTAACCTTCAATTGTCAAATCGAATGACAATTAATAAAATCTCGCGAACAAAAGAAAATCTTCAGTCAACGTTGAGTGGTTAATTAGAGATCAAAAACAGGATCCATTCATCGTGACGTCAGATCCACGGACCCTCGTCAGTCGAGCGTGCTTGTAAATGTTTTCGTTTTTTGTCCCTTTCTTATACAGGCGGAAGAGCGAGACGAATGTACGAACCAGTAACCATAGATATAAATCGATAGATATGCCCTCACCATATGGTAACTAATAGTAATAGTAATAGTATGGTAAGTAATAGTAGAATACTAAGGATCCGATGGTCGGATCGCGTAAGGAACACTGAGGTGCTGAGGAGAGCTAATGTGCTCGGCATTGAAGCTTACCTCATGCGCCGACAGCTGCGCTGGAGTGGACACGTTTCGCGGATGGCGGAAGAGCGAGTGGCGAAGCGCATCCTTTATTCAGAACTTGAAGTTGGAAAGCGCAAGCATGGTGGGCAACTCCTTAGATATAAGGACGTACTTAAAAGACACTTCAAGAGATGCGATATTCAGCCATCGCTATGGGAACAGCAAGCATCGAGGAGGGCGGAGTGGAGGAATTTGTTGAACAACAAAGTTCGCGATTTCGAGTCTCTTCGGTGTTCTGAGCTAGACGCAAAAAGGGAACGTGTGAAGGCCCGACCACCTGCGGCCATCACATATCAGTACGTGGATGGTGTGCTCACATGCCCGCTTTGTTCAAGATCCTTTATTAACAAAGTGGGCTATACAAGCCACATGCGAGCTCACATCCGGCAACTAACTTAATTAATACGGAGCCAGAAGTGGTCGCCATGGCCGAAACCGGCCGGGATGGCATCAAAAAAAATGGTAACTAATCACCGCTGCTAATCAACAATTAGGTTAAGAAATGCTTTTTTTATAGAGAAGCATACAAACAAGAGGGTCACCTGATGGTAAATGATCACCGCTGCCCATGCCCACAACCGCACAAGTGTCGCAGTCGTTTCCTTTCAGACCCCATACCCTCCCCAACTGAGTTTGGGCGACCCTACTTACCAGCAGAAACATAGCACAACAGTTACGAAGTGCTATTTCACTGTGAACTTCTGTAACGTGGAGGTACTTCCCCAGACGAGCGGCTCATTCGAGTGGAAGTCCACCTAAGCTCTACCCTCAGATTAGTGAATATCAATAGATGCAGCAAATAATTTGACAGTTATGCTATCGTTTTGCTTCTTATAATGAATCATATGTGACAGAGCAAGATAGCAGACACACGTACTCGCGCCGCCTAAACTGTCAAGTGGGATGACGTCATTATCGCAAGGCTGTCGTCTTCTGTTGAGAGAAACAGAATTAGGTGCAAAGTTAGGTGAATTTTTGACGTTATAATGGAGACACTCAAAGGGAGGACATAGGGAGCGTCTATGACTATGGTATAGGCACCGTGCGTAGCGATGACTCTGCCCTCTCGTGACTCATATTCAAAGCTTTTAAATCTCAATGTCGGTAATTCTACTGTCAAACCACGGAAAACACTGTGCCTTATTCTGCCATCTAGTGACTCATATTCGAACCTTTCACGCTAAATGTCAAATTTTACTGTCAAACCATAGAAAAAAATTGGGATTAAAGAGCCCTCTATAGTTTCTGCACGGTGCCTATACATTAATCTGAGGCTCTACCCCTCTTAATAACCACTCTTCTTATTGAAGTGACAGCATGTTGGAATGTACGTACGTCATATCAAACAAAATGTTGCCCCAGTATTTTAGTGTCGAGGCATATCTAAAAATTTAAATCTTTGCTATAAACAACCACATTCAAATATGAACCTTTGTACTTTGACTTAAGAGTTAAGTTGACTACATATTAATGTGCTGGGTATTCGTGAGTTATGCGAATTTTTGTCCATACATTTCAATTCCTTTAGAACGATTGGAAAGGTTTTTTTGCAAAGTCAGCGTAAGGGTGAGAACGGTCTTGAAATATAAGCTGAGCTCACTGCAGGGCAAAGGCCTCCATCGGTTGAAATCAGGTTACTGTTACAAAGATGGACTTTGGCAAAATGACCACGTTTGCCAAATGCGGATTGGTGATCACAAACATGGGCTGTGTACGGAAAACCGACTTTAATTTGGTCCTACCCGGGGATTGAACCCAGGGCTTCATCACCACGATGGTTAATAGTTAATATAACGGATTGGTGATCGCAGACCTGAGCTGTGTACGGAAAAACCGACATAAATTTTGCCCGAACCGGGAATGAATTCAGGAGGCGTTAAAAAAATACATAAAAAATCGGTTCACCCAGGCAATAGCAATGAGGTAACAAACATAAAAAAAATACAGACGAATTGAGAACCTCCTCCTTTTTATGAAGTCGGTTAAAAATAGTGCACAGAGATGACCTTTGTACAATAAGCGCTTACATAATTAACTAGTGTCCGTGTGAATTACGGTTTCCGCACACATAGTCTAAAATACATATACCTACATAAAGCTTTTTTCGTCAGATGGACTGTATTACACAAAAATAAATTTTCAATTCGAACCAGTTGTTTCTGAGATAAGCACGTTCAAACACACAAACAAACAAATAAACTCTTCATCTTTATTATATTAGTATAGATATTACACTTCCTTTTGTTTTAGCAGAAAGTGCCATCTTAGTACAACAAAAGGTCTTCCACAGATAATGACATAACAGGAATTCTGAGCGTTAAAAGCCATGAATAATTATCAAAGTTAATTAAATCAGTTTAGACATTATCTCAATTGCTTAATTCAACTGAAGTTTCCGATAGGAATGTTACAAATGTTACAATGTTACAATCTCTAGGGTTGAAACTCGAAAGTTGCTAATTTATTACTGTTTGAGTCATGTTAGGTCTCAAACAACTTAGTTTCTTAATTTGTTTCACGGAATAACATTTAATTGAGGACTAAGATCAAGCTAATTATACTTAGGAGGTTAGAAGATTAGATAAATTTTGCTACGATTCTCTACATTTCAAATCTAGACAGAATTTAAAAATATTTTTTGTTATGGCGCTTTGACTGAGCCGATCTTTATAACGTTTTAAATGTTGCGACGTTTTGAACGATTAGAATGTTGAAACAATTTATTTGAGTATCCTGAGTATCAATATCTATCAGACCCTGAATGTAGAATCAACCTGTATGTAAGTAAATAATTAAAGGCGATTTTTTAGTGTTTGACGACCCGGTTGGTGTTATCGTTGAGACGTTGACCATCAGATCAAGAGTTCGTGGGTTCTTTCCTTGCCGACCATGTCTGAGTATTTAGATTTATTTGTATAAGTGTACTA
Organism: Nomophila noctuella; assembly: GCA_958496325.1. Lineage (NCBI taxonomy): Eukaryota > Metazoa > Arthropoda > Insecta > Lepidoptera > Crambidae > Nomophila > Nomophila noctuella. The sequence goes on along the minus strand of OY292511.1, from coordinate 3,898,356 downwards.
CTGTTGATTCTGATAATTATTTTCAACACAAGTGCTCAGCGTCATCATTCTATGTGATACTTATTTTATTGTGAAATAGAATAGGTAATAGGTAAGTGATCACCGCTGCCAATGGACATCAAAAAACCTCTAAGGGTAGGGCATACTTTTATAACCCCATACCCTCCCCAATTGAGCTCTGGCGACCTTACTCACCAGCAGTAACAAAGCACAACATTTATGAAAATGCTATTTCACTGTGTTCTAAGCATTGTGTTCCTGCCTTATGTAATACTGTGTCTCTGTTTATAAGTACCTCGAATAGCTACAAGCTACTCCGTGACATAAATGTTCTCTGTACGTTAAAAGACTTGTTTTAAGTCGTATATAACAAGAGTTCTGTTCTTAAGTGTTATTCCAGATTTCCGCGCGATTAAACTCAACATTACCTTGTGAAACTAACTGTAGTTTGGTTTAAAATATATTGCATTTAGTTTACTGTTATAAGTTGTTATTCTAAGTTAGATATTTCACAATTGTTGTGCTATAGTATAAATGTGGAGAATTCTAAAATGGTATAGGTGTTTAAGTGTTTATGTCGTGACTAGCGGCCGCCCGCGACTTCGTCCGTGTGTAAAAGCTTAAAAAAGCCTTTCTCGACTTATGGACTTTGTAATGCATAAAAAGTTTTTCAATTCGAACCAGTAGTTCCTGAGATTAGCGCGTTCAAACGAACAAACAACAAATGCATCAGCTTTATCAAATTAGTATAGATAATTCCAATCCTTGTAATCACACAAGATATTTCAATTTTAATAAAAATGTTATTGGGAAATTTCTATTTCTCAATTCAAACAAGCTTTTGATATCAGATAGGCCATTTTTAACAAAATATTTGTTTTATAAGTGGGTTATCAGGCTTTTTTTGTTGCCTTAATTCAAGTCAGTTTTAGATCATTAAATCCATTAATCCTCGCTGGCTTATCACCGCCAGAATTTTTTTCATATATTAATTATAATTATATAAAATTTTTCATATATTATAAATATAATTCCTTCCGGTAATCTCTACTGGTACCCCCTTCAGATTTCAAAAACATTTTATTAAACTGCACACACAATCCGTTATCAAATACTCATAGGACATTAATAGGCTTGATATTTCAATAGTACCTATTATTGGTAAACCGTTAGGCCGCCATGAATAATTTGTAGGAACAATTGCTTTGATCCCGTGCCGGGTGCGCTGATAACGGAACTGTTAGATGAATATTTAGCCTAGGATGTGGTCATAGGAGAAGCGTGAAGATATATTTATTATAAAGAATGCAAGCTGTGTGTGCTTCAAAAAAAAACCGGCCAAGAGCGTGTCGGACACGCCCATGAAAGGGTTCCGTAGCTAAAGGATGGCCCGACCGCTTAAGACACCATTTAGTAAGGGCAACTGCACGTCATAAGTTGGTCGATTTTTATAAAAATAACTATGTATGATACAGAGTTTGCTATAGTTTTCGTTGAAAGTACTTACTTGGAGGTATACAGGACATTTTTTTCAGAATTATTGTACATAGTATTTCAAAAGTTAAGGGGGGGGGGACGCTCTAATTTTAACTTTGTATTAATATATCTCGAGACTGGGGTGTTTGATCCACATGGTTTCAAGGAAGTTTTATTGTATTTAAAAATACCTTTTTAACGATACCCCACACGATGGGGTAAGTCGATGTTTTTTTTCGAATTTACTTTTCGCTGTATGGGAGGGGGGGTAAAGATAATTATTTTTCGATTATTTTAAAAACCAATTCTTGAATTATCACTATACATCTCTCCACCAATTTTCGTGGCAATCGGTTCAGAAACGGTGGAGAACGAGCCAGGACAGACAGACAGACATGACGAAACTATAAGGGTTCCGTTTTTTGCCATTTGGCTACGGAACCCTAAAAATGGTACTTTATTTACATAGAACTTATGAATCGTTAATAATTATGTAGTATCACAATATCGAATGACTGTACCACCGACTTCGGAACGCATTATTCGTTCGCGCGGCGCTAAAAACGGAACAGTAAGATGAATATTTAGCCTAGGATGCGATCATACGAGAAGCGAACATATTATTTTTTTAATATCAGGAGTTCGATAGCGCAGTAGCTAGCGCGCTCAGCTTGCGATTGCTAAGATAAAAAACTTTCGCAGAGGCGGGTCATCGGATGGGTGACCGATTAATTTCAATTACCAATCCCGGGATAATCCCGGGATTAACTGTAGACAATCCCAAGATCCCGGGATTGAAACTAGTTCCAAAGCACGGAATCATCATTCTTATCGCGACAATCAGGTGATTAAAGCTAGCAATATCCTAACCAAACTAGGTAAACCAACACAAAGTGTAAGTGTTCCCCGCGGGATTCGAACCCACGACGTCCGAGGTTTGAGCACAGCGCTCTAACCACTACACCACGGAGACATTAAGTCTTTAACATAATAACCTACCGAATAAGCTAGATATTTGTTTATATCGCTATCTCTTTCCCACAATGTCCTCTCTCTCCCACAATCCCTCCGTCTGGTAATCTGCAAACCTCGACATTAATTATTGTCTGCTCAGAGGCAATGTTCAAATTGGATCGCCGCTCAGGCGAGACGGTAATGGATGCCGCTCTGATATTGCAGTTGCGGACTGCAATATGTACTGCAATATGCAGTCTGTGAGGTGGTTGGTTTGCAAGTTTAAGAGAATAAAGTAAAGTTAAGAAATATATAAGCGGATTAATGTCTCAAAGGCAATGGTGACCATCATTATTGAAGGTGCTTTCTTTATAAAGATGGGTTTCGTCTTAATCAACACGCTTGGCAAATGCTGTTTGCTGATCACAAGTTCCAGCTGTGTTCAGAAACAGAATGACAAATTTTGCACGACCTAGGAATAGAACCCAGTACCTCGGGATGCCACTGTCGTATGCCCTCTATCTAATCTGCAAACCTCGACATTAATTATTGTCTGCTCAGAGGCAATGTTCAAATTGGATCGCCGCTCAGGCGAGACGGTTATGGATGCCAGCCTGATATTGCAGTTGCGGACTGCAATATGCAGTCTGTGAGGTGGTTGGTTTGCAGTTTTTGAAGTATAAAGTAAAGTAGGTAAAACAAAGTATCACCATGTTATTCACCCAAAAGTTATCATTATTAAATGTGTTTTGATTTATAAAGGTGGTTTTGGGTTTAATCACCACGCTTGCCAAATGCTGTTTGGCGATCACAACCTCAGGCTATGTTCGTACACGAAATTTCAAATATTGCACTACATGGTTATAGAACCCACGACTACGAGATGCCACTCTCGTATAGACCCTCTGTGTAATCTGCAAACCTCGACATTAATTATTGTCTGCTCAGAGGCAATGTTCAAATTGGATCGGCGCTCAGGCGAGACGGTAATGGATGCCGGTCTGATATTGCAGTTGCGGACTGCAATATGCAGTCTGTGAGTTGGTTGGCTTGCAGTTTTTGAAATATAAACTAAAGTATAGTAAAGTATCACCATGTTAATCACCCAAAGGTTATCATAATTGAAGGTGTTTTCTTTACAAAGATAAGTTTGGCTTAATCACCGGACTTGCTAAATGCTGTTTGTGATCACAACTTCACAATGTCCTATCCCAAATTTTGCTCGACATGGGAATAGAACCCAGTAACTCGGGATGCCAGTGTCCTTTTGTGTAATCTGCAAACCTCGACATTAATTATTGTCTGTTCAGAGGCAATGTTCAAATTGGATCGCCGCTCAGGCGAGACGGCAATGGATGCCGGTCTGATATTGCAGTTGCGGACTGCAATATGCAGTCTGTGAGTTGGTTGGTTGGAATTATTGGATACTTACTTTGAAGTAAAGAAATCAGCATGATAATCTCCCAAAGGTTATGATCAGAAGGTGTTTTCCTTACAAAGATTGGTTTCGGCTTTATCAGCACGCTTGCCAAATGCTGTTTACTGACCGCAACTTCAGACTGTGTTCGGAAATAAAATGACAAATTTTGCACGACCTGGGAATAGAATCCAGTACAGCCACATGTCGTATACCCTCTGTGTAATCTGCAAACCTCGACATTAATTATTGTCTGCTCAGAGGCAATGTTCAAATTGGATCGGCGCTCAGGCGAGACGGTAATGGATGCCGCTCTGATATTGCAGTTGCGGACTGCAATATGTACTGCAATATGCAGTCTGTGAGGTTTGGTTTGCAAGTTTTAGAGATAAAAGTAAAGTTAAGAAAAATATCAGTAGATTAATGTCCCAAAGTTAATGGTCACCATCATTATTTATTTATTTATTTATTTATTTATTTATTTAATTTTTTGGAAGATTAACAGTTACAACAATCACAATTTGTATCAACAATAGTCTTAAAAACAATACCAGTTACAAATCTCCACATATAAATAAACAAGTAATCAAATTAAGGTCTCATCATGACAACCACACAAACGTCAAATCTCAAAGGTTGTCAAACACCATGAATAATCAAGGATTGAGAATCTCAAAATATGATTTAGTCATTAACCGCTTTATAGAAGCTGTGCTGGTAAAGAACAGATCAATATCAATAGACAGTTTAGAAAAACTATTACAACTACGGATCATAAAAGCATTCTGTCTATAGTTGGTATTAGCGGAGGGCACATGAAGTATCGGGCGCGATCGATACCTTAGCAGATTAGTGTTCAATAAGATTTTGGATAAAAGTTCAGGGCTATCTATGACACCGGTGGCAATTTGTGCTAAGAAACAAATGTCGGCTATGCTGCGTCTTGTCTCAAGGGGGAGGAAGTGATAACGCGCACACCTGTGTTGGTAGTCATTACTGTACACGCCTGCTTTGTAATCTACGAAACGTAGGAAACGCTTCTGTATACTTTCAATACGCTTAATATAAATAGAATACTGTGGATTCCATACTTGCGACGCATATTCCAAATGGCTGCGAACGTACGCACAATATAAAATTTTAATCGTCTTAATAGAACGAAAGTCAACGGAAGTCCTCATGATAAAACCTAATGCTTTGGATGCCTTTTTCACAATGTGATCTACATGTTTATCAAAAACAAGCTTACCATCATGAATCACTCCTAAATCTCTGACATAGTCTACTTTTTTTAGTGGCGTATTCAATAAATTATAACCCACATTCAATATAGCTTTCTTACGAGAAAAAGTAACGTAAAAACATTTACTGACGTTTAAGTCTAACTTATTCAGGTTGCAATATGATTGGAACCTGCATAAATCATCCTGCAAGTTGCGGGCGTCTCTTAAAGAGGAAACAACTTTGAGAATCTTCATATCGTCAGCAAATAGCAAAATCTTGGAATTTTTAAAACAATGAGCAATATCCAAAATGAAGATAATAAAAAGTAGGGGTCCTAAAATAGATCCTTGGGGCACACCAGACGGTATACAAACCCAATGGGATGAAAAGCCCTGGACAACCACTGCCTGGGACCGTCTTTCGATGTAGGATGCAAACCAGCGAAGCAAATCTCCGTGTATTCCAGCCGCGTAAAGCTTTGAAAGTAGAACTTGGTGGTCAATTCTGTCGAAACATTTGCGATAATCGGTATAAACAACATCAACCTGGGATCCACCGTCCATACCCGCAGTAATGAATTCATTAGCAATAATTAGATTAGAAGTTGTAGATTTGTTTTTGAGAAAACCATGCTGTTCATCATTAAAACTACATTTTAGAGCCGAATATAACTGTTTATGCACAATTTTTTCTAGTACCTTCGCAAACAAACACAACTTAGATATGGGCCTGTAGTTCTGTACATCAGTTTTGTCACCACCCTTGTGAACCGGGGTAACAAAAGCTGACTTCCACCTGTCGGGGAAGACTCCCTTATTATTGAAGGTGTTATGTTTATAAAGATGGGTTTTGCCTTAATCACCGCGCTTGCCGAATGCTGTTTGGTCATCACAACTTCAGGCTGTGTTCAGAAACTAAATAATAAATTTTGCACGACCTGGGAATAGAACCCAGTAACTCGGGACGCCACTGTCGTATGCCCTCTATCTAATCTGCAAACCTCGACATTAATTATTGTCTGCTCAGAGGCAATGTTCAAATTGGATCGGCACTCAGGCGAGACGGTAATGGATGCCGGTCTGATATTGCAGTTGCGGACTGCAATATGCAGTCTGTGAGGTGGTTGGTTTGAAACTTTTGAAGTATTAACTAAAGTAGAGTAAAGTATCACCATGTTAATCACCCAAAAGTTATCATAATTGAAGGTGTTTTCTTTACAAAGATAAGTTTGGCTTAATCACCGGACTTGCTAAATGCTGTTTGTGATCACAACTTCACAATGTCCTATCCCAAATTTTGCTCGACATGGGAATAGAACCCAGTAACTCGGGATGCCAGTGTCCTTTTGTGTAATCTGCAAACCTCGACATTAATTATTGTCTGCTCAGAGGCAATGTTCAAATTGGATCGGCGCTCAGGCGAGACGGTAATGGATGCCGGTCTGATATTGCAGTTGCGGACTGCAATATGCAGTCTGTGAGTTGGTTGGTTGAAATTATTGGATACTTACTTTTAAGTAAAGAAATCAGCATGATAATCTCCCAAAGGTTATGATCAGAAGGTGTTTTCATTACAAAGACTGGTTTCGGCTTTATCACCACACTTGACAAATGGTGTTTGCTGATCTCAACTTCAGACTGTGTTTGGAAACAAAATGACAAATTTTGCACGACCTGGGAATAGAACCCAGTAACTCGGAATGCCAGTGTCTTATGCCCTTTGTGTAACCTGCAAACCTCGACATTAATTATTGTCTGCTCAGAGGCAATGTTCAAATTGGATCGGCGCTCAGGCGAGACGGTAATGGATGCCGGTCTGATATTGCAGTTGCAGACTGCAATATGCAGTCTGTGAGTTGGTTGGTTCGCAGTTTTTGAAATCCTACTTCCTACTACTATTATAAAGGCGAAAGTTTGTATGTGTGGATGTATGGATGTATGGATGTGTGGATGAATGGATGTATCGATGTTTGTTACTCTTTCACGTAAAAACTACTGAATGGATTTGAATGAAACTTTACCACAATATAGCTTATACATCAGAATAACACATAGGATATTGGAAATCGAAATTCACGCGGACGGAGTCGCGGGCGGCCGCTAGTATAAACTAAAGTGACGACCCGCTTGGTGTAATGGTCAAGATGTTGCCTATTACGCAAGAGGTCGCGGGTTCGATCCCCGCACAGGACAAATATTTGTGTGCATGAACATGTCTGTTTGTCCTGGTCTGAGTGTTATATGTATCTATTTAAGTATATTTGTAATACCACTGTTGATTCTGATGTCTGTAACACAAGTGCTTAAGCTACTGAACACGGGGTCAGATCAATGTATGTGATGTTGTGAAATATTTATTTAAAGTATAGTAAAGTATCAACATGTTAATCTCCCAAAGGTTATGATCAGAAGGTGTTTTCCTTACAAAGATTGATTTCGGCTTAATCACTACGCTTGCCAAATGCTGTTTGGTGATCACAACTTCAGGCTGTGTTCAGAAACCAAATAATAAATTTTGCACGACATGGGAATAGAACCCAGTACCTCGGGATGCCACTGTCGTATGCCCTCTATCTAATCTGCAAACCTCGACATTAATTATTGTCTGCTCAGTGGCAATGTTCAAATTGGATCGCCGCTCAGGCGAGACGGTAATGGATGCCGGTCTGATATTGCAGTTGCGGACTGCAATATGCAGTCTGTGAGGTGGTTGGCTTGAAGCTTTTGAAGTATTAACTAAAGTAGAATAAAGTATCAGCATGTTAATCTCCCAAAGGTTATGATCAGAAGGTGTTTTCTTTATAAAGATGGGGTTTGGGTTGAATTACCACGCTTGCTAAATGCTGTTTGGTGGTCACAACTTCACAATGTCCTATTCCAAATTTTGCTCGACATGGGAATAGAACCCAGTACCTCGGGATGCCACTGTCGTATGCCCTAATCTGCAAACCTCGACATTAATTATTGTCTGCTCAAAGGCAATGTTCAAATTGGATCGCCGCTCAGGCGAGACGGTAATGGATGCCGGTCTGATATTGCAGTTGCGGACTGCAATATGCAGTCTGTGAGTTGGTTGGTTTGCAGCTTTTAAAGTATTAAGTAAAGTTAAGAAAAGTATGATGTTATGCATGTTAATCTCCCAAAGGTTATGATCAGAAGGTGTTTTCCTTACAAAGATCGGTTTCGGCTTTATCACCACGCTTGACAAATGGTGTTTGGTGATCACAACTTCAGGGTGTGTTCGGAAACATAAAACAAATTTTCACAACCTAGGAATAGAACCCAGTAACTCGGGATGCCAGTGTCTTATACCCTCTGTGTAATCTGCAAACCTCGACGTTAATTATTGTCTGCTCAGAAGCAATGTTCAAATTGGATCGGCGCTCAGGCGAGACGGTAATGGATGCCGGTCTGATATTGCAGTTGCAGACTGCAATATGCAGTCTATGAGGTGGTTGGTTTGAAGCTTTTGAAGTAAATGGTCCCTACCAATTCCTTTGTCATGGCTTAAAACCTTCCTCGTAAAATGGACTATCTAACACAAAAAAGTAATTTATCAATTTGAATCAGTAGCTCCTGAGGTTAGCGCGTTCAAGCAAACAAGCTCTTCAACTTTATTAAATATAGATACACATAGCATAGATAACAATTTACTGCGTCTGCTCCCAGCTAAATCAATCTACATAGTTGCAGGAAGGTCCACATTTAATAGACCATTAAATCTACCACAAGCACAGACAACCGACCGCTTCCATTTGAACAGACAGACTGATGTATCTCATTGGTTATCCAATTAAGTAATGGGCCATCAGTATTTATATAGCCCAGGAATGTGATGGGGGAAAAAGTATTCTTTCTTGCTAACTTTGAGTTGCAAAGTTGCTAAGTAATAACACCCTTTTAGCTATATTTGATCATGGCGAAAGATCTTACGACTATCCGGGTACGCAGGATATATATACGAGTATTATAAAACACAAGTGAGTGCGCAAGCACAGGTGCACTTCCTATTCCCTCACTCTCATAGGTCGGTGGTTTGTGCAAACTCGAACTCCAATAAACAAAAAAATCTTGATTTAATTAGGCTTAATAGAACAAACCACAATTTTAATAATAAAAATCTAATTCAGTTCATGAGAAACAATTCGATTCCATTGGTCAGATTAATAATTACAAGAAAGAGTCCTAAAGTTCATCAATGGGCTGGAGAAGTAACATTCTAATAGGTGTTATCTATACTAATGGTATAAAGCTGAAGGGTTTGTCCATTTGTCTGTTTTGTTCGCTCTAACGTCAGGAACTACTGGTTCGAATTAAAAAAATACGTTTTTTTCCTTTTTGCGTTGGATAATCGATAAGTCAAGAAAGCTATAGTATGTGTGCGGAAACTGAATCCCAAGCGGCGAAGTCGCAGGCGGCGGCTAGTCTAAAATAAAGACATAATATATTTTGTTACTATAAAACATAAGTTCCTTATGTAATCACTTATAGCGGGCAAGTTATTTTGAGGTGTCGTGTGAGACAACGCAGTGAGTGAGTGTGAGCGAGTTAACACTAGCGCAGTAGCGACAGAAGATAAGGCAGTTAAGGATATTTATTATTTGACGGGGCCGTTAGTCCCGCTACAAAACCAAGGGTCGCGGGTTCGAATCCCACTAGGTGAAAATGTTTGTGTGACATCGGAATTTGTACTCGAATCATGGATGTTAATCAAAGTATTTAAGTATGTCTATCCGTTTCCTAGCTTCCATAGTACAAGCTTCGAGCTTAGTTTGGGGCTAGGCAATTGGTGTGTTAGTTCAAAGATTTTTTATTTTTTTTTATTATAAACAGTCCGATAAAAAAGTTAAGAGAGGTAGAGCTAAGTGTAACTGCCACTCGAATGAGCCGCTCGTCTGGGGAAGTACCTCCACCTTACAGAAGACCACAGTGAAGTATCACTTTGTAACTGTTGTGCTGTGTTTCCGCTGGTGAGTACGTGCTAAAGGCCTACTACTAATTTTTGAGAGGGTAAGTTCGCACGCGATTAATCCTACTACTATTATAAAGGCGAAAGTTTGTATGTGTGGATGTATGGATGTTTGTTACTCTTTCACGTAAAAACTACTGAATGGATTTGAATGAAACTTTACCACAATATAGCTTATACATCAGAATAACACATAGGATATTGGAAATCGAAATCCACGCGGACGGAGTCGCGGGCGGCCGCTAGTATTCTAATAAACAACCGTGCAAAACGCCTACTAAAAATATTTTTGTTGAAAGTGGACGTTTCGCACGTTCGGGCGAATGAACTTCGTGCGAATCAACTACTAAGACGAATCAACTGAGCTCTGGCGACCCCTTTCCCAATCTTTAAGGTAGACAACGCATCTGCGACCCTTGTGCGGTTGTTGATGTCCATGGGCAGCGGTGATCACTTACCGTCAACAAAATCCACGCGGACTAAAACAGTAGTTGTAGAATAAAAAAGTAGAGCTTGAAATCTGCGCTTTTTCTGCAATTCAATATAGCGTATAGAGTTTTATAGATGACACTTTTGACCATTTATTTTCAAGAGCAGTTTAATTAAGCTAAGAAACCTAATAAAATAATAAAACTAACTTAATTTCACGATAACAAGCAAATATCACTTAAAAACCCCAAACAGAAACTCTCCAACATTTAATCTTTTACTTGTTATTTATATGCAAAAACAAAATGGCCGTGCTGACGCTACCCTCTGACGTCACAAGTGTCCCAGCTTATTTCAGATGAATATTTCAGGGCATAATTACTGGGCCTTTCATCGTCGGCCCCGCCGCTTTCATTTGAGAAAGAAAAATACACTAGAATGCAAAACTGACTGAGATAGGGAAAAAGTCGTGAAACAGTCGTACTGCAAAAATAAGGCTTCAGTGGTGTAGTTGTTTGAGCGCTGTGCTTAAAAGCCTCGGTGGTCGTGGATTCGAAATCCGCGGGGAACACTTTTACTTTGTTGGTTCTTTGTATATAATTCTATCTCCTTAGAGTTCTTTCTAAGCTAAATTTCAGCCCGATCGGTCCATTGGTTCGGGCTATGCGTGGATAGGTCACTAAATCTATCAGTCAGTCAGTTAGACTTTTGAGTTTTATTAGTAGACGAGCTTTATATAGATTTAGATTATGTAGCAACTACCGATGCAACTGATTTACTATAATATCACTACATAGTGTAAAAACAGAGTCTCTCTCTCCGGTCTACAATATATATATAACAAATATGTATGTGTGATTCAAATTCAAACTATAAAACTACTCAACTGACTTTCATGCTGTTTTTTTATCAGATAGAGTGATTCAAGAGGAAGGTTTGTATGTATAAAAGTAACATCCTTGCAGAGCTGGGGCGGGTCGCTAGACGCTAGCAAATAATAGTATTGAGTATTTATGAACCGTAGTCTTTACTTACATACTTACTTACTCCTGTGGCTCAGCGGCCCAAAATGTGTCTTGGCATCCGATAGAAGATAACGCCTAGTAATCTTTGCTAATATAATAAAACTGAAGAGCTTGTTGGTTTGCTTGAACGCGATAACCTCAGGAACTACAGGTTCGAATTGAAATCAAAAAATTGTTGGATAATCTATTTTGGAAGACTTAAAGTCATATGGAAACCGAAATCCACGCGGACGGATTCACGGGCGACCGCTAGTAATATATAATAAACTTTCGCTTCGCTTTGAAAACAAACAATATCATAAAAACGTCATTCCAACTTCCGAATGTTTCCACAAAACTTTGAAGCAAAGATATCGGAAACATTAAAGGAATAATTCTTAACCAGTCTATTTAATCCAAAAGTCATTTGCAAAATTGCTTCAGTTTCTGAAACTGAAGGGTTATTTGAATCCGAATAGCGACTTTAAATCACAGAAAAGGTTCTGATATCGTAAAAATATTTTTATACTAGATTTTACCCGCGGCTTTACCTGCGTTATCAAGATTCCTGTTTATCCCATAGGAGCATTTGATCGAGATAAAAAGTATCCCATAACATAGTCAGCCCATACCCTGCCTGTACATCAAAAGCCGCCAATTGGTTCAGCGTGAATTAAGAACAATCATCCAAACAAACTAACTTTCATATTTTTGATATATTATAATTTACAGCTATGTTATGTACTGTGAAATAATCAGAATTTGTTGTTTAAATCAGTAATTGTGACTTCACATTGTGACGTATATGTAATAAGTAACCATAGATTTAAATCGCTAGATTTTACTTTGACATGCTCGAACTAGGACCTGTTTTGACAAAGGCCCTGTAATGTGAGGCGACGGTAGCTTTACACCGCGTATAAGCTTTAAAATTAAATATGCCAACTATTTTCTGATGTTGGGGCATACTGCCTTACTGATTTAAACAACAAATTCTGAGTGCTTTCGCACTCATAACCCTGCTTTATAGGCTAAATAAAAATAAAAATTAGTCGGTGTTGCGAAAAATTATACAGGAGAGCCTTCTATAATTAGAAATGAAGCGAAGGTCACTTACTAATTCTTTCACTTATTTTTACATTGATTACTTAATATCAGTAATTTATTGGTGCTAGAAGTTATCTTGCGTGTTTTTTAGAATGTGTGATTTTGTTGCGACAGAATTCTTCAAAATTGGACCTCTAAATGGTTTTTAATTCAAAAATCATGTAACCCCAGGCCGGGTTTGAAACAGGCACATAACTTTTTTCTTTTTAAATAAAGCATTGGAAAAGAGAACTGTCGTGTTTCTATCCGATTTTTCTCGCTAGTACCTGCCTTTCAAATAGGTGGTAGATTCATTTTGAGTTTTTTTAGTACCAGAAATAAGAATGTTTAATTCTTTGTGATTATTTATACGATAAAATAATGTCGCACCCCCAGTGCAAAAAAGACGTAAGTGAGGTTACGTCGAATCATCGATTTTATCATATTTAAAAAGTACGTTCAAAGACACATATGCTCAATTTTTTTCATATTTTTCTTGTTAAAATTGACGAATTAATACAAGAAAATGAGTTTTGAGACTTTTTATTCCATCACTTTTTTTCTTAAGGAAAAATAGCTTATGTGATATAACGCAAAGAACACATTGAAAAATATGACGTATTACTTAATATTACCTTTTTCCCTAAAATTTTATGTAGAAAATAAAAAGTAACCAATATTATGACTTTATTGCGTTTTTTTTTATATAAACTTAAAAAATAAGAACAGCAATATGACTGTTTACTTCTTATGAAGTTAAAATAAATCACAATAAGAACAATTACTTCTTTCTTCCACTAGAATATTTTCATTGCACCGAGACGTAAGACTTGATACAGCGGCGCGGGGGTAGCCAACAGGTACATAAGTGTGAATACGTCGATGCAGGGGGCGCGCTGGATGTGGGGAGTGGGTCACTCCACACATCCAGCGCAGCATCTTCATCTCCGTGACTCGCAGCATCCACTTGTTTTGCTCAAGTACAGGGCACGTTTTACTGCCGTACAAAAGGACAGGCCTAACAATGGTCTTATAGACTTACCCCTTCAGCTTAACCGGCATTTTGTGGTCGCAAATGACACCAGTCACCTCACGCCATTTTGCCGAGGCTGCTGCAATGCGGGCCATGACGTCGTCATCGATATCACCAGACGCGTGAAGTAAAGATCCCAAGTACTTAAACAAGTCCGTACGCTCGACCACGTCACCGTCTATGCGTATGCATAATCCCCCATCCATACGGATGGGGGATCTGTTTTGCAGGCCAGGTTCTCGAGTGCCACGTTCCACCTATTTGCACGTCTCACCAATCGTCCCTTGTCCGAATCCGCCAGCGCGATATCATCAGCACTGTATGCTGCCAGCAGTCCTAACTGGTCTTGGTCCAATGGACCCTATTTTTGCCTTAAAGATGATTATGGAGAAATACAGAACGAAGAACACGCTTCTGCATTTCCTGTTCCTGGACATGCAGGAGGCCTTCGACTGTGTTCCTGGCATGATGATCAGGTGGGCCCTGAGGTCCAAGAGGGTGCATGCAAATTAAATTGACGTAATTCGAGACATGTACCACGATTCCGATTCTCTAGTTAGGACTGCTGTTGGTGACACCAACCCCTTTCCCATCTCCGTCAGAGTCCTCCAAGGATCCGTCCTTAGTCCCTTCCGGTTAAGCGTGATATTGGATGAATTGTCAACTAGCATCATAGACGCACATGAGCAACCCCCGTGGCTGCTCCTGTATGCTGATGAGATCGTGCTGGCGGATTCGGACAAGGAACGATTGGTGAGACGTGCAAATAGGTGGAACGTGGCCCTCGAGAACCTGGCCTGCAACACAGATCCCCCATCCGTATGCATAGACGGTGACGTGGTTGAGCGTACGGACTAGTTTAAGTACTTGGGATCTTTACTTCACGCGTCTGGTGATTTCGATTACGACGTCAAGGGCCGCATTGCAGCAGCCTCGGCAAAATGGCGTGAAGTGACTGGTGTCATTTGCGGCCCCAAAATGCCGGTTAAGCTGAAGGGACCATTATTAGGCCTGTCTTTTTTTACGGCAGTGAAACGGGTCTGTACTTGAGCAAAACAAGCGGATGCTGCGAGTCACGGAGATGAAGATGCTGCGCTGGATGTGTGGAGTGACGCGGAAGGACCGCGTTAAGAACTCGCGCATTCAGGGTAGCCTTCATTTCCGTGATATTGCTGATAAACTGCGCCATGTTTTACGGAAACCGGCCAGTTGCATGGGAAACAAACGTCTCGACATGCCAGGAAATGCTGGGTTGACGTCGAGAAAGACGACATGCGTGTCAATGGCCTGACCACACAGGATGCCGAAGACCGTGTGAAGTGGAGTAGAAGGAGCAGGAAGGTGGTCCCTGGACTTGGAGGCAATGGCCGAGGATGTGACCGGGATAATCGCTAGGATGATGATCTGAAAATGTATAATCGGACGCAGCACAGTAGGGCGAGAATGATTTTTAAGTTAAGAGGAGAGTAAATTTAGTTTAAAAGTTAAAAAGAGATTGAGACACAATGTGTTTACTGTCTAATCCACCTAGTATTTTCTCGTCTGCTCTTGGGGAGCCCAGGGTCCGCATAAACAATGATTTATCTGGGTTTATCTAGTCTGATCATTACATTGAAGCGACTGTCTTCCGATCTTTGCAATCGGAAAGGCGAACTATAACAATAAGATCATAGTTACACATTCTGAAAGAATCAATGTGCAGTTTCCTCGCGATGTTTTCCTTTAATGTCGGGCTAGTAGTGGTACAAGTAGTAAGTAAGTAAGTGCGCTAGACAGTCACAACAATGGTCTGGTTTCAAACTAGGGGAACCCCTGTTATATAAGTACTAGAGACTAGAGTTATTAAACTAATGTCTGTTACTAACGATGGTGTTATTTGTAAGGACCGTGCCTCACATACATGAGGTCCTGGGTTCGACTCCGGGCCAACTTCCTCCTCCTTTTGGATTTTTTGAAAAATATATGAGTGGATTTGTGCCATAAGCTCGGCATAGGCTTGAGAAAACACCACGAGGACACCTGAACATTCCGATAGTTTCTGACTTTAGTTCAGAAAGATCTGAATGTGTAACCATGATCCAACCTGTCTAGTTTCCTTCTAAGGGTTAGAAAGGTCTGACGGCATTCGTTTCACTGTAATAACCAGACTCGCCAAATCCTGGATTATGGTCAAAGGGGACCCCGCACAGAAACGGGATAAACGCTAGGGGGATGAATGCCTGTTACTAACGTGTAATTTTATTTCTATTTTTTAAAGATATACCATAGATGTTATTCAGAACGGGCAAAACGCGCGGTAGCTGGCGCCCTCCTCTTGCTAAATAATAGTAGAAGAGTATTGCCATCACTCGGGACGCCTAGCATTAATAATTACTTAAGTAATAACCAAAATGTGTATTTGGAGAAAGTTATTAACTCACCTACAAATATTAATTTTACATGCTACTTTCAAAGGCGTCTATTAGGTATCATTGTCTAATATATTAATATACTTACATCTAAAAACCCCAGCCATATCACATTATACACCTGATGTTATACTAGGAGTTCTGTGAAGGATTCGGCAAGAGGTATGTACGTACACTCAGACAAAGTTGAAGTGTGTAAGTACCTCAATTTGTAAATAACTTTTGCTTGTTATTTTAATTTTATTATTGATAGAACATAATATTTTGCTGTACGAAGCCGTGTAAAACTTATTTCATTAATTGTTACAATAATTCGTATCAATTTATCTGTTATTTTTTTAAGAATTGAAAAAAAAATCATGTGGTAGTGATCTTCACCGAAACTCCACATATTTGAAGTATTACTGTGCAATTTTATTGTTGATAGTACGAACTTTAATAATAACCAAAACTATAATAATATTTTTCCAGTATTAATAAATAGGGAACACAAAAACAAAAAACAACTTTTTTCCTTGCAGTCATAAATAATAACTCAAAGTAATATGTGTTAATATGCGGCTAGCTTTACATAAACATATAATGGAATAAGTAATTATTACTGTTTACTTCAGTTACCTTAACTAGTCCCCAAATTGAAAAATGGAGTAAGTGATACTTATGCACTTCAAACATAATTTTAATAAAGGGAATAAGGCAGTAATCTTACTTATACTAGCACAATTGTGTGTATTTACGAGTTCATAACTGCTTTAATATCACATACTTTTTGAAGTACATTTGACTTTTTTGGCAAAGACTGGCCTAAGTTTTGATACTCAGAATCCGCTATTTATTTCCGTAATGAAAAATAGCGTAATAATTTATCTTTACAATTCCAAATGAACTATAAACATTAGAACTAACTTGAATATAACACGCATTGCAACAATTTTTTCTTCTTTTTTTGATATAAGAATTATTGTTCTACGTTTGAAAATAAAGTAAATATACCTAAAAGTTCAGTTTTTTCGCCGTACTGAAAAGTCGTCATTTTCGACTTACGTCTTTTTTGCACTGAGGGTGCGATGTCATAAAATAACAAAAATCTGTACAGTAACACAAACCAATCCACACAATAATAAAACCCTTTTAAAACTTATATCAAAGAATCAAATCTAAAACCTCTACATTTTATCGTGTTTTAATTATCCCTTAATAGGAAATGTTAGGTCGCAACTACTATTGCCTATTCCAAGTTATGACTTAGCCAATTGCTTCTGTCGTCGAGCGGTAATTAACTTGAATGCTTGAGAAAATAATAACTTTTATACTTAGTTAAGTGTTTAAGGGACTAAGGGATTCGGAGGCAGCAGCGTTCCCCTGTGTTTTTATAGTTCATTTTTCTTTGGACTCAATTATCTTTGTAACGGAAACAAAATTTCAAATGATTGAGGCCTTTGAAATAAGGCTCTAACTTTTTTTATAATTTTTCCTGAGCATTTTTAATAATTTTTCTATAAATTTATTAAACATTCGTGTATCATTTTGAAAATTTTTCACAAAAAAATTCATCAGATCTCCGGTGGCTCGGATTGCAAAAGGCACTGGGTTCGATTCCCGTCTGAGACATCTAAGTACTGATGATTTTTTCTTTGCTGCTAATTAAAAAAAACCGGCCAAGAGCGTGTCGGACACGCCCATGAAAGGGTTCCGTAGCTAAAAGATAGCCCGACCGCTTAAGACACCATTTAGTAAGGGCAACTGCACGTCATAAGTTGGTCGAGTTGTATAAAAATAACTATGTATGATACAGAGTTCGCTATAGTTTTCGTTGAAAGTACTTACTTGGAGGTATACAGGACATTTTTTTCAGAATTATTGTAATAGTATTTCAAAAGTTAAGGGGGGGGGGACGCTCTAATTTTAACTTTGTATTAATATATCTCGAGACTGGGGTGTTTGATCCACATGGTTTCAAGGCAAGTTTTATTGTATTTAAAAATACCTGTTTAACGATACCCTACACGATGGGTTAAGTCGATTTTTTTTTTTAGAATTAACTTTTCGCTGTATGGAAGGGGGGGTAAAAAATGATTATTTTTCGATAATTTTAAAAACCAATTCTTGAATTATCACTATACATCTCTCCACCAATTTTCGTGGCAATCGGTTCAGAAACGGCGGAGAACGAACCAGGACAGACAGACAGACAGACAGACAGACAGACAGACAGACATGACGAAACTATAAGGGTTCCGTTTTTGCCATTTGGCTACGGAACCCTAAAAAGATCAGGCTTAATGTACAAATAACAAGACATTTGTAACAACATTAATTTAAGAATAAAATCCTGCACTAGCACAACTTTAGATACAAACATTACAAATGCTACGACGTAGTAAAACACTACGAGAGACGCTACGAAAGTCGTAGCGACTCAGAAAGTCAATAATTCTATTTCATAGCGTGTTAGAAATTGCATTCTAGTTTTTATTTTATTTTGTATCTTGAAATATTTCTGTCATATGTCTCTATATTTTATTATGATAGTTAGAGCTTAGTTGGAGAAGGCAAAAGGTTTAAAGGCAGACAACATATTTCCGTCGCCTTGGAGTTGACATATTGAAAATGTGGTTGTATTTATTCACTAGCGGCCACCTGCGTCTCCGTCCGCGTGGATTTCGATTCCCAAGCCTTCCTCGTCAAATGGACTATCCAACACAAAAATATTTTTTCAAATTTTCAAACAAACAAACATACAAACAAACTCTTCAGCTTTATATATTAGTATCGATTTATATATTATAAGTACGTTTATGTACTACTGTCGATTACTGTCAATGACAACATTATTATGTTAAGTTAATGCATTGACACCTGTTTAGATAATAATCTAAACAGGATCCAAACAGCAACCCAGAATCAGTGTTCATAGCAAACTTTAAGCATGTAGTAGGATGTTGACAGATTATTAACTTATTATAAAAAAAACATTTAAAAGTAATGTGGTTGGTAGGTTGTGAAATGGGTTCGAATTCCGTTTGGGACTACGTTAGTGTGATAAACATCGGCATGTTAATGAATAGGCAAAGTTTACAATGACATATAGACAAAAATACAAACTTTACATATTTTTAACATCTTAGTAAATTATTCTACCAGCATACACTGATTTCTTTATCAATAAATTAAAAATACGTATTTTTTTAATGGGTGATGGACAAACTTTGTTTTCACATCACATACATACATTGATCAGGCTCCGTTTTAAGTAGCTTAAGCTTTTGTGTTACAGACATCATAATCAAAAGTGGTATCAAATTATTCCTTCAAATATCGGTCATCGAACATTTGTAAAACTAACCAGCCACTTGAAAAGGCGCTTTATTTTAATTTGTATTACAGAGTCTTCACAGTCTTAATTTCAAACAGTTTAAATATAATAAATGTATGTTTTTCGAACACAGTCCGGGTTTGTGATCGCCAACACTCATTTGGCAAGCGTGGTGATTAAGCCAAAACCTATATTTGTAACGAAAACATGATTTAAAATGATGGAGGCCTTTGCCTGGCATTGGGACATTAATAGGCTGATTATATAAATTATATGTTTTTTATTAGGTTTTAAAGTTTTTAGGTTTGTGGTCAGAGACCCTTACGCTAAATACTGACCGCGACTCTGTCTGCGTGGATTTTGGTTTCTCCACTTTGTGTTTTATAATATCAAAGCATTGCTCAACTAATGGACCATCCAACACAAAAATATGTTTTCAATTCTAATCAGAAGTTCCTGAGATAAGCGACTTCAAACAAACACCTCAGGTTACGTTTATAAGTACATTTCTTTTTTCACATACAAATAAGACAAAGGCCAAGCAGTGGGACAATATTGGTAAATAAAAAAAGATAAGTAGAAGAATAGTAGAATATTAGTATAAAAAAATAGAGTAAAAATTACCTTCTATCATTGCTTTATTTTAAATCACATAACATAATATATAATAGTGAATTGAGTTGAATTGTATGTTTTTGCATTCCTTAACACCCAAAATAGAAGCTTAGTTCATAGCTAAGCGATTGATGTGTCAGTCCGAGGAATTTATTCACTATCTTGTCATCATTACGATTTCGGAGCATTGCTCTTGTCGGTAATGCAATTTCCACTCTTTTCAGGACTCTGAGAGGACCTTAACCTCTTATACGCCTTGAAATTAAGCCTTTATATGCAGCTACAAAATAGACGCTTCACCCAAACCTATAATACAGAACCCACAGACCATACCGTTCCGTT
The DNA here is from genome assembly GCA_958496325.1 of Nomophila noctuella. Lineage (NCBI taxonomy): Eukaryota > Metazoa > Arthropoda > Insecta > Lepidoptera > Crambidae > Nomophila > Nomophila noctuella. Next base: position 3,878,084 of record OY292511.1, on the reverse strand, counting down.
TCGCAAAGATGCTACGCCGTAGTCCGTAGCGATGCGCGTAGCTCGTAGCAGTGTTACCCCGACTACGGCGGAGGCCGCACGCCATTTTCCAACTACTCTTGAATTTTCCAAAATTGAAAAAAAAAATCCTATCCCTTCCAATCTTTACGCGAACGAAACTGTCTATTGTGTTTTTGTGTTGTGTTTTTACGTATTACGTATTGTGTTTACAGTTATGTAACGGGTACGTATCTAGTTTTCCGAAGTTAAATTTTCGTATTTCGTACTCAATTTGGAGCCTTGTTAAGGAAAAGTTTTATTGGGGAACATTTATTCATTGGTTTTTTGTGAATGAAACGGTTTTGTTTGTATACAAAGGAAAAAAATTGGAGCTATTTATTTAGAGTGTCTTAATAAATTGTTTCGGCCTTTTCTATTTTTTTATACCTAAACAAGGCTTTTTATTTGAGTTTGGTATTAACATCAGTATATTAGAATCAAACATAAAATTGAAAGTATATTTTTCCAATAATTTAGGCCTTTATTTTAAGAAAGCCAAAAGTACTTATGTTAGACTGACGTCAATATTTAAAAATGCACTTTACTCGTTTGTACGATTACGTAACCTAGCTAAATAACAACGATATGATTTTAAAATACTTTGAAACACAATATGAGTTGACTACTAAGTACATAAAAATTATACGTGAACACGAATACGTTTTATAAAGTAGTTTTTACTATTTACATTCTTATTTCTATTCTATGCTTATTCTATTCTACAAAAAATCTATTCAAAACTACTTTTTTTCCAGTGTAGGTATCTACACCTTACATTATTGCAATCAAATTCTTAATAAATGTAGGTTATAGCTTAATTACCACGCTAGCCAAACACATGGTTAACTCGAATATTGTTTGGAATATTTCTAGCACACTTTGCTTCACTCGGGGATTGAATTTTAGACCCTAAGGCCTGTAGTCCTGAAATATGGACAAGAATTCGTTTCAAAACATTGAGGAATAGGGACTTTATCCTACGTAAATAAGTTTTCAACAATAATTCTATTTCATGGCGTTTTATTCGATATTGTTCTTAAGTTTTTATTGCGTTATCTACACTGCTGAATAAATTCAACAATATCAACATTATAATTATGTGAGTACATTGATCTGACTCCGTGATGTTACTAAGCTTATTAATTTGTGTTGTGGATATTAGAAAAAACAATAAGACTGCATAGTGTTAAAATTATTACAATTGGCAATGGGGCATCATATATAAGAGTATACATAAATTGTCACCAAAATACTCAGGGCTGCACAAATGTTTGTAATGTGCGGGGATTGAACCCAGAACCCCTTGTTGTAATAAAACTTATAAACCATACATGCATATGCCAACTTATCTTTTAAATAAATTCAGCGGCCAGCTCTAGCTTCGTTTCTATTTCTTTATTTACGGCGTTTTGACTTAACCGATCTTTATGAAATTTTTAATGTGGCGAATTTTTCTACGGATATAATATGTTGTCAAGAATATTGAAATTTTGTTTGCACCGATACATATTTTTTTGCGTCTATTTATTTGAGTATCCTGAGTATCACTATCTATCAGACGCTGACTATATTATACACATAAACACACTTCCTCTAGAATCACTCTATCTGATAAAACCGGGTGAAAATCGTTTGCTTTGTTTTAATCATTTAAGCATACATAGGTACAGATAGAAGAAAGCTACTTTGTTTTATAGTAACAGTCCGTTTTATTTGGAGTTAGAAAAAACAAGATTTTGGTATCGGCACTTTTTGGGACACGCTATAAAATGCCTTAAATTTAATTCATGGTTAGTTTACTCATTTCACATTTCACATGAAAACGGACCATGGTAATAATTTGATACGACCAAATAGAAAGCTCATGTCGATGTAGCTGCTTATTAAATTGAAGAGCCAAGAAGTGTCAAAATTCTGAAAAGTACTTCAATCCTACTACAATTATAAAGGCGAAAGTTTGTATGTATGGATGTATGGATGTTTGTTACTCTTTCACGTAAAAACTACTGAATGGATTTGAATGAAGCTTATACATCAGAATAACACATAGGATATTGGAAATCGAAATCCACGCGGACGGAGTCGCGGGCGTTCGCTAGTTTTTGAATAAGCAGAATAATGTTTATCGTCTCGGCTTCTTTGTTTACATAATTTCTAATCTAAATATATCAGAAGTCATATCAGGGGTTGTCCAGAAATGGAGAATGCGACCTTTTATGTCACATGATATTGCATAATTATGTATGTTTTCTCATTCAAATATACATATCGTATTTACATAGGGGTTATGCGAATGTTAAGTTAAGCAAATACATCCTATTTTGTGATTTTAACCTAAAAGTTCGAGTTTCGTTGAATGTTTAACAAAAACATCCGAAATGGGTTAAAAACATGGATTTATGTTTGTATTTTTACACATGCCAAATTGTTTTTCGAAACTTCATTAACATACTATTTCTATGCTTTGAATAAACATCATTATAATCAGTACTAGCGGCCGCCCGCAACTCCGCGTGGATTTTGGTTTAAGCACACATAAAGTTATAATTTTCACTTCTTATAACCTAACACTCATAGTTTTATTAGGAAATGCAATCCTTTTCGTAGAGAAATCAGGAGATTCGTAACACAAGCGCTTAAAAGATTTGTATACTTATAACGGAGTCAGATCGATGTAATAGTTCTTATTTTTTGTCTGTTGTGCTATGTTTCTGCTGGTGAATAAGGTAGCCATAGCTCAGTTGGGAAGGGCATGGGGTCTTAAAGCAGACAACGCTCTTGTGCAGTTGTTAATGTCCATGGGCAGCGGTGATCACTTACCATCAGGTGACCGTTCTGTTCGTTTGCCTCCCTATACCATAAAAAAGGATCTTATCTCCCTAACTATCTTATCTTATCTTAAAACTATTTGCTGATTATGATGATGATGATGATGATGATGATGATGTTAGTTAATAACACAGACTGATATCTTTTACGACCCATTTGCACGTTAAAAAACTTTCAACTTGCATAATTTCAAACATTAAAATGGAAAACATGTTTGTGCTTTTATTTTAGAACTGAAAACAACTCCACCGTATTTGGTCTGAAATTTTTAATTTAACTCAGAATATGGTTTGTTTAGAGTTTCATAATATATATACTTTCATAACAGTTATAATACGTTGGTTTGTAGGTTTTAATATAAGTAAGTAAAATAAATAAGTATGGGTCCCATTTGCATACCAAAGCATGTTTATTTGACTGCCCGCTTGGTGTAGTGGTTAAAACATTGACTATTAAACCGATTATGAGACCAAGAGGTCGCGGCTTCGATCCCCGCACAAGACAAATATGTATTTGTGTGCATGAACATTTCTGCTTGTCCTGGTTTCGGTGTTATATTATTATTATGTATCTTTTAAAGTCTATTTGTAATACCACTTTTTATTCTGATATCTGTAACACAAGTACTTATGCTACTTAACACAAATATCTGTCCTGTGCAGGGATCGAACCCGAGATCTCTTGGTCTAACAATCAACTTCTTAACCATTACACCAAGCGGGTCGTCAAAACCGGGTTGGAATAACCCTACAATTCTTTTTTATTTATTTACTAGCGACCGCCAGCGACTCCGTCCGCGTGGATTTTGGTTATACTATAGCCTAAAGCCTTCCTCGTTACATGGAATATACAACAAAAAAAAAAAACCTACCAGTAGTTCCAGAGATTAGCGCGTTCAAACAAACAAATAAACCAACAAACTCTTTAGCTTTATATATTAGTATAGATTTCATAAGGCCAATACTACATTGCAAACAGTTATAACAACGATTCTGCAACACAGTTGCTCACAACTTGTTGACAGCAACTCAGAAACATTGTTTATAAACAAATGTTTGTGACAAATGCGGGGCTTTGAGCCAACAATGCGCCTTTTATCCGCAGAATTTCATTATATTTTTAATATAAAAATGAGGAAAACTCTCAACATAATCCTGAGTTAATATTTCTTTTATTGTCAAGAGTTTTTGTCAGGAACTTTATGAAAAAGTTTTTGGACTGGGTATTGAATAAAAAGCATAAAATGAAAATTTTGTTACATTAAACAGATATAAGGTGCAGAAGACGACAGTGAAGTACTACCTACCTACCTACTTTTCACTTTATGTTTTTCCCTAAGGTTGACTGGTAGAGAATGCCATGAGGCATTAAGTCCGCCTTTTGTACAAATTTTAAATAAAGTTAAAATAAATAAATAAATAAGTAGCACTTCATATGTTTCTGCCGGTGAGTAGAGTTCTGAGTTCAACTGATATCATATTTTGTTTAAAAAAAGGATCAGCCTATTAATGTCCCAATGCAGGGCAAAAGCCTCCATCATTTGAAATCATGATTCCGTTACAAAGATGGGTTTTAAGCTTAATCACCACGCTTGCATAATGCGGGTTGGTGATCCGAAACCGTTCGGAAAACCTGACAAAAATTTTGCCCGACCTGGGAATCGAATTACGGCCTGGTACTTTAACCTTAATGCCAATGAGGCGATAAAACAAATAAACAATGTAAATGTATACTTTTCAAACTAAGTTAGTTTCGTAATCTCGTTGATTGAGATGAACTTCTTAGCTATCCATGGATTCTCCGTGCGGGTGCCGGGTCCATCGCGTGGAACAGAGAGGAATGTCAGTCGACGTCTGGGACTTTCGACCCAGCGTGTAGGTTTAAGGGGCCCCTTTAATTTATTTCCTTTATTTTAACTCACACAATTTGAAATGTATTTTCTACCCCCAAGGGGATAAAATAGGGAATAAAAGTGTGCATGAATCTTTTGTGCATGCATAAAGCTTCTACAACGTGGCATCCCCTAAGTTTTTTTTTAATTCCCTCCCAAATGGGATAGAACAGGCCACGCGGACGAAGTTTTGGGCGGACGTTTATCCTATGTACTACTATTATAAAGGCGAAAGTTTGTATGCATGGATGTATGGATGTTTGTTACTCTTTCACGTAAAAACTGCTGAATGGATTTGAATGAAACTTTACCACAATATAGCTTATAAAAATATAAAAATCAAAATAACACATAGGATATTGGAAATCGAAATCCATGCGGACGGAGTCGCGGGCTGCCGCTAGTATTAGTATAAGTATAAAATTAAAAGTGTTATTTTAATAACTTATTTAGCTAGCAGTGTTTATTATACATTAACAAAGATGAAGTATCTAGATTGACCTAATAAATTGGTCAATTAAAATGAAGAATAGGTTGAGGAGCTAGCGAGCTTTTAAGCTTTTGCTCTTAATGGGAAAATGATGTTTTAAAGAAGAGGCTCTTAAATGTTATGGTAGTCTGACCAAGTTTTAGTAACCATTGATTTTTTACACATAAACTTCTTCTAACTTCTTCCTAGCGTTTATCCCGTTTCTATACGGGGTCCGCTTTGACCATGATCCAGGATTAGGCAAGTCTGGTTATTACAGTGAAGCGACTGCCATCAGACCTTCGTAACCAATAGAGGGGAACTAGACAGATTGGATCATGGTTACACATTCAGATCTAACTGAACTAAATTCAGAAATCACTGAATGTGCAGGTTTCCTCACGGTGTTTTCCCTCACCGCCGAGCTAATGGCACAAATCCACACATAGATTTCGAAAAATCCAGAGGTGTGGGCTCGGATTCGAACCACGGACCTCACGTATGTGAGGCGCCGTCCGTACCACTAGGCCACCATCGCTTGTATATTTTTTACACGTAAACAAAGAAAAATATATCTGATCTCAGGTGGTGGTGCTAGGTTCTATACCCGTCTGAGTCACTTCTAGAACAAAAAAATTGATAAAGGTATAATAATAAAAGTACTTAGCATGTATAAATTCTTAAAATAAATATACACAAAACAAAATGATATAGATAGTGGGATAGCGATCTGACACGACCGTAGAGAGATGAGGCGCAGGACCAACGCCATAACAAGCCTTCTGAAGAACGGAGTAGCTCGAGATAAAAAAACGGTCACCCATTCGATAACCTGCCTCTGTGAAAGTTACTTACCCTTCGCAGAATTTTGTATATTTTAATTATATACCTAATGTTAGATAGCTCAGTCTACAAATTTAACCAACACCCTAAAAATACTGGCAAACTATAAAATAATTTATTTTTATAGTCAACCAGATGGCTGATCTAAATAAAATATGGACTATAAAAACGGTTATTCAAAGCCATCTGTTGCGTATAGAAAATTGTGCCAAAAGTCACATCCAAATATCAACAGCTGTTGACAAAAAACAATGTTAGAATTCAACAATTTATTAAGCTCATTGTCTGCGTGCCAGATTTCGTTGTTTGGAAGGCAAAGGGCGATTATTTGTAAAAGATTGTAATATTTGTAAGGACATCCGTTTTCTAGCAAGTTTTAACATAGGCATAGGTAGGTGTAGAACTCAGCAGTCAATGGCTTCACCGAGCAAATCCGGGCCCATTGCAAGAAAGGTAGAGGGATTATTGAGAACGAGACTAGCGGTGGCCACCGTTGCTCACTTAAGCGCCAGACGTTTCGGCTCGCGTCAAGCCTCGTCAGCTAACCTGCGATTGGTTAGGACGTGGAGCAATTCCAGTCCCGTGCTCGCTCAACCGCCCCTTCCTATGGTATGTTAGGCATATGCTATGAAATAATAATACAATTCTAGTCGTTTACAGCCACGGCCGCCAATCTTACGATCAGCCAGGTACGCAGGATATATTATAGTGCAAAGTAACGCGCAAGCACAGGTGCACTCCCTATTCCTTCACTATCATAGTTTGGTGGGACTGAAATCTGATACGACCGTAAAGAGATCAGGTGCGTAGGACTAGTTTCAACTTGCTTTCCGAAGCACAGTGGTTTCAATAAAGCATCAACATCCAATTTACAGATTGTATATTTTTTTTCAATTCATTGGACTAACACACCAATTGCCTAGCCCGAAAGAAAGCTCAAACCTTGTATTATGGCAACATACTTAAATACACACATCACACAAACATTTGCTCCTAGCGGGATTCGAAACCGAGACCCTCCGTTTTGTAGCCAGGGTCGCTAACCACTAGACCAACGGGCGGGAGTTATCCCAACAGGATGAACAGACACAAATTGTTCGAACTAGAATTCGAACCCAGGACTCCTTATGTGGCTTTTTCTTTGAACTGCTACCTACTAGCCGTTATGCCATGAATGCAGTTTAGTTATATTCTATGATTGAACCTTACTTACCTTCCATAACTCTAACCATTACTCCTACACCATTTCCAATACCGCAACAAGTAAAATTAGTCTGAACCCGTATAAGCTTTTTATCCAAGGCATCCCTCGGGAGTCTCGTTACAATGGGAAGGGTATATTTATTACGATTTATAATTATTAACTGCCTGTAATGGTAGTAATTTAACCTACCTACCTACTATTCAATTTATGTTTGGCTCAAAGGTTGACTGGTAGAGAATGCCATGGGGTATTAAGTCCTCCTATCGTACTGTTTAACGTGCAATAATAAGCAAAATCTAACCTTCATTCACGTTCACAACTTCAGCCTATTAATGTTAACCCTTACTCATATTATAAATCGGAAAGTGAGTTTATTTGTTTGTTTGTTCCGCTTTCACGCCGTAACTACTAAACCGATTACTTTGAAATGTTTCAGACATAAAGTTAGAAGTCTGGATTAAATAATAAGGTACTTATCCCGGAAAAATATGAATTTCCCAAGGAAAAACTAAAATATTGTTTGCTTAATGGCCTAATTTTAAGCGGGCGTAGCCGCGGGCGGAAAGCTACTACTTTCATAAATATGACTCGATATCAAATGTCGATGTTAATTACACAAACATTTTCCCCTAGCGGGATACGAACCCACGACCCTTGGATTTGTAGCCAGGGTCTCTGACCGCTAGCTTAACATGCCCGTCAACATACTGTCGTGCGAAGAAGGGGTGGGTCGCTAGTATATATTATGTATAAGACAAAATAGAAACGACAAGAATATAGGCAAATAATACCTACCATATGTAATTCCAAAGGGAACAATCCTGTTCCATTCAATTACGATGTTACAAGTATTTCCCCAAATCTAATTAATATTGCCAGAATGAGGGAAATGTTTTGCGGAAAATGTGGCAACATTGTGTTTTATTCAGTATGTGTTGTCTTGGACACACTACACAGCTGTGACTGCTTTTAGTTAATTAATATCCCACTTCTAAGTAAGTAGAATTGTTAAGTAAGTAAGTTAAGTAACATTAACAAAGTACGCCTAGGTAAAAAAATAGGACGAGAGAAAGAATTTCAGACTTTGTTGTCATTTATGTTTTTTTTTTATAAAGCAATTAATACGCTATTCACTTTTTTAACATTTCATTTCAAACTCTTCTTGATACTGTTAGATTATAATCTTTTTATTTCAAAATTCAAGATATCTTTTGTGAAATTAGAAGATTTCCAATGGAAATAACTACCCATTTGTGAAAAAAACATATAAAATTTGCAATAATAAATAATGAAAAGTAATAATAAATACCAATTATCTTGGAATCCGAGATACTTTTACAAAAGTCAAAATTTCAGAATATAGAGGATTATGATGATACCTTTTGATAGTCACAGGTTGTATTATATAGGTACATGATGAGTCTTGATATTTAAGTACTAAACTCTGTAAAGGCCACATCGCCAAAACCATTTAAACATAACAATAGTTATGTGATTTAACTTAATCACCCACGCTTATCATGTGTTTAAAGAATAAAGGAATAATAATCACCTAAGCAACACAGACACTTTACCGTAATACGAAATGTAATGGTTAGCTAAACGACCCACTATTCGTCCGTTCCATTAGAATGGCTTAGAGTAGCCTCAGATTAATGAATACCATAGATGCTCCTTATATCATGTTTGAATTTCTCCACCAAAATGTCAAAAATTCACTTAACTTTTGACTTAAGTTAAGTTGAACGCCTCGATGGTCTAGTGGTTTACCGGGCCGTGATCTCGAGGTCCTGGGTCGATTCCCGGGTCTGGCAAAATTTGTATTGATTTTTCTGAAGACAGTCCGGGTTTGTGATCGCCAACCCGCATTTGGCAAGCGTGGGGATTAAGCCAAAACCCATCTGTGTAACGAAAACATGATTACATATGATGGAGGTCTTTGCCCTGCAGTGGGACATTAATAGGCTGATACTTTACTTTACTTTCACTTAAGTCTGTTTCTCTCTCAGTCTCTCTCAACAGAAGACGACCACGCGATAATGACGTCATCCTACTTGACAGTTCAGGCGGCAGGAGTACGTGTGTCTGCTATCTTGCTCTATCACACGTGATTTATATTAAGGAGAGGAAGGATAGCAAGACTGTCAAATTAGTCGTTGCATCTATTGATGTTCAGTAATCTGAGAGAGTAGCACTTTATGCAGCAATTTGCAATGTCAAAGAGACTACAAAGGCACCGCATACACGTTTGTACATACGTAGGTTTTATTATTTACCAGCTAACGGAAGGAAAACATCGTGAGGAAATCTGCACAAACTCAAACTTAAAATAGATTAGAAAGTGATGGTGGCCTAGTGGTAAGGACCGCGCCTCACATACTTGAAGTCCGTGGTTCTAATGCGGAACACATCTAATTTTTTCGATTATCTATTTGTGGATTTGTGCCATCAGTTCGGCGGTGAGGGAAAACACCGTGAGGAAACCTGCACATTCAGATAGTTTCTAACTTTAGTTAGATCTGAATGTGTAACCAAGATCCAATCTGTCTGGTCCCCCTTTTAGGGTTAAGGAGGTCTGATGGCAGTCGCTTCACTGTAATAACTAGACTCGCCAAATCCTGTATCATGATCAAACGGGATAAACGCTAGGATGATGATGAGAAGCAGTTATGAATCGTCAATTATAATAAATTATGACTCTACCACCAATTTGGAAGGCAGTTACTGTCGAGAAAAAACGGAATCAAATTCAGCAGTTGCTTTCTAACTGCCTACTACGAGTTAGTGTGGAAATGGAGAAGAGAAGGCAATAGCAAAGCACTCCATCAAAATTACCAAGACACGTCTTATTACTTTGAAATAGTGTCGATTTTCCATTGAAGCCAACTGAACATATTAGCAGAAATTGACTATAATTCCACCACCCTGACACTTCAATCCAAATTAACCCTTAACTCCTAACAAATAAGAGTGAAACGCTTACAGAGACGTTACGTCAACTCATTATTATTCCCCGGAACTATGACAATAGTTCGCAAGGTGAAAGATAAATGATTTGAGTGACAACAGGGTTGAGTGTTTATTCAACCCGAGCAAATAGTCAGTAGTTGTTAGTGAGTTTCCTTACTTCGCAGTTAGAGGGCGCTGTGACAAGCTAGGTATAGTTAAGGGCAGAAATAGGGATTGAAGAAGAGAAAGGGTTCAAGGTTATTTGGACTGTTAAGTCTAACTACATAGAAGCCGCCCGCAACTCAGTCCGCGTGGATTTAGGTTTCTGCACTCATAGTGTTATACTATGGTTGAAAGTCTTACTCTTCAAATGGGCTATCCAACAAAAGAATATTTTTTCAATTCGAACAGGGACATAACCATGTTGTGTTTGCCTATTATTATTTTTTTCACTGTAAATAACTTCAGTACAGTAAGTCTTATAATAAGCTAAAGACAATATACGAGTAAATAAATAAAACTGGCCTGCTAAAAAGACAAAAACTTTAGTTTATATCTTTTTTTATAAATAATGATTATGTTATTTATTTTACTGACAAGCCTTCCGCCAGCGTCTTTCCCTGCCTGCAATAAAAAAGTCAGATATGTATATTATTTAGTTTGCCTAGACCGAGATTCAAACCAATTAATATAAGATTTAAGCCTTTCGCGTTGCATTATAACATTAATATTTTAATATTATTTAACGGGACTAATATATGTATACTACTCTACGCGTGGTCCGCTTGCGACCACGGCTGTTGTAACGCAGCCGAAACGTCAAGCAGTAAGTAGTATACATACTCGTATACTACATAATTAATATCGCGTTTAGTCCCGTTAAATAATATTAATGTCAAACCAATTAACTTAAAAAGATTTTAATACATATATGTTCTATGAACGGTTCATTCTTAAGTACATTTATAGGTATTTAACTTCATACTTTCGTGTATATTTCTACGTATGCAATTCTAAGCATAAACTTCATTTAACTTAGCTCTTGTTTTGATTCAAAGCTCGTACAAAGCCTCCAAAGCTAACTTGGACACAGCTTGTTTGTTGTTTAGACGTGCATAACGCTTGAAAAGTCCGGAGTTCGCTTCCCAACTTTTGTTTATGGTTATGTCACATTGTTTCAGAGCTGTGTTATTATAAACCTAGCGACCAACCCCGGTTTCGCACGGATGCAACTAAGATTATTAGCGTTTCTGTGCTATATTATTATGCATTTTGAACATATTAATACTTCCTTGAATAACTCTATGTGATAAAAAGATACCACATGAAATACGGTTGCGTAATTCTAATTATTTAATACAGAGAGACGGAAAAACGGCTTGGTTTTATACTCTGTAGTGATGAAATCACCATCCATGAAAGTGAATTGTTGATATATTTGGTTCTTTTGTGACAATGGGTTTGACTCCCGGTTTAAACAAAATGAAAATTAGTCGGATTGTTCGATTACAGTTAATATTTCGCAAGCGTAGAGATAAATTATAAAACGAGTTAAAGCCTCTCCTAGAGGCAAAATGTTAGTGTGATGAACATCGGCAGTTTTAATGGAGTCATAGATGCTTATAAAAGTATTTAAGTAGGTATGTCTATCCGTTCCCTAGCATCCATAGTACAAGCTTCGAGGTTAGTTTGGGGCTAGGCAATTGGTGTTTTAGTCCAATGAATTTATTTTTAAATATAAAAGTATTGCTTTTCTTAAACCTAGTTTACTCGGAAATAAAAACCAAGTTATTCGAACGAGTACGAGTATCAAGAAAACCGCCGAACTCGGTATATGCCGAATACCGAGTATATACCGAGTACCAGTATCGGCCCATCTCTAGTAATTACAAATCCAATTTGTTTCAAAAGTCACGTTTGGGCAAGTTGGGAATCGAACCTCGGACATGATAGATAACTTGATACGTTCCCTTCATAACAGGTGAAGTCGCACATCAACCTTTCTACAGTCACTTTAATCAAGCCTAAAATATTCAAAGCGCTGCCTCCCAACGACAAGGCTTATGTAACATTTATAGTTCCTGAGTTATAGTGCGAAAAGAAATTTTATGTCTCACTGAATAAAGTGCAAAGTTGCGTGAAACCGTCGTGGTGTTAAGGTTGAATTATGATTTATATAAATGGAAATAGAGATGTCTTGTTCTGAAATGTAGGTTGAGAGTTTTTGTATTCTTAGTTTAGTTACAAGTTATATCATGAAGGTAACTTCTAGTTCAAATATTGTTTTGTCAGTTCTTCATACTTTATTCCGGTTAGATCTATAGTAAAGCCCAGGGTACGCTGCGACTATTTGACAACATCATATACCTTCATTGATTGTTTTGACTCCGTGTTAAGTAGCTTAAGCACTTGTGTTACATACATCAGAAACAGTAGTATTACAAATACACTTAAATACATGCGACACCCAGACCAGGTCAACAGACATGTACATGCACACAAATGTTTGTCCTGTGCGGGGAGCGAATCCGTGACGTCTTGGTGTAATAAGCAACTTCTTGACCATTGCACCAAGCGGGTCGTCGGGTATATTAATTGACAGGCCTTGTTATATATAACATTGCGAGTGCTATGTGACCTATGTAATCCTTAAAAGGGGAACCAGTTTTTTTTGTATCATAGTCTGCACCAACGGCTTCACGTGCCTTCCGAAGCACGAAATCATCATTCTAATCGGACAATCAGTTAATTCAAGCCTGCGATGTCTTAACCAAAGAGCTAACATCCCACAAAGAAGTATTTCCCGCGGGATTTGAACCCACGACCTTTGAGCTTACCAGAGTAACACAATGTAGTTACATTGTGTTACTCTGGTAAGCCCTCAAAACTTCCAAAAATCCCTCAAATCTTCTAAAACACCGCTGCTTTTCAGCACACAAACATTTGCTCCCAGCGGAATTCGAACTCGCGTCCCTCCGGTTTGTAGGCAGGGTTCCTAACCACTAGACCAAACACGGTCTGGCAATTATTACACATTAGTTTTTTTCGCCTCTAGTCCATCACTTTTTGGCCAACTTTACCAGAGTAAAACGTTGTGAAATTTTTCTTGGCAAATGTCCCTGAAGATTTTCGTACTGAATTCTTAACTGCCTGAGGTTATAGCGATAACATCTTGTGATTTACATTCACAGGCGAATCGTTGGGAAATCAGACGTGTATTAATTCTAGTTAAGTTAAAAAAATGTAATAAAGCGTATTGGGTCCTAGACTGCATCTAAACTAAATAATTTGACGACCTGTTTGGTGTAATGGTCAAGATGTTGCCTATTACGCAAGAGGTCGCGAGTTCGATCCCCGCACAGGACAAACATTTGTGTGCATGAACATGTCTGTTTGTCCTGGTCTGGGTGTTATATGTATCTATTTAAGTATATTTGTAATACCACTGTTGATTCTGACGTCTGTAACACAAGTGCTTAAGCTACTTAACACAGGGTCAGATCAATGTATGTGACGTTGTGAAATATTAAAAAAAAAATGGAACTCTGAAATTAAAGAATAAATTTAATATTATGCATTAACAATTATGCTACAGTTACCATTGCGGTTTTAACAAATTATTATAGTGAATCGGAACTATAAAAAACTAGCGGCCGCCCGCGACTTTGTCCGCATGGATTTCGATTTTCAATATCCTATGTGTTATTCGGATGTATAAGCTATATTGTGGTAAAGTTTCATTCAAATCCATTCAGTAGTATTTACGTGAAAGAGTTACAAACATCCATACATCCATACATACAAACTTTCGCCTTTTGACGTCATAGCTTATTTTTTCATACAGTCTCCCTACAAGCTTAGGATTTTGACGTTTAATAAAAGTGAGTGATTTGACCTGTCTATAATAATAATAATAATAATCCGTGCCGGCATTAATCAAACAAACAAACAAACTCTTCATCTTTGTTATATGAGTATTGATGTGAAAGTTTGTTTGTTGACAGGCCTGTTGGTCGAGTGGCTAGAGACCCTGGCTACAAAACCAAAGGTCGCGGGTTCGAATCCCGCTAGGGGCAAATGTTTGTGTGATGAACATCGGCATTTGTATTCGAGTCATGGATGTTTATAAAAGTATTTAAGTATGTCTATCCGTTCCCTAGCTTCCATAGTACAAGCTTCGAGCTTAGTTTGGGGCTAGGCAATTGGTGTGTTAGTCCAAGGCATTTATTTTATTTATTTATTTTTAATACAGTCTCCCTACAAGCTTAGGATTTTGACGTTTAATAAAAGTGAGTGATTTGACCTGTCTATGTTGTCATCCGTGCATACATTAATCAAACAAACAAAAAACTCTTCAGCTTTGTTATATGAGTATTGATGTGAAAGTTTGTTTGTTTTGATGTTTGTCCGTCTATCAAGCTGTATCTCGATTAAAGGCTCCTAAGGGATAAGTCAGGAATCTTGATAAGTGGTCAAAGCCGCGGATAAAAACTAACATAAATATGTCTCACCGTGATTTGTCTGTCGCCTCTTATACCAGTTCTTATCTTCACAACGACAAATTAGCGTTTCAAGCCACAAATCTAAGACAGCAAAAGAAACACCTAGTATAGAAACACACTAGGCGGAAAAAACGCGACCGAAGTATGGCGTGACTCCGCCTTCAATGTATTTTTAATGGAAGATGACGTATCATGCCGAAATTACGTCGCGTAATTTGTATAGAAAATACTAATAGTCTAGTGTGTTCCTACACTTAGTTTAAAAACACACTACGTGAATAAAACGCCACCGTAGTTCGGCGTGACTGCAATGTATTTTAAATCGTAGATGATGTGTCATACCGAAATAATCCACTTAATTTTTTTAAGGAAATGCATTGCCGCTGAACATCGGTCGCGTTCTTTCCGTCTAGTGTGTTCATTACACTAAAAGATACCAAACGAACTTCACCTATAACACTAATACTTTTACGAAAAACAATGTCAAGGTAAAGAATTGGAAAGACCAAGTCGAATTCCACATCTAGACAAGCTTAACCCTGCTGTAATTGGAAAACCCGAGATATTTCCCGCTTCAGCCGGAAAAATACAGGGAAAACTATTTCAGAGATAAATGTCGATATTCTCCGGGATATTTTAGTCTTGTGATTTTTCGGGCGTCATTTTATTCTTTTATGTAATGATATTCCATTTTACCGAGAAGAGTATCCAATACAAAAATATTTTTTCAATTCGAACCTTTAGTTACTGATATTAGCGCGTTCAAACAAAAGAACATATAAAGTCTTCAGTTTATTATATTTTAATATAATTTCATAGTAGAGTAGAGTATAATTTAATTATTAGTACATTGTATGGCGATAACAGAGAGTAATATCATTGGTCTTACATGCCCGATTATCGCTTACTATCAAGCGGCCTAAAATTTATTTTATTTAGCTTTCAGCCAAACGCCAAATGGTGGTAAATACAGATGGCACCTAGCCAGATTAACAAAACTGTCCCACATTCGACCTACTCGGGAATCAAACCCACACCTTCTTAATCGAATAAGCACATAGAACGTGACTACTTCAATCGGTACAGTCAGCATTCATTCATCCCCCCCCCCCCTCCCATTTAAATGGATTAAGTAACCCCCCCCCTCTTGCGGTCACAAGTCGACGACGAACTTAACGTGGGGGGTATCTCATTAAGAACTATGTCTGGGTGAGGCTCTAATTAATATCGTCTCTAGAGGAAGATTTACGTATGTGAATATCGTAGTAGTAGCTATAGGTCTCTCTCTTTATGATATTACTAGCGGCCGCCCGCGACTCCGTCCGTGTGGATTTCCAATAGCTTAAAGCCTACCTTGTCAAATGGACTATCCAATACAAAAATAATTTTTCAAATGGAACCAGTAGTTCCCGAGATTAGCGCGTTCAAACAAACAAACAAACAAACAAACAAACAAACTCTTCAGCTTTATTATTAGTATAGATTAGTATAGATATAAAGACTAGCGGCCGCCTGCGACTTCGGTCGCGTGGATTTTGATTTATCCCATGGGAGCATTTAATCGGGATAAAAAGTATCCTATGACCTAGGACAGCCCATACCCTGCCTGTAATCTGTATATATGTATTATGGTTGAGACGTTTAAGCGGGAAAGCGTAGCAGACAGACAGAGATACTTTTGCAACATTGAGGTATTACTACTACGTAAAGAGTGGAGGGAAGTGGGCGGATAATTCAGTGATATTTCATTTCTTCTTTTTATCTATTTAATAACACCATAGCCACCATCTTTATTTTTCATCTTATAATAATTGTACATGTTTTTAAAACACAACACGACATTTT
Organism: Nomophila noctuella; assembly: GCA_958496325.1. NCBI lineage: Eukaryota > Metazoa > Arthropoda > Insecta > Lepidoptera > Crambidae > Nomophila > Nomophila noctuella. Next base: position 3,861,513 of record OY292511.1, on the reverse strand, counting down.
TTTATTTTATAAATGGTCAAAATAGAAAATTAGACGGGAACTTTGTGGTCCATGGACCACAATGCGGGTAAGAAAATTTACGTTTGTGATGTCACCTCTTTGCGTAGTAGTTATACCTCAATGTTTTGCAATTATAATATTAGTAAGGATTCATTATTTTATATCGTAGTCACAATCATATAAAATTCCGTATCATTGAAACCCAAATGTGGAATTATTATATCAATGGCCTGCTTAACACAACTCGCTAGCCGTAATTAGATTTTAATTACATTTGGCTAAACCATGACAAATGCTTAATTATTATTAATGATACTGATTGCATTTAATTCGTAACAAAACGGTTTTGGTACAATAATTATTAACTTATGTTTATCAAATATTGCTGCGGTCTGCCTTAAATAATAAATAAATAAATAATAATAAATTCCTTTGACTAACACACCTATTGCCTAGCCCCAAACAAAGCGCGAGCTTGTACTATGGAAGCTAGGGAATGGATAGACATACTTAAATACATTTATAAACATCCTTATCTCACACAAACATTTGCCCCAAGCGGGATTTGAACCCGCGACAATTGGTTTTGTAGCCAGGGTCTCTGATCACTCGACCAACGAACGGGTCTGTCTTATTAAATCACTACATAGTATAAAACAAAGTCGCTTTCTCTGTCCCTATGTCCCTTTGTATGCTTAAATCTTTGAAACTACGCAACGGTTTTTGATGCGGTTTTTTTTAATAGATAGAATGATTCAAAAGGAAGGTTTTTATGTATAATACATGCATAATATAGTAGAGAAACACTAATTAACCCGTGCATAGTCGGGGCGGGTCGCTAGCTAAATCCTACTACTATTATAAAGGCAAAAGTTTGTATGTATGGATGTATGGATGTTTGTTACTCTTTCACGTAAAAACTACTGAATGGATTTGAATGAAACTTTACCACAATATAGCTTGTACATCAGTATAACACATAGGATATTGGAAATCGAAATCCACGCGGACGGAGTCGCGGGCGGCCGCTAGTATTGTATAAATACAATGTTTGCTTTTAATCGCCATTGTCTTTTATGTGTTACTCGAAGCATACGGACTCATACTTTTAGCCAAAGAACCCAAAAAGAAACAATAAGAAAACAAACTTCTATTCTATTCAAGAATCTGTTATACAAATACAATTGTCGATTCTCCAGTCGTTTCCCAGTATGAAGGCACGTGTTGACTGGAACGGGATGCGAATAATAATATCCTGTTGACACTCTGGAGATATGACGTGAGAATCAATATGAAATGTGGATTCTATAAGAAATTTCAGTATATTTTGACATGTTTTTTTATTTCATTCAGTCGCTTTTAGCCATTTTTCGGCTCATTATCATCATTTTCATCCGAGCTATAGTCCCGGTTGCTTCTGTGGCTATTTCAGAGCCAAGGATCGCTTTCCTTTTAGCCATTTTTTGGCTATTGCAGCCAAATTTTTATAACCAATCAAGAGCGCAGGAAATCAATTATACTTAAAAATGGGTTTTTATTTAATAACCAAGCTTGCCAAATTCTGAATTGTGATCACCAGCACGGGTTGTGTTTACTTTTGAACACGATTCGGCACGGGAATCAAACCCAGGGTTTTATCACGGTCGTGTTCTTCATTTGCAAGACAATTGGTACAGAAGAACTAGTACAATTCTTTCTCAACACGGGAATCGAACCCAGAACTTCAAGATCGCGACCTGACGCCACCTTCAAAAGAAACAATAAGACAAACTTCAATTCTATTCAAGAATCTGTTATACAAATACAATTCTCGATTCTCCAGTCGTTTCCCAGTATGAAGGCACGTGTGAATCGAACGGGATGCGAATAATAATATCCTGTTGACACTCTGGAGATATGACGTGAGAATCTATATGAAATGTGGATTCTTATTTTAGGACATACTGAAGGAATTTCAATATATTTTGACATGTTTTCGAGCTTATATTATATATTAGCAGCCGTCCAAGTGTTATATTATTGCTTCAAGCCTGGTTTGGTTAAATGGACTATCCAACACAAAAATATTTATTCAATTCAAACCAGTAGTTCCTAAGATTAGCACGTTCAAACAAACAAACTCATCAGCTTTATTATGTTACTATAAAAAGTATATATAAGTTTCCTATTGTATCTTTTTCGTGTTTCAGTTTCCTATTTTAAAAGTTGAAGTTTAGTCCTAATCTTTCACTAAGTTGTGGAAAATGTATAATTCTTAAAAAAAGTGAAGTAGGTATTTATCACAAACAGATACGTAAATCCTGTGCGGGTATCAAACCCATGTCCTCTACATAGTAAACTTATTCTCCATCCACCAAAACTTTACTATGAGACAAAGTTTCCCAACATCTGGCTTCTGTAAGTATTATTAAATTTCAAAGCGCATTAAAATTCTATACATCACATGTTTCAATATTCTTGAAGGCGTTGCAAACTGTCGACTGCATTCCGTTTTCGGTATTAAATTGGAATAGGTTTTTACGAATAAATAGGATTGAAGTATTTGTGTGACTGCTGTGGTGTAGTGGTGAAAGAACTGTGCTAAAACCTCGGAGGTGGTGGGTTCGAATCTCACTTTGTGCTTGTTTTCCCAATTTGGTTAGGATATTGTACGCTTAAATCACCTGATTGTCCCAACTATGGTGCAAATGGTCTGGTTTGCCTTGTAAGGGTTACGGAGGTCAGACGACAGTCGCTTCATTGTAATAATCAGCCTCGTCCATTCAGGATCATAGTCGCAGCGTATTGCAACCGGGAGAGGCGCTAGGATGATGATGCCATAATGATGGGCCCATTAGTCTATGGTCAAAGAGTGGGATTCAATCCCACTCAGGGCAAATGTTTGTGTGGTGAACATCGGCATTTGTACTCGAGGCATGGATGTTTGTAATAGTATTTAAGTATATTTATCCGTTCCATAGTATAAGCTTCGAGCTTAGTTTGGACCTAGGCAATGGGTGTGTCAGTCCAAGGAATTATTTGTTTGAATCTTTAGTTCTGGTGCTATTTCACATTCCAAAAGTGCAATTAAGCACCCAGTTTGGATGCACTGAAATAGCCAATCGTGCATCCATTACACCATTCTGGGCTGCATTCGAACTATCGCACTATTGCATCCGAATTCACGTTGTTTTGGGAGATATTTCCTTTCGACGATGATAGGGGAAGCTTCGGGAGCTGGGTGAATTTCGACGGATAGGAATTTCGCTTTGAATTAGCGATGATTCTAGTGAATGGTGTTTGGTTAGGAAGTTGAGGGTCACACAAAGAGGTAGCTGGTTCGATCATTGTGAAAATGAACATGAAATTGAAAATATTTTTAACGACATTAGAAATTACATACAATTACATTTGGGCGTACATTTAATTACAGTAAACCATAACTCTAGCACAAGGCTAGACTATTTTGAGAGAGATAGAGTTGTAAAATTCCGTACAAGTTACCAGTTAAGTTAAGTTAAGCTGCAAAAACAATTTTTGACAAACTAAAAAAAAACATATTAAAAATTATGAGAAATAGACAGACATAACCATCAAATTAACGTGGTTGCATAATGTATAATGATGTGTGTGTTTATAGTGTGGTGTTTTGAATGTTCAAAGATGTGTGTGCGAAGGTTGTAGGATCATTATTACAATAATAAATTTAGAACAGAAAAACTCAGACTCTTTTTTTTACGAACAAAAGATTGCCTTTTGAATTCACATTGTTTTAAAATTTCCATTCGACCATGGTAGGGGAAGTTTTTGGGATCTGGGTGAATATTGACGAATAGGAATTTCTCTTCGAAATAGTGTTGGTTATAGAGAATGACTTTGTGTTTAAAGAACTTATACACGAGTTCGAACATATGACAAACATTTATGCATGAACATAACACGGTCGTTGGTTTAGTGGTCCGGGACCCTGGATACAAAAGCAAGGGCCGTGGATTCGAATTCTGCTTAGGGCCAATGTTTGTGTGATAAATCGGCATTTGTAAGTACTTAAGTCATAGATATTTAAAAAAGAATTCAACTATGTCTATCCGTTTTCCAGCAACAATAGTACAAGCTTCGAGCTTAGTTTGGAGCTTAGCAATTGGTGCTTATTAATTTTACAAAGTAATTTTGATATCCGTAACACAAGTGCTTAAACTACTTACCACGGAGTCAGATCAATGTATGTAAAGTTGACAGATATAACTTCAAACCGGCCAATTAATTTGACGCATTCAGCATCTGTGAGATAATTTCCACTCGGAATCCGTTGCGGTTGAGCTGATTATACGATTTCCACCGCAGCTTTTCATAAACATTAATTATGTTGCGATATGCAGATCAATTAATGGACAATAAACGTGGAATAAATTACGAGCCTTGCATTACTCGTCAGAGTATATAGTACTATCGATACTTATATAAAATAGCTCGATGACGCAGTGGTTAGCGTTAAGCAACGTTCTCAAAGGCCTGTCATCGCATGGGTGACTGAAAATTTCATCTCGAGCACATCCATGCTTCAGAAGGCACTTTAAGCCGTTGGTCCTGTGCCTGATCTCTCTACGGTCGTGTCAGATTGCTGTCCCACTGAACTATGAGAGTGAGGGAAAAGGGAGTTCACCTATGCGCCCGCACTCACTTGTGCACTAATTATAATATATCCTGCGTACCTGGCTGATCGTAACATCGGCCGATATGGCCGAAAATCTCCGGAGGGTATTCTATTTTTTAATAGAAAAAAGCTGAAGAGCTTGTTTGTTTGTGTGTTTTTTTGAACGCGCTATCCTCAGAAACAAACAACTTGTTTAAATTTTTTATTTTTTTTGCGTTGGTTAGTACATTAGTCGAGAACCGCTTAAGCTATACCATTATTAACAACTAGCGGCCCGTCACGCGGTTTCACCCGCGTCCCGGGGGAACTACTTCCCGTACCGGAATAAAATATAGCCTATGTTACTCTGAGTGAATGTAGCTTTCCGACAGAGAAAGAATTTTTCAAATCTGCCAAGTAGTTTCGGAGCCTATTCAATTCATACAAACAAACAAACAAAAAATCAAACCTTTCCTCTTTATAATATTTGTATAGATATGTATGCGGAAACTGAATTCCACGCGGACGGAGTCGCAGGCAGCCGCTAGTTACATATAAAAACGAGATTATAAGCAAATGCAAAACATTTCCATTCGTGCAAAGTAGTGAGCAAACTGCGAGTGCCATTATGCCGTTGGGTTAAATACTCTCCTGTTCATTTGCACCAGTGTTTATAGACAACATTAAATGTAGGTCACGAATAATTATATAATGCCAGAACCGCCTTGGTTTCAAAGTGGATAAATTTGTTTCTGTACTATATTGTGCATGTATAATACAATCACTACACTAAACTATGTACTCGTAATAGCTGAAGAGTTTGTTTGTTTGTTTGAACGTGGTAATTTCTGTTATGACTGGTTTGATTTTTTTTTGTGTTAAATTCCAGGTCTGGTTGTTACATCTATTTAAGTATATTTGTTATACCACTGTTATCTCTGATGTCTATGACGCAAGTAACATAGTGCTTAAGCTATTTAACACGGAGTCAAATCACTACTACCGGCTACCCGCGACTTCGCCCGCGTGGATTTCGTTTTTCGTTTACATAGTATTATACTCTTCTTCTTCCTAGTGTTTATCCCGTTTCTGTGCGGGGTCGGCTTTGGACCAAGGACGCTTTGATCCAGGATTTGGCGAGTCTGGTTATTACAGTGAAGCGACTGCCATCAGACCTTCGTAACTCTTAAGGGGACACATAGTGCTATACTATAGTTTGAAAACATCTCCATCAAATGAACTATAAAAGACAAAAGTATTTGTTCAAATCGATAAACATTTTCAAACAACCGAACTCTTCAGCTTTTTTTTTATATAGCGGCCGCCCGCGAATACGTCCGCATGGTTTCCGGTTTCCGCACACATAGGTATTTACTCGTACTATAGCTTTGAAACCTGCCTTGTCAAATGGACTATCCAACACAAAAATAACTTTTCAAATGGGATCAGTAGTTCCTGAGATTAGCGCGTTCAAACAAACAAACATACATACAAAAAACTCTTCAGCTTTATATAAATATATATTAGTATAGATATATGTACATACTATAGTAGCGCAGCGACCCAAAATGAGTCTTATGTATTACATAATATATAAGTATAGATTATTTATGCTTCTCAGAAGCAGCATAAGTCGTCAAAGTGCCTAAAATAAAGTTGAATAAATACAGTCATGTTTTATTAAGGGTGTACTTAAGATGTGATTCACAATCGTTCAGAGTTCCTTCACTCGTCGAATACTTTAGGGTTTGTCGCAAAACTTATCTTTCCCTCGAAGGAAAAACATTGCAATAAAAAGTTCCTTGTTACTGGGACGGACTAGGGGGAATTTATTTTTGTTTTCAAAATTATCATACCTACTCAATCAAAGTAATATTTGTTAACGGGACTAATCGGGGTACTTATTTATATAGTATATTATATACGACTACATTATTCATGGTTGCTGTAACGCAGCCGAACCGTCAAGCAGTAAGTAGTATAAAATCTACAAAGTAAGTTAAAGTTAGTAAGTTAAATTGCACCACGAAAGTATAAATCTTAAATTATACTAATATTATATAAAATGTGAAAGTATGTTTGTTTGGGTGTTTGTCCATTAATCACGCTGAAACGGATGAACGGATTTTGATGAAATTTAGTATAGAGGTAAGGCATGGGCTGACTTAGCCCATAGGAACTTTTTAGTACGATTAAATGCTCCCATGGTATAAAACAGGAATCTTGAAAACGCGGGCAAAGCAGCAGGTGAAACCTTGTTAATTACAAATCAAAATATCGCAACCCTCTTCTGGGCATAAGGCCGTCCCACAAAAGTGAATTTGCAAGCACAGATGCACTCCCTGTTCCCTTACTCTCATAGTTCAGTGGGACAGCAATCTGACACGACCGTAGGAAGATCAGGCGAAGGATTACGGACTTCTTCTTACCGAACACGGGTGCAATTTCACCGTCAACTTTCAAACTCTAGATTATAATTTTGTTACCCCAACAGCAAATACCTACCAAAAACAAGTATTCCCACTGTATATCCCTAAATGCGGTCCTGTCGTTCTTCACAAGAAAACCGCTCGGATTGCGCAAAAATGTATCATTGTATGAAGGGAAGGAAACGGGAAGATTTTGCGTATTCAAATAAGAATTCAGGTTTATTTCAACGGCCTATGCGACTATCAAGTCTCCTGAATGACAGTTTGGTAACTGAGAAGACTCGGAAAAGAAAATTTGCATTTGCAATAATAATAATATGTGATTCACTGAGAGAAAACTCTCTCCCTACAGGGCAAAGGTGTCTATTATTTGAAGTTATGTAGTTACTCAGATGGATTTTGGCTTAATCACCACGCTTGCCAAATGCGAATTGTGATCACACCTAGGCTGTGTTCGAAAAAATGTAAAAGAACAAATTTTTCCCTACTCGAGGATCGAACCCAGGTCCCCGAGTCAAAACTTAGTATGAAAGATATGAAAGCCAGACAAACAAGGCGTATAAAACTTTTAAATATTTTTTTTAAATATTTTTTTTTGACGACCCGCTTGGTGTAATGGTCGAGATTTTGCCTATTACGCAAGAGGTCGCGGGTTCGATCCCCGCACAGGACAAACATTTGTGTGCATGAACATGTCTGTTTGTCCTGGTCTGGGTGTTATATGTATCTATTTAAGTATATTTGTAATACCACTGTTGATTCTGATGTCCGTAACACAAGTGCTTAAGCTACTTAACACGGGGTCAGATCAGGTCAGATCAATGTATGTGATGTTGTGAAATATTAAAAAAATATATAAAACTTAAGGCACAAAAGCTGCCTGATCCGTTTTTTCCAATACCTAGGTACTACTTTGTCGAAAGTATAAAACCTAATAAGTAAGTAAGAATTGTAAAACAGAAAAACCTAGTACTCTGACGAAAGTATTTGCTAAACCGAATTAAAGGGATTCGATTTCCAATTCTTAACTCACCGTTCCATTTACCATCATTACCATAATATGCCGACAGAAAAGGGAAAGTATTACTCAAATGGTATTCCACAAAACGGCCCAGATTTTTACCTCTCTTGAATGAAGAAGCCATTCACATTGAGACCTCGGAAAGATTTGGACCCACTTTAGTATTCACAACACGGTTGTAATGATTAAACTCATTTAATATACCTTTATAGTATTAGGGTTTTCCCAGTTTGGTTAGGACATTGCAGGCTTGAATCACCAATCTTCTTCCTAGTGTTTATCCCGTTTCTATACGGGGTCGGCTATGACCATGATCCAGGATTTGGCGAGTCTGGTTATTACAGTGAAGCGACTGCCATCAGACCTTCGTAACCCATAGAGGGGAACCAGACAGATTGGATGATCAATCACCTGGCCATTTTATATTTTATGTTAGTAGATTTCCGACGCGGTTTCACCCGAGCGTAATTTCTTTTTTTAAATATCCCCCCCTTCCCCCATATTGCCGGGAGCAGAAGTACCCTCTGTTCACCGGGGATAATGTAGCTAGCCAACAGTGAAAGAATTATTCAAATCGGTCCAGTAGTTTTGGAATTTATTCGTTACATACAAAAATAACAATCTTTCCTCTTTATTATATTAGTGTAGAAGTAGATATATAGAAGGCAACCGCACGAGGATGGCAGATGAGTTGCATGCCTTGAAGACCCCAACTGAGCTCTGATGACCTTACTCACCAGCAGAAATATAGCACATTAGTTACAAAGTGCTACTTTACTGTGGTCTTCTGTTAGGAGGTACATCCCCAGACGTGCAACTCATTCGAGAGGAAGTTCCACTTAGCTTTACGTTTCTTCCTATACCTGAGTGCTTAGAAACTATCTGAATGTGCAGATTTGCTGCACATTCAGATTCACATTCAGTTTCTGACTACAGTTCAGTTAGATCTGAATGTGTAATCACTATCTGGTTCCCCCTTTGTGGTGGTGGCTATCCCTCTATGGGTTGCGAAGGTCTGATGGCAGTCGCTTCACTGTAATAACCAGACTCGACAAATCCTGGATCATGGTCAAAGCGGACCCCGCACAGAAACGGGATAAACGCTAGGAGGATGATGAGGATGAACGCTAGAATAAAGAATAAAGAAGTTAAACAACACTTTTCTCACCTTATTAGAATAACTAGCGGCCGCCCGCGACTTCGTCCGCGTGGATGTCGGTTTTCATTATACGAATGTTTTTTCCCGCTAACTCCCGTTCCCGTGGGAATTTTGCAATATCCTTTTGCAACTAAGCATCAAGTTTACTAAGGGACCTGCATGCCTAATTTCAAGCGTCTAACTCAAGTAGTTTAGATTTTCCATACAAACTTCCACCCTCTCATTTCGGGGAAGTGGGGGGTTGGAATGGGTCAAAAAGTAGCCTATGTTCTGTCTCAGGGTCTAAAGATTGTCTGTACCAAATTTCATCAAAATCGGTTGCGAGGTTTAAGCGGGAAAGCGTAACAGACAGACAGACAGACAGAGTTACTTTCGCATTTATAATATTAGTTGGGATTACGTTGTCCCGCCAACCCTGACTTCCAACAGAGCGAGAATGGGTGCAAATTCCCGTGTATTTATTAAAGCAATGGCCTAATTTTGTTTTGTGTGTCCCTCGGACAAAGGCCACCATGTTGGGCCCCAGTTTAAATGTAACAGATAGCAATAAAAGGGTCGATTTGTCCTGTATAGTTGCTTTAAATTGTATCCTGTGGGTAAGTTTACAATGAGTTACAATGCCTGATTTCACGTTTGTTTTTATAATTTATTTATTTCACGAAAAACATGTTTAAATTATATCTAGTGACTCTGCACTAAGCAAAATTTGCTTGTATTGCAGTAGCCAATATACTCCGTATACAATGTTAACGTAAACATGATAATAATATATACCTTACAAACTAAAATATATAAAAATAATAAAACAGATTTTGTTAGTAAATACAACTTTTTATCTATGATATTTAAAGAGAGACGAACTTCTTAGCTATCCATGGATTCTCCGTGCGGGTGCCGGGTCCATCGCGTGGAACAGAGAGGAATGCCAGTCGGCGCCTGGGACTTGCGACCCAGCGTGTAGGCTTAAGGGGCCCCTTTATAGTATACTAACGATCACCTCAACCGATGACATTCCTCTCCCTAATTCTGTATTTAAGAATATATTCGTGTAATTAATTTCAAGACAGAGTATTAAGTTGAGACTCCACCAAAGCTAAGATGTGTGCTGTGTACTAAGTCGTAAGTAGCCAATAGGATTTCAAGCTGTGATTGATCACGAGTTAAGGTCAAAATCCTATTGGCTGCTTACGACACATCTCCGCTCCAAAGCACACAATATATAAGCTTTGGTAGAGTCCCACCCTTTAGCTAACATACATAAATTATGTCCCATTGAGAATCGGTTTATAAATTTTAGTAAACACTGTGGTACAGGAAGAATCGAAGAGCTAAGTCGAACTTCCACTCGAAAGAGCCCCTTGTCTGGGGAAGTACCTCCACCTTACAGAAGACCACAGTGGAGTACCACTTCGTATCTTTTGTTCTCTGTTTCTGCTAGTGAGTAAGGTCGCCAGAGCTCAGTTGGGGAGGGTATGGTCTTAAGCAGGCAACGCATCTGCGATCCTTGTGCGGTTGTTGATGTCCATGGACGGACAGCGGTGATCACTTACCATCAGGTGACCGTCTAGTTCATTCACCTCCCTACAACATAAAAAAATATATATTTATAATTACATTAAATAATTATATTACAAAAATAATTACTTATTACTACGATCGCAGCCCAAACTTTGTAAAAAGGCCAATGTTTATTTATTCTCCAACTTACTTAATGTTCGAAGCTCTTAGGTAATTAGGCTTTGTATATAAGCGCTAGAATTATATCCTGTAAGTTAACTAGGGCAGGAATAACAGACTTATTTCAGGAGTTATCCAAAGAAGACGAAGTCAATAATGGTTCCATTAATGTCCCTTTCCCCGTAAGATTAGAGATGTGACACAGGTTTTGAGCTATCGATAAAACCATTTATATGATTTAGAAGTTGACTACACCAGACGTCATCGTCAGCTCCGTCTTGCATAATACAAAAAAATATGTCGACAAATTCTGCCAGTTTAAAACTTGCTGATGTTATAAAATATCTACTTTCTAATTTTAGTTTTTCGTGCTGATATTCGTAAATCATCATCATCATCATCCTCAAAAAAGTTTAAGCTACTTTTCGTATTATCATTAATACCTAGTCATATCAAAAACAATAAAAGTTTACATGTTTCAGTGAAAAAATATGTGGATAACAAAAAACTACATCCATCATTGATATGAATTTTAATAAGCAAAGAAAGCTACATTAATCACCAATCACAAGCATCTTTTGGGCTGGTATAGCAATGAAATCGGATCGGATACCACAATGGGACTGCATCCGTTGTCATGGCAAACAGGACTCCTCTTTGCTTACCATCAGGTAGAGAGGAGCAAAAATAAAAATTAAATGCTTTGCGAAACAAAATACCTTTATCGACAAACGCTTACACATCTCTATAAGTCCTAATCCGGTTAATAATCTACTAAATTCGTCAAGGGAGATTACCTCAGGACGAACTATAAAGGACAACGTAGCAATATCTATTATAACTTTGGTTATAGCGTTGCCTAATTAGGGTTAACAAAGATTTTAACTTGTAATACTCGTATTAATAACTAGAACTTTGATCTCGGATTTGCTAGCGTTATAATAGAAAATAACCCTGCAGGATCTCATTTAACAGTTTTTGTCTATTTCGAAGACCCGCTTGGTGTAATGGTAAAGATGTTGCCTATTACGCAAGAGGTCGCGGGTTCGATCCCCGCACAGGACAAACATTTGTGTGCATGAACAATTGAACATGTCTGTTTGTCCTGGTCTGGCTGTTATATGTATCTATTTAAGTATATTTGTAATACCACTGTTGATTCTGAGTCTGTAACACAAGTGCTTAAGCTACTTAACACAACACGGAGTCAGATCAATGTATGTGATGTTGTGAAATATTTATTTATTTATTTACAATAATCTACACTATCTGCACTAATCTACATCTGCACTAATATTAGAAAGAGGAAAGATTTGTATTTTATATGTTTGTATGTAACGAATAAACTCGAATAACTACTGGACTGATTTAAATAATTCTTTAACTGTTGACTAGCTACACTATCCTCGGTGAATGTAGGGTAGTTTTGATCCCGGAAATGTGGGGGGGGGGGGTATTTAAAAAATAAATTACGCGCGGGTAAAACCGCAGGCGCACTCATTATTATTAACACATATAACAATTTTTGTCTATTTAGCTTCAAAATTGGTTTCATACAATTCACCATCCCCTCTTATTGTTCCCTCAAAATCGAATTCCGGTAAATTCATAATGTTGACAATATTATATTATTATTGAAATTTTGACTTAAAAACCCTTGTTTTTTGGATAACCTCCAAAATTGACGTAGTTTTATACAAACCTATCCCTTTTTACTCCGTAATAGGGTGCATTTCAAAAATCACTATAATTGCTGATATTTGATATCTCAGTCAGTTTCTGCTGGATTTAAATTTTCCTTTTTAACTATTGAATTTAGCATAAACCTTAATTAATACCTTAGAATTTAGTAAACTTTTTTTAAAATCTGTCCGGGTTTGTTATATGGTACATATACAAATACCAACGTCTTGTTTTAACTTAAATTCTAAGTTTGAACATTGTAGCGACCTCTAACTTAGTCAAGTAGAGTCTAAGTTAGCTCACCACAAATAGTTCTTCAAACTTATGACAGAGTTTGACCGATGTTCGCATAGTTAGTATGAAACCTGCATCGCACAAGCAAAGTTAATTAAAACTATGTTTTCTTGAAAGGTTTGGTCACACCGATATAAATATGTTATTAGTCATCGCGCTAATGGTATCGAAGTATTTTAAGTGTTCAATAATGATATGTGTGGATTTTGACTGAACAGATCTTCATAACATTTTGAATGTGTCGATTTTTCGAACGAATATAATGTTGTCAACAATATGGATACTTTGTCTGTACCGATATTATTGACAATTTGGTTGCGTCTATTTATTTGAGTACCCTTAGTTCCACTATCTGACGCTGACTGAACTTTAAGTATAGGTCAAGGAAAATAAACAAGATGTTTGTTTGGAAATTGAAAATCTAACATTTTGTTCTCCATAACAGAAACTTTGCTACACAACATTAATATGCAAATTCTCAATAAATGCAAGAATCCCCATTGAGGTGACGTCAAATCTAAACTTTACTAATCTATACTCTATACTCACTTAATGTATAAAGCTGAAGAGTATGTTTGTTTGTTTGTTTGTTTGAACGCGCTAATTTCAGGAACTACTGGACCTATTTGAAAAATTGTTTCTGTGTTGGATAGTCAATTTAACGAGGAAGGCTTTAGGTTATTGGAAATCGAAATCCACGCGAACGGAGTCGCGGGAGCCGCTAGTCTATAATAATATAACACTATGTGTGCGGAAACCGAAATCCACGCGGGCAGAGTCGCGGACGGCCGCTAGTTCTCGAGAAATCTATGAGATCCCATTGAGGTGAAGTCAGATGTGAGATAATGCGTTAACTTGAGAATTTACGGCAATGTTTTGAACCGTTCACGTAGAAGTTATGTTTATCTTTCTACGTGAATGATTTCTCGATGGTTTAGAGGTTTAATAACTGTCATAAAAAGGTCGAGGTCCTGAGTTTGATTTTCTTTGGTGTCGGTTTTTGATCACCAAGTTGAATTTGGCAAGCTTGGGGGTTAAGCCAAAATAACAGCTGCACCCCCCTGGCTGGTGTTGTCGTACCAATTAAGTATGATACCTAGAACAAAAAATTAATTAAAATTGCAGGGACTGTCATTTGAAGCGACAGTAGCTTTACATAACCTTAGTTACCAACGTACGTCTTGTCAATCAAAGTAATGTCATAGTTTTCTGGTTACGGGGCACGTAATCCAACGATTTAACTCTATTCCAAATATTCTTCAGCTGATACAATACTTAGTAATAGTTACAATTCTGTGACTTCTACATCAGATATTTTACTTGACCATAAACTGCAGTCAAATAATAAAACCGAGTACATTTGAACTTTATCAAAGTAATAAAAGCCAAGCAAACACGACATTAAGAACTCTTTCATTTTCACGACTTTTGTAAGAGGGAGCTTCCACTCGGATGAGCCGCTCGTCTGGGGAAGTACGTCCACCTTACAGAAGACCACAGTGAAGTAGCACTTCGTAACTGTTGTGCTATGTTTCTGACTTCCTCAACCAGGGAAACCAGACCATTTGGATCATAGCTAGGACCAACGGCTTATTGTGCCGTCTGAAGTATAGAATCATCTTTCATATCGGACACTTTAATAGGGGTAGAGCGTATTGAAACTTCCACTCCAATGAGCCACTCGTCTGGGGAAGTACCTCCACCTTACAGAAGACTACAGTGAAGTAGCACTTCGTAACTGTTGTGCTATGTTTGTGCTGGTGAGTAAGCTTCAGAGCTCAGTTGGGGAAAGTTATCATTATAATTCTAGCGCCTCTCCCGGTTGCATCCTTTGTCGTTGCCTCAGAGCCCAGGGTACGCTACCACTTTTTGTATATTTATTTTAAGCATTTTTCATGCTAGGTATTCTTATACATTTTCATAAATAATTAAAAAAAAAATACATCATATCTTACGTTGCTCAGACGGGAATCGAACACAGCGCCTCTTGCAATTACAAAGCGCTTGCCTGGATTGCAAGATATCCGCCTGAGCAACCTAAAATCTGATGATTTCTTGATTTCTTATTTTCTTATATTTTTTAAAATGTACGTCACCACTGTGATCCTGAAATCATTCGTGGAGGGTATGGGTTCCTAAAGGCAGGCAACGTATCTGCGATCCTTGTGGTATTTTTCGTGTCCATAGGCAGTGGTGGTCACTTACCATCAGGTGGCCTTCTTTCTATTAAAAAGGTAATAAAACAGAATTGGGACGACATTAACAAGACTTTTTTCCGGAAAAAGCTGACACGAAGATGTTTTGTCTCCGTCACAATTTATACAATGGTGTTTTCTTTAGGTTTTCGAAGTTGGTTCCACTTTCGGGCCCCTTTTGGGCACCTATTGTAAATACAATTAAAAAATTAAATAGAATGACACAAATGTGTCATTCTATTTAATTTTTTTTATCTTTAATTCATAATGCACAATTTAGTTTAGATATTTTCACTCCCAACAAAGATATCACACATATTTGTAAAATTTATACATAAATATAAATTGTTAACTTCATTTTATTAATAGACATTAGACATCTACCCTGCGCATGTCTAAATTACGACTCTTATTATTTTTAATCAAATGGTGTCCGGCGAATAAAAAAACATTAAATGATTTTCGGCGCGTAATCAAAACTGTTTTATCATACTTCACAATTACATATTAGGCCGTGGTCTCCAAGTCCTAGGTTCGATTCCTTTTTCGTGCAAAATTTGTATTTATATTTATGAACACGGGCTGTGTTTGACATCACCAACCCGCATTTGGCAAGCGTGGTAATTTATCCAAAACCCATCTTTGTAACGAAAACATGATTTCAAATAATGAAGTTTGCTTGGGACAAGTGGGATACTTTTTATAATTTTTCAGTATACTATTCTTAACAGATCAAAAGAGTATAAAATCGTATGATTCTTTTCGCAGCTACAAGTTTAAATCACATGATTCATAGCGTACAGCAGAATCACTCACAACCGTGCAGTCGAGCCAATTATTGCAGAACTCTAGATTTTCAGTCAAATCCGCAATTCGAGATAGAACTGGCTTTGTAGCTATGATCCAATTAGATAAGTTCACCTATGAGTGGAGACGAGCTCGGTCGGAGTTACAATGTTATAACCGTACTATATGTATGTATAGTAGTAGTCTGTATATTATTATGCACAATTGTTCACGTAGTTACTAGACGAGGAAGGCACAATGTCACTGAAAATAATGAATTTATAATATAATAGCCTTGGACAAACAGTTGCCTTCCTCAAAACTATGTGAAGACACTTAGTTCGATATAGTAAAAATATAAATAATAAATAAAGGACAACATCACATACATTGATCTGCTTCCGTGTTAAGTAGCTTGAGCACTTGTGTTACAGATATCAGAGCAGTGGTATTACAAATAAAATACATATACATACTTTAATTGATACATATAACACCCAAATCGGGACAAATAGACTGTCATGTATGACATGAAATGTTCATGTATGACAAATGTTTGTCCTGTGCGGGGATCGAACCCGCAACCCCTTGGTACCTTTTGTGGTTTTTGTTGTCCTTGGCAGCAGTGATCACTTTCAAGTTTACCTAAAGTTCGTTTGCCTCCCAATATCATAAAAAAAAATCATGAACACTTCACAAATGCACTTAATTGTCATAGTTTTTGTAATCAGAATGATCCACGAACAGCTAAGAAAACAGATATCTCCTGTGAAGAAGCGGCAAAAAGAAAAATAGTTTCAATACCTTCAAACGTTATTGTATTGACAAAAAATAAACGAACCACAAAAGTATTCAATTCCACTACACCAAGTGGTTGTTAGGTGGCGTAAGCGGAATACATTGTTTCTTTTGTAAGTGAATTAAAAATAGCTTTCAAGGCAAAGAAAGTCATGTTTATATTATTTGCGGTATAACATTGGATGGGTAGGCTTTTGTCACCGAGTTTGTTGTTTGGTCTAAGATAAAACGATTCTTTGTGAATTTACATTGAAATTAATACTGCACACATAAATCTGACTCCCAAGGTCTTACACAGGGTGAATTTTTGAAATGGGCTTTGTAGGGCAGGTACATTAAAGGATGTCTCCTTCTTCTCCTAGCGTTTATCCCGTTTCTGTGCGGGGTCCGCTTTGACCATGATCCAGGATTTGGCTAATCTGGTTATTGCAGTGAAGCGAGTGCCATCAGACCTTCGTAAACCTGAGAGCGGAACCAGACATATTAGATCATGGTTACACATTCAAATCTGTCTGAACTAAAGCCAGAAACTATCTGAATGTGCAGGTTTCCTCACGGTGCGTTACCCTCACCGCCGAGCTAATGGTACAAATCCACATATAGATTTTGTCAAATCTAGAGGTGTGGGCCCGGATTCGAACCACGGGCCTCACGTATGGGAGGCGCGGTCCGTGCCACTAGGCCACCATCGCTACTGGATATACATTAAAGGATATAGGTAAAAAAAAATTGTTTGGCAATCATCAATCGTAGATAAGTCCATAAGATGTTTGATCTGTATTCACAGACTTTCCGACCGTTTCCGTCAACCGATTTTAATGAAAATTGGCACAGACAATCTTAAGACCCTTAGAAAGAACATAGGCCTATTATGGGACAAAACGGACAAAGGCAAAAAAGAAATCTTAAATTCACGCGGACGAAGTCGCGGGCGGCCGCTAGTGTATAGAAATTATCTTCAGCCGAACTTCGGCTCTTATCCTGCAACGGATATAGTCTCTTATCGCTTGCACCACAGGAAACCGACAAATGTGAGCGATGTGCTGGCGCTAACGAGCGTTTACACCCTTCACAGTAATGAGAGAATTGTAGGGCCGTGTAGAATTTAGCTTGTTGTATACAAATACCTATACAGGGTGGAATTTTGTAATGCCACCTTAAGTTACTCTTAATTTTGTACCCGTCTTCTTCTTCGTCCTAGCGTTTTACCAGCCTGTACTCGACTCGTAGATAGAAAAATATGTTTAAAGGAAACATTTATTTGACGACCCGCTTGGTGTAATGGTCAAGATGTTGCCTATTACGCAAGAGGTCGCGGGTTCGACCCCCGCACAGGACAAACATTTGTGTGCATTAACATGTCTGTTTGTCCTGGTCTGGGTGTTATATGTATCTATTTAAGGATATTTGTAATACCACTGTTGATTCTGATGTCTGTAACACAAGTGCTTAAGCTACTTAACACGGGGTCAGATCAATGTACCTATGTGATGTTGTGAAATATTTTTTAATTTATTTTTAAATAGAAAGTTAACAGCACTCAAATAAAATCCAACTAAAATATATCAATGTTGGTCCCTGCACTTTTTATTGCATCGATCGTTAGTCTCATATATACGGATAAAATTCCTCTAGCAAACTTAAATTTTGCGCGAACCCGTAATCGAACCTAGGATTTAAGGGTTGCGGAGGTCAAATGACAGTCGATCCATTGTATGTAATAACCTGGGGGGCGATTCACTAAGCGCAAATGTCATAATCTCACGGTTGTGTTATCGGCGACAGTAGGAATTTAGTACTAATTATACTGTCGCCGTTGATACAACCGTGAGATTATGACATTTGCGCTTAGTGAATTCCACCTCAGGTTGAACAATTCAGGATTAAACTTATTCTTCGTACTCTGCTAATGGACGAGGCTGGAACCGGGAGGGGCACTAGGATGATGATGATAATAATGTTACAGGGTGAAACTGCTTATTCACTTATTTATTTTAAAGTCCACGAATTAGAGCTTCTACTGTCATACTCTTTCAAATAGCTGCTCCTTGTATTATTTTAAGTCATTTTGTATATTTCCCATTTTTCCATGTCAAAAAACATTATAAAATGTGAAAAATGACGGCATTGATAAGGGTTTTATTATATTAACGCATAATGTATCCCATGAGCCATGGCAAATTCCCCCGGGATAATTATTTTTGATGGGTTTTCGTTTTTATGTCAGAACCTACGGGACGAACAGACAATTTTTATCTTACAAGCTCATTCTAAAAATATTTTTTATGTATGTTATAGGGAGTCAAACGAACTAGAAGGTCACCTGATGGGAAGTGATTATCGCTGCCCATGGACATCATCAATCGCACAAGGGTTGCAGATGCGTTGCCTTTTAGACCCCATGCCTCCCCAACTTAGCTCTGGCGAGTTTACTTACCAGCAGAAACAGAGCACAACAGTTAAAAAGTGCTAATAATATTAGTGTTATAATGAAACGCGAAAGTCTATAATCTTATGCCATAAATCATGCAAGCTTCGAACTTAGATTGGGACTTGGCAATTGGAGTGTAAGTCCAAGGTATTTACTTATTTGGTCAATCTGTCTATGAAAAATCTTAACCTGACTTAAACAGGAATCAAACTTACGTTCTTAAGGGCCTTCTCGTCCAACAAAGACGTTATATCACCAAACGACAGTTTCATAAGCAGAATATGAATTCAATAGTTTCATATTGCTCTTAGTATGCAATATCATTTATCTTGAACAGGCTATTTCAATCCATTTTAAACCTTATTCCCCGAACCGTAGAAACGACAGTTGCAATGAACTCGAATCGATATATCGGCCGATTGGGTTCGAATTTCAAAACACAATATCAAAAACAAAAGAACCGTTGGGAATCGCTCTGTCCTTGTTTAGTGCAGTATGTTAGGGAGAGACAGAAGAGTTATAAATCATTGGTTCTGACCCAATTCGACCAATAGGTCGCATGTGCTCGATGGAATTTGTAATATTGCGTAACAATACAACTGGAGAGGAGGTTCAACTTTGAACTTTGAAGTGATGAAACGGATACTCAACTTTTTAACAAGTAGACTATATTTCATCATTTTATTTTTATTTTATTATTGATAGGAAGACTAACAGCAAATAGAACAATATTTAAGGTATATAAAAACAACTATGCTAATAACAAGTCTCCACCTTTAGGTACGACAATAAATCCTAGGCTCGTGGATGATACCTACACATGTTTAGATGGTACAAAAATAATCTTTTTTTTTTCATCATCATCCTAGCGCCTGTCTTGACTGCCTCGTGGTGTAGTGGTTAGAGCGCTGTGCTCAAAAACTACTCGTACTCGTCACAAAAGAAAATAGGCCAAGCCCAAAAAAGCCCACATGACCAAGATTCGAAACTAAGTCTCGTATTAATGAATCGCAATCAACTGTGAGATCGAACTTGAGTGCGAACTTCAGGTGCTGTTTTGTATGAGAATGACATCTAAAACCTTACGCTACAGTCCAATGAGGGTTTTCGCTAATGAAAAAATCCGCTAGATGGCAGTAGGTAGGCGTAGGGTCTAACTGTTATTTGATTGGTGAATTTTGACATGACATTGACGGTTATGTCTAAAATTCACCAATGACTTAGCAATTACGCCTCCGTCTACGTATTGCCATCTAGTGGATTTTTCAATCACAAACACCCTCATTCGCCAATTATTTGAATTACAATCTAATTTTATATAACAGATTTTCGTGTTCACTCTACGTCATCCTTATAAAATGAAAACCTTTTCTAAAACCCTTTCAATGTCATCGTGACTTATAGCACATTGTGTGTTAAAATTACACCCTTATCATAGCTGCGAACAATGGATTTTCCTTCAGAATGCCTACAACGGGAAAATAGTGAATACTTTAAAAATATCAAAGCGTAGAAAGTTCATTGGCGAATTTGTTTTGTTGTATTTCTCAACTTCTTAAGTCTACAAAACTATCTAAAGATATATTTACTTATAGCTTCAATGCACGACATTGACGTGTAAAAAATTGTTCAAAAGGCGGATTTGATGATTACAAATAATGAAAATAATTAAATTCATTGGACTAACACACCAATTAATTGCCTGGCCCCATAAAGCTCAAAGCTTGTACTATGGAAGCTAGGTAACGGTTAAAAATACTTAAATACTTTAATAAACATCCATGGCTCGGGTACAAAAATGTTCATCACACAAACATACCCGTCAAATGGACTTAGGATTCATTCTACAATTGGTTTTATGTCCAAAAAATATTTACCTTCACAACATCACATACATTACATACATTGATCTGACCCTGTGTTAAGTAGCTTAAGCACTTGTGTTACAGACATCAGAATCAATAGTTGTATTACAAATATACTTAAATAGATACATATAACACCCAGACCAGGACAAACAGACATGTTCGTTCATGCACACAAATGTTTGTCCTGTGCGGGGATCGAACCCGCGACCTCTTGCGTAATAGGCAACATCTTGACCATTACACCAAGCGGGTCGTCAAACCTTGCTATACAATATTAGTGGTTATATAATTATTTGACACTTAAAACCCTTTCTATTTAAATTTTTAATCAAGTTTATAAAAAAATCGATAAAAAAAGATAAAATAACTTCAAAACGATTCTTTTACCATGAAAAAGTTTCACTTCATCCCAGGTTTTCAACATACCTATAGGAATAAGTGTAGAACGTTTTTCTCCTAACATTATTACACGAATATAAGGGGAAAATGTGTTCCAACAAATAATGGCACATTTTATAAGCAGATGTGTATTTCCTTCATGTTGTAAAGAGACATTTTTATTTTTGGCACAACCTTCGAATCTTATCTGGAATAGACGACATTTTTCGTGTGTCCCTAAGTTTCCCTTAAGGGTGAAATTGCCAAAAACTAACAAAACTTTGTCTGATTGTATAAGGTAACAGTAAAAGCTCTATTGAATTACAATAGAGCTTTTACTGTTACCTTATAGCCATAAAATATTTACTAAAATAATAAAGCTGAAGAGTTTGCTTGTTTGTTTGAACGCGCTTATCTCAGGAACAATAATTATTTTGGTTTTGGATAGTCTATTTGTCGAGGAAGGCTTTAAACTATAATTAAACACTAGTGCGAAGTCGCGGGCGGCCGCTCGTTACATATAATTTTTACGATTTCAGTGTTTTGCAGTTTTAACGTGTTCAAATTATTTACGGTACATCATATTATTATACTTAAGTATAACGAAAAAACCATTGCCATTAACTCATTACCCTCCGGCCGTATTCGGCCATGGCGGCCGATCTTACGATCAGCCAGGTACGCAGGATATATTAGGGTGGAAGTGATCACTTATCATCTGAAATATCATCAGAATACCCTCCCCAACTGAGTTCTGTAAACCTTACGCACCAACAGAAACCTAGATTCACTTCTGTAAGGTGTAAGTGTCCTTAAATCAGTTCTGAAATAGATAATAATAAAAAATAAAGCCTATTTCGACTCTTCTAAGCCGTTAAAGGATGCCCCATTCTTGTAACGGGATGAAAAGTAAAATATTAAACATTTCTCACCGCTTTTTGTTACGTTAATATCGGCTTTTAGATATTTATGGAGCTCAATTTAGTTGATGAAAAGGTTTTATTGTTATTAAAGAACACGAATTACTTTTAATGTGCTAACTTTTCTTGCACAAAAGGTTATTTGTAGAATGCATTTAGATGATTTGTTGTAATAAAATATGACGTGACTATCTAAATCTAAACTAATATATAAAGCTGAAGAGTTTGTTTGTTTGTTTGTTTGAACGCGCTAATCTCAGGAACTACTGGACCGATTTGAAAAATTATTTTTGTGTTAGATAGTCCATTTGACGAGGAAGGCTTTAGGCTTTTAGAAATCGAAATCCACGCGGACGGAGTCGCGGGCGGCCGCTAGTTTATAATAAAACTTTGTATTTAATATTATATTTCTTTTATTCTGATGGATTAAATTATATCGACTACGCATCATAACTCTAGCACTTCTCCCGGTTGAAACGCTGTTATTATGATCCTGAATTGACCAGACTGGTTAGTACAATGGGGCGACGGTCGTCTGATTTACTCAAACCCACAAAAGGGAAACCAGACCGTTTAGATCGTAGTTGGGACCAACCAACCCACGGAATCGCCATTCTTATCGGACAATCAGTAGAGATTCAAGCCTGCAATGTCCTAACCAAACTGGGAAAACCCACAGTGAAAGTGATGTTTCGACTACTAACTATTAATAACTAAATATTTTTAAATTAATTAAAAATAAATAGAAAGAAGGATATAATTTTTATGATAATAGTTTTTTGGAATCTTTTTAGCTTCGTAAAATCATATTATAATGCAACTTATAAACCATGTTTTGAAATACTGTTTCTGTCGAAAAGAATCAGCGAAATATATTCATAACAATAAAAAATTTACGTCGACAAAAGTACTTTTGGCTTTAGTTATTACTTTCACAGCAGATTTTAAGAGAAACCATTTTCTTTTTCAGGTTAAAAACCCCGTGTTAATTCTACAAAGAGTTCAAACGAAACACATCGAGAACCTTAATCTGTGATAACGAAATAAAACGAGAGAAAAGTGCAGCAATATTTAAACCCGTTAAGTTTATCGTTAAAAAACGTTAATAACCGTTATTTTCGCGTGTTATCTGTTGCGGTTGTCAAATTTAAAAATAGAACTCGATGTTGTTTTCTTTTAGAGAAGAGTAAGTTGTTTTTTGAGTGTAGTGAGTTTATTATTTGGGTCTTTTTTGAGGTCTAAGTAATTTGTGTCTGTGACAATAGTGTCAACGCCACAGGAGTCAACAATGACGAAGAATTTTCTGACAGTTACCAACATTGTCAATGAGGGTATCAAGGGGAGCAAGATATCTAAGCTGGGCTTGTCGAAATACCTCTCCCAATCACTGTAAGTACTTAGATTTAATAAATTAGTAAATTTTTAAGAAAATTTAAGAGAGGTAGAGCTTTGTGGAAATACCACTCGAATGAGCCGCTCGTCTGGGGAAGTACCTCCACCACCTTACAGAGGACCGCAGTGAAGTAGCACTTCGTAACTGTTGTGCTATGTTTCTGCTGGTAAGTAAGGTTGCCAGAGCTCAGTTGGGGAGGGTATGGAGTTAAGGCCGGCAACACATCAACGATACCTCTGGTGTCGCGGATGTCCATGAGCGGCGGTGATTGCTTACCATCAGGCGACCCGCTAGCTCGTTTGCCGCCCCTGACATAAAAAAAATATATACGAATTGCAACCATATTGTGCAATGTGCATACATTCTTCTCAGATTTGAACATTTTGATTTCTGGCCGCAGCTTTATTTAAGTCCATGCTGTAGGACATTTTAATATTGGCAACACTGACTGTAACAAACGTCATATAACAAAGTGCGAGTTTTCCGCTGTTTTATAGAAATATAACCTTCGTCATTCGTCAAAGGAGAATAAGATTTTTTAGAAGGCTCTTGTGATCACGATTCTAAAGGTTTCCAACGAATTGTTTCACAAAATGGTGCAGTATATTTCAAGTAACCATAGGACGAATTTGCACAGTATTACCCGTCCTGTGCAAATCTGCGTATGAAGTATTGGTGTAGAAATGTAATTAAAACTTTATTCCATCAATATTAGCAAATTATATTCTACTAGCAGCCGCCCGCGACTCCGTCCGCGTGGATTTCTTTTTTTCGAAATAAAAAGTAGCCTATGTTCTGTCTCAGGGTCTAAAGATTGTCTGTACCAAATTTCATCAAAATCGGTTGCGAGGTTTAAGCGGGAAAGCGTAACAGACAGACAGACAGACAGACAGACAGACAGACAGACAGAGTTACTTTCGCATTTATAATATTAGTTGGGATAATGTATTTCGAAACATAAAATCGGCAAGTCATACATATTCCATTGGAATATAGCAGCCTGTTTTCAGTTGCCATTTTGTAATGAAATAAATAGCCAATCCGAGCAAGCAAGTTAGTTTAAATGTACATAATTTGTTGGAATGAAGGCAACAAACGAGTGGAACATGAGTTTTGTAGCGTATTAAACGAAATTGAATGGTTCTAGAGATTTTTGCAGAGTGCCCTTTTTTGTTCTTTTGTTTTTTTGGGATTTGTCAATGTAATGAGGAGAATGTCAGTGGTTGCGTGCAATTAGTTTAATTGTAAATTTTGAGTTTATAATGAATATATTTTTCGACTTTTAATTTGAAATGTTATTTTGAAAATGAAATAAATACTAAACATCTCTTCTAAACATCCATCTCTCGGACTCGAGAGCAAATGTCGATGCTCATCACACAAGCATTTGCCCCTAGCGTGATTCGAACCCGCAACCCTTTGTTTTTGTAGCCAAGGTCTCTGCTCTGACCACTTGACCAAGAGGCCCGTCAAAAAATAAAGTTCTGTTTTAGTAATACCTAAAAAAAAAATATTTATGAAATGAAGCTTATTTGCCCCCCACCATAACTTAGCTGACTTACTCCTATTATCTCACGGATTCTAAGTTTTCAAGTTATCAAGTTTATCATTAATAAGCACAATTAAAATTAACGCTTTCCCCGTAGACCACTAGGTCAGGCCGCGACTTAGTTAGCTTTAATTTGAACCTTATTATTAATTTCATAGAGTTCAAGTTGAAATTGAGCCTGCAAAGTCGGGACACCGATAGTTAATGAGCGCTAACTGTTTTAACACCAACGATTGTGTGGTCTAAGTTATGAACTTACTAAAATGTCGCAACTTCACATACATTGATGTGTCTCCGTGTAAAGTAGCTTAGTGAAAAACTCGATTGGAGGTTAAGCAACTTTCGCAAAGGCCAGTCATTGGATGGGTGACCGAAAAAATTAAGCTCCTTCGTACTTCGGAAGGCACGGTTATCCGTTGGTCCTGCGCCTGATCTTGGTCGTATTTCTGTTCCACCGAACTATGAGAGTGAGGGAGGATAGGTATATCAATAGGGAGCGCACCTGCGCTTGTGTACTCAATTGTGCCCTATAATATATCCTGCGTACCTGGCTGATCTGATGGCTACGTCAAATTAATATAACAATAAATTGATTTTAGTGACGTAAAGCTTAGTGAAACTTCCATTAAAATGAGCCGCTCGTCTGGAGAAGTACCTTCACGTTACAGCAGACCGCAGTGAAGTAGCACTTCGTTACTGTTGTGTGATATTTCTGCTGGTGAGTAAGGTTGCCAGAGCTCAGTTAGATAGAGTGTAGGGTCTTAAAGGCAGGCAACGCACCTGCGACCCTCGTACGGTTGTTGATATCCATTGCCAGCGGTGACCACTTACCTACCATCAGGTGACTCTCTTGCTCATTTGCCTCCCTATAAAATAAAATAATATACACCATATATTTCAAAATTGGCCAATGGCCACCTTTTTAAAAGTTTTAAAGACAATACTCAACGAATCTTCCGCTATTTCTCAGCATTTGTACCAAACCCTAAAAGTGATTACAATCTTCATACAAACTAAGTTAGGGGCTGTGATAGGCCGTGGTATAATCTTGTAATCTGTCATCCTAGCCCTAGGGGAGATGTTATACTTATACTACTACACTACTACTATAGTTGTTAAAATACTAGTTGTAGCGTAGTTTCATGGACACGAAGCGTCAGATAGATAGTAACACTTAACTTAAGGTACTCAAATAAATTGACGCAACTAAGTAGTCTATAAAATCGGTACAAACACAGTTTTCACTTTGCTTTCTTCAGCTGTATCATCTTTAATAATATTATAATCGGAAAGTGAGTTTATTTGTTTGCTTCTTTGTTCAGCTTTCACGCCGTAACTATTGAATCGATTGCTTTGTATATTTGCGAACGTAAAGTTAGAAGTCTGGATTAAGTAATAGGGTATTTTTTATGCCGGAAAAATATGATGTTCCCGGAGGAAAACAAAAAAAATTGTTTGCTTAATGGCCGAATTCTACGCGGGCGAAGCCGCGTGCAAAAAGCTTGTATTAGTATAGATTGTCATCCCCGAAAAAATGGTTTGGATAGTCACCTATCCAAGCCTTTTCTTGAGTTCTAAAGTGACAACGAATAATGCCACTTTGTTTTTATAATAGAAGAAGAAAGAAGAAGACTTGAAGAATTTGTTAGTTTAGCGGCACCGTATAAATAAATAAATGCCTTGGTCTAACACACCAATTGCCAAGCACCAAACTAAGCTCGAAGCTATGGTACTATGGAAGTCAGGGAACGGACATTCATACTTAGATACGTTAATAAACATCCATGTCTCGAGTAAAAATGCCGAGGTTCATCACACAACATTTGCCCCTAGCGGGATTCGAACCCACGACCCTCGGTTTTGTAGCCAGGGTCTCTGACCACTAGACCAATGGGTCCGTCATAGGAAAAACCCTGTTTTAGCCAAGAACACAATCTTGTCATATCAAAGCCCACAAAGATACTATTCTCTCACTTGTTAAGCTTTCATACCAGTGGCCACGCCCATCTAATACACTGCTGGCAAAATATTTGCCGGCACCTTACTAAGTGTCGTTTGAGGTGAAAAAGTGGACTCACTAGCGCCATGTAACTTAGATTCGGAATATTTTATTAAATTATTTACTCCGATTAATGACTACCATAGATTCGACACTCAAAAGTAACGCAAGGCAGTGAAACATGATGTCACTTTTGAGTGTCTCCATCAAAACGTCAAAAATTCACTTAACTTTTCACTAAGGTTTGTTTTTCTCTCAGTCTCTCTCAACAGAAGACAAGGGCCACGCGATACTGACGTCATCCCACTTGACAGTTCAGGCGGCAGGCGGCTCTATCACACATGATTCATAATAAGGAGAAAAAAGAATAAAGATAAATAAATGTCAAATTATTCGTTACTTGTTTGTTAGGGAGCGTTTCCACATAAGCTGCTCGGAGCTGAGCAAAGACGTGTTCAAATTAACAATCACTTTGCTCAAAATACACATCTCATCTCCACTCAGATTCTGAATAGTAAATTTATACACGTCAGCTCAGCTCCGCGCAGCTCAGCTACTGTAGAAACGAAACCTTATTCATAATCTGAGATTTTTTACTAGCTGACTCGGTGATCGTCGTAAAACTGTTAGTGTCATAACGTTTGACGGGTATAACATTTTGTGTGAGTAAATATAGTTGTCGTTTACAATTGTTTTCTCAGAACTTTCTCGAGTTTTAAATCTAAATTCTCGGCGCTAGCAGCCCTGACGGCGTGAGCGGCATATTGGCGCATTCTACAGGCAGAGTGCCAACTGCTAAGCACTCTCTGAGGACGCTCTCACGACGACTATTCTTCAGATCCACTACACGGAGATGTTAGCATCACACGTATTGGACCTTTTTGGAAAGGTGTATTGGAAAATTAATTTTGTGTTGGATAGTTCATTTGTCGTGAAAGTAGACGCCAGCAACTTCGTCCGCGTGGCTTTTCGATCCTCTTTTTTCACAAAAAGGTAGCTTATGTCTTTTCTCAGGGTCTATAGATTGCCTGTGCCAAATTTCATCAAAATCGGGAACGCGTAACGGAAAGACAAACAGAACGAGTTACTTTCCAATTAATAATATTAGTAGGCATGTCGTCCAAGAACCAAAATCTGCGCGGACGAAGACGCGGGTGGAAGCTAGTCAGAAATAACGTATAAATTAGTTGAATTTAATTAAGGAGACACTACAAGTATCAAAGAATGGTACAGACACATATTCAACAAACTGTTTGCAAAACCGAACAATGTAAAACATACGAGTATGTAAATTACACAACATATCCCAACAAGCCTTTGACATCGTAGCTTGTTACTCCCACGGCAATTATAAACTTGGAAACACAAAGTAAAAATTGAAGCCATATTGGTATTTCAGTTTTAGAGTCATCCATGTACAATTTACAAGAGTAGCAAAGCTCTGTGTTTTGTGTTTTTGCTTGTTACATGTTGGAAAACAATACCGATAATGGCCTAGTGGTACGGACGGCGCCTCACATACGTGAGGTCGATGGTTCGAATCCGGGCCCACACCTCTGGATTTTTCGCAATCTATGTGACGATGATCTATGAGACGACCCGCTTGGTGTAATGGTCAAGATGTTGCCTATTACGCAAGAGATCGCGGGTTCGATCCCCGCACAGGACAAACATTTGTGTGCATGAACATGTCTGTTTGTCCTTGTCTGGGCGTTATATGTATCTATAAATGTATCTATTTAAGTATATTTGTAATACCACTGTTGATTCTGATGTCTGTAATTCAAGTGCTTAAGTTACTTAACACGGGGTCAGATCAATGTATGTGATGTTGTGAAATATTTATTTATTTATATTTTTTTTTATTCTATTTGTGGATTTGTACCGTTAGCTCGGCGGTGAGAGAAAACACCGTGAGGAAACCTGCACATTCAGTGATTACTGACTTTAATTTAGTTAGATCTGAATGTGTATCCATGATCCAATCTGTCTGGTTCCCTAAGGGTTACGAAGGTCTGATGGCAGTCGCTTCACTGTAATAACCAGACTTGCCAAATCCTGGATCATGGTCAAAGCGGACCCCGCATAGAAACGGGATTAACGCTGGAAAGAAGAGATTGGTATTCCAGTTTTAGTGTCATCCATGTACAACTGTACAATTTACAAGAGTAGCAAAGCTCTGTGTTTTGTATTTTTGCTTGTTACACGATGGAAATAAAAGACTAGGTCGTGTTTGCAAGTATAGAGCGAATAATTTATGTGGAGTGCCGGCCTAGAATTGTCCTACCTCGTTTCTTTTAAAGGATGTAGTAAGAAGAGATTAAGGCACATTCCTGGGGATGGGCAGCAGCGTTCCCCTGTGTTGTATCGTTCACCATACTGCGGTCACCAGCCCGCCTGCCCAGCGTTGTGACTATGGGCATCACCTCAAAAATATGTATTTAACAGTAGACTGCAACTATTAGATGATGAAGTGTTAAAAGCCTTCTCACATCCTACATTTTTAAGAAAGTTAAATCCATTGTGAACCACAGGGTACTCTGCGAATATGATCCTGATTTCGATACTATTTAATATGACTCGACTGAGGTAGAGCTTAGTGGCATTATACTCGAATGAGCCGCTTATCTGGAGTTGTACCTACCTCCACCCTACAGAAGACCACAGTGAAATAGCACTTCGTATCTGTTGTGCTGTGTTTTTGCTGGTGAGTAAGGTCGCCAGAGCTCAGTTGGAGAGAGTATGGGGTCTTAAAGGCAGGCTACGCATCTGCGATCTTTGCGGTCGTTGAAGTATATGGGCAGCGGTGATAACTTACTATCAGGTGACATTCTTGTTCGTTTGCCTCCCTATAACCTAAATAAATATCTTCTATTTCATTTCAAACAAAGGCTTAACACCGTTCAAAGCAAAATAAACTCCCTTTTTCACTGGACAACGTAAAAATAGCTACCCTCGAACCGTTTTCCGTCCAAACATGTTACTGGAGCTAGGTATAAACTTGAGAACGCGACGTAAAAATGGAATCCATATTGGTATGTTCCAGTTTTAGTAACGTTTCCGTATAATGAAAATAAGAACGGGGTTTTGGAGGGGAATGATAATATAGTGCATTAGTTTTTTGTACATAGAGCACTAAAGGTTAACTGAAATTAAATGTTTGCTTAGATGAACTTGACCTACTACTCACGCAGACGATGATAAATTAGATTTAAAGTTAGTATAGAAACGCACTAGGCGGAAAAAACGCGCCTGAAGTTCGGTGAGATTAGGCCCGCAATGTATTTTACACACTGTGCCGAAATTCTAGTAGTTTTATTTCATTTAATGAAGAACTTCAATATTTTGTTTCATGTTTTAAAGCCTGCAAGCACAGGTGCACTCCCTATTCCCTCATTCTCATTGTTCGTTGACAGGAAACTGACGCGGCTGTAGAGAAATCAGGCACAGGACAAACTTGGGGCTTAACGTACCTTGATTGCTTGGAAGAACTTGACATGAAATTTTTCGGTTGTTCATGACCGCATTTTTGTACTATGACAAAAAAGTGATAGTAAGTAGATTACTTTTTTGATTTTGCGAACTTTGCAAACTTTAGCAATCGCAACCGAGTACGCAAACCACTGAACCATCGACCTCTTCGAAACAACCAGTAATAAAACAGTTATAAAAATAAAATTGTCGGCAACATGCCTGCACTTCT
Source organism: Nomophila noctuella (assembly GCA_958496325.1). Lineage (NCBI taxonomy): Eukaryota > Metazoa > Arthropoda > Insecta > Lepidoptera > Crambidae > Nomophila > Nomophila noctuella. Next base: position 3,830,618 of record OY292511.1, on the reverse strand, counting down.
AATAAAATCGTAAAATCTCAGACATTTTTCTCTTTAAATCACTGTAGTGTACAACTCCATTTTCTGTTTAACTCTTAAGAATTTCACATCAACCGGACAATAAACGTTTCCTGAAATTCTAAAAGCCTCATTTCACTCCTTAATCTGTACTAAACTAGAAGCGTTTCGAGTTGGTCCCACGCCAATATCCAGTTGTCGCCACTCTGGAATGGTCTAGAATAGTCTGGAATTAATTGGAAAGTTCCCGGAGTTTCCAGAATTCGTTCTAGCATCAGTTGGCGCGAATTTGCATCAATGAATCTGATTTCTTGAAGCAAGAAGTTTAACGTAGGAATCGTTTGATAGTTTTGCTAACCGCGTTAAATTCATATTGACGAGTTTTAACTCAAACTTTTATCATAACTTATAGTAGTTGCTAGACGTAATATCTTTCAATTGACTTTACGTAACTTTATTGAACATTTTGTTCGTGTTATCAGCTATCATAAAGATAAAATATTATTTTAAAAGACAAAGATTTACATCTCTTAATAATATCGCCTCCATGGTCTGGCGGTTTGAATACTGGGCCGTGGTCACGAGGTCCTGAATTCGACTCCCGGATCGAAAAAATTGTGTCCATTTTTCCGAACATAGCGGTGGTTTGTGATCACCAATCAGCATTTGGCAAAAGTGGTGATTAAGCCAAAACCCATCTTTGTAAAGAAACCATGATTTCAAATGATGGAAACCTTGGCCGTGGGAGTAATCGTAAAGTATGTTGGTTAGTAAGGTTACTTCTTTACACGACAACTGAAAAATGCGAAGTGAAGCGACCGTCGCTTCACATTACAGGGCCTGTGTCGAAGCGTGATTTGGTATGACGAGGCCTCGTCTATAGATTCAAATCTACGCATGTCAATAATTGGTATTTGATAATTTTGGAGATAATTATCGATACTAACATTTTCTATTGTGGGGCAGCACCCATTAATTTTGATTGTGATATTATTTATAACTAGCGGCCGCCCGCGACTCCGTCCGCCTGGATTTCGATTTCCAATATCTTATGTGTTATTCTGATGTAGGTATAAGCTATATTCTGGTAAAGTTTCATTTAAATCCATTCAGTAGTTTTTACGTGAAAGAGTAACAAACATCCATACATCCATACATCCATACATCCACACATACAAACTTTCGCCTTTATAATAGTAGTAGGATTGTCACATATTCCAATAATTCATTTGTTCATATTGTGAAACTAATAATTTTGTTGTATTTGTGGCTAAATATCACTGAAAACATAGTGAGTGAAAAATATCAAGGCATCCGACAATATATTATTAATTAATAATTCTCGTTTTCATTTAACCTAGTCAATAACTCTTCATTTTCATTCACAATGAAATAAATCTAATTTGCTGATCGTTCATATTCATTCATATTTTAGACTAAGTGAAAGCGTTTATTTTGCAACTTGATTTACACTGAAATTCTTTAAACGTGAAATATTCTTCTACCCTAGAAGCCTTACTCTTTAATTTTTATATATTACTGGAATTCAAATGTAGACCTTAAAACCACAAGCATAGAGTAGTTTCAGGCATACAATAGTACAATAAACTTAGGTAATACCTTACTCTATATAACATTAACATTCAGCACAAATACTAAACTGAATTTTAAATTAAATAATGAACTTCCCAATAGGAGTCTGAAGTTCTAAATTAATTCCTAACCTAACCTAGACTTGCCTGCAATGCACTATATGACCTGGCAGGGAACCAAGATACTATTGTGGAAGGATTGGTACCTATAACACAAATATTGCTTAGGTGTTGCTTGCTATAAATATTGATTGACGACCCGCTTGGTGTAATGGTCTAGATGTTGCCTATTACGCAAGAGTTCGCGGGTTCGATCCCCGCACAGGACAAACATTTGTGTGCATGAACGTGTCTGTTTGTCCTGGTCTGGGTGTTATATATATCTATTTAAGTATATTTGTAATACCACTGTTGATTCTGATGTCTGTAACACAAGTGCTTAAGCTACTTAACACGGGGTCAGATCAATGTATGTGATGTTGTGAAATATTTATTTATTTATAGCGGCCGCCCGCGACTCCGTCCGCGTGGATTTCGATTTCCAATATCCTATGTGTTATTCTGATGTATAAGCTATATTGTGGTAAAGTTTCATTCAAATCCATTCAGTAATTTTTACGTGAAAGAGTAACAAACATCCATACATCCATACATCCATACATCCACACATACAAACTTTCGCCTTTATAATAGTAGTAGGATTATTGTAGAAGAATTGGTACATATAACACAAATATTGCTTTGGTGTTAGGTGTTATTGGTTAGGTAGTAAAAACGGCTAAGTAGTTGTAAAAAAAGGTATCAGCCTATTAATGTCCCACTGCATGGCAAAGGTCTCCATCATTTGAAATCATCTTTTCGTTACAAAGATGGGTATTGGCTTAATCACCACGCTTGCAAAATGCGGGTTGGTGATCACAAACCCGGGCTGTGTTCAGAAAAATCGACACAAATTTTGCCCGACCCAGGAATCGAACCTCGAGACCACGGCCCGGTACTTAAAACACTGGGCCATCGAGGCGTCTAAGTAGTTGATTCGCACGAAATTCATTCGCCTGAACGTGCGAAACGTCAATTTTCATTAATAACATTTTAGTAGGCCTTTCGCACGGATGAATTTTAATCCCTAAGCCGTGGAAACAAATGACAATGCCGATTCTTGTTGGGAAGGTAGCGTCTATTTAGGGTTCCTTAGTCAAATGACCAAAGCTAGAATCGTCATGTCTGCCTGTCTGTCTGTCCGCCAGTATGTCACAGCCACTTTTTTTCGAAACTAAAGAATGATACTGTTGAAACATTTTAAGTAGATGTATTCTGTGAACGGCATTAAGATTTTCACACGAAAATAGAAAAAAAGTAGTGGGTCGTTTTTCTTTTTAACCTACAAAAGACATAACGGATGAATCAATATTTTACATTAACATATAATATTGCCTAAGATACCTTTTTTCAGATGGTCTATCTTACAATGTCATATTAATTTATAAACTCTCCGTCACGGTCTTCAAAAATAGTACCTAACTTTTTTCATAAGTTAAAAATTAACAGAACTGCTTACGACCTGATAACATAATTCCTAATCTATCATACATACAGAATATTTTCATATTTTGAAGCTCTCATATTTTTGTTTTTATAATTATACATCCGTGCTATTGGAGACAACTTTATGTAGGTTAAAAAGAAGAACGACCCACCAACACTCTATGGATACCGGTCTGAATGAAATGTATTTTATTTGTTATTAAGATTTTCACACTAGAATAGAAAAAAAGGAATTAGGGTAGTGTAACCATTCTATGCCGGCATTATACGGCCGTATGCTATGCAAGTACGCACATAGTTGCACAGTAGCTACAAAAATTGTAAACTGACAATCCCAAAAAACGTAGTGTAGGACGCCCTCAGGCCAGGTGGAGTGACGATTTGCGCAAGATGGCTGGCAGGAGCTGGATGCGAGTCGCCGAGGATCGGGCTAATTGGAGAGCCCTAGGAGAGGCCTATGTCCAGCAGTGGACTGCGATAGGCTGATGATGATGATGATGATGATGAACCCACCAATGACAGAAAGAGGCACATCTAGAATTCATCTCAGAACCCCCAATTAATTGTAAAACGCTGACGAGGACTACTTGAAACTTTGAAAGTCACTTGGGCGCGCTTGTGAAAATCGGGAACATTCAACAGTCGCGAATGAAGAGATGACTGGAAGTGGTTGTAAAGAGCAAAACACACTGTCAGGCTGCCGACTTTTGTCGGCAAACTTATTGTAAACGACTTTTGTGTCGGCAACCTTTTCGTCGGTTGGATAGTTGGCGGCTTCACTTATCTATACTAATACTAGCGGCCCGCCCCGGCTTCGCCCGTGGTACTTGTCCACTATTTATACATAAAAACCTTCCTCATGAGTTACTCTATCTATTAAAAAAAACCGCATCAAAATCCGTTGCGTAGTTTTAAAGATTTAAGCGTTCATAGGGACAACATGACAGAAAAAGCGACTTTGTTTTATACTATGTAGTGATACTAAAGCTAAAGAGTTTGTTTGTTTGTTTGAACGCGCTTATGTTGGGAACTACTAGTCCGATTTGAAAAAATATTTTCGTGATTGATAGTCCATTTGAAAAAGAAGGCTTTAGGTTATAGTATATACCTATATGAGCGGGGACCGAAAATCACGCGAACGGAGTCGCGGCCGGCCGCCCTTATTTGGCTCTTATAAGTGTTATGTCGCTTGTATAGTGTATTTATTTATTTTATTTATTGTATTGAATTACCAACATTTGTTTACACTGTTTCTTAAATTAAATATACAATGCAATACTTAATTAAGTGCAACAAATAATTATAGGTAAATACAGCATGGTTAAAGAACTTAACAAATAAAACACAACAAAATTAGACACACAATATCACACATTACAAAGAATGTTGAAAAAAGACAAATATGACAATCTTATAATTAAAATTAAAATATGTATTACTAGGCACAAACACTAAAAAGAAACTACTGTTCAAAGTTTGACCTGTACAAATAAGTCCGGAGGCTGTAAGGTGACTCAAAGTGAATATCCCACAAGTCGCTAAATGTATTGACTAGCCATTGCTTTAAAAACGCGTATTTCAAAAACCTTCAGTGACTTTGGATGACCGCAAAAAAGCAAGCGATCATATATAAGCCGAACCCTTATATGCGAAAATGCTTGGTTCTATTTTACCATCCTTTCGTCGCGTCCGTACGTAAATAATAATACGCCTGACAATATCATGCTTCGTGGAAAAAACCGTAATTCTCAGTTATGCAAAATTTATTCAGATTAAACTGAGAAGCTGGGTTTCGGCTAGGCTAGACAGCAAGGCTTTTGAAATAGTAAATTGGGTATTTGACTGCATACGAAATAAATTATAACATTCTAAGATTAAAGACGAAATCAAAAATTAGGCACAATTTTTTATCTCACAGTTACTATTGAGCTTTTAACAAATTATTACAGCTAATTGAAGTTATAAGAGTATTGATTTGACACTATTGCATCGTGACGTCACGATTCAATATTTCATACATTTTTTCCTACAAGGTTACGTTTTTGACATTTTAAATAAAAAAGTAGGTGATTTGACTTGTCAGTCAAATACCATATTATGTGATTGTAATGTATAATACTGGGATTGGAATATGCAATAATAATATGATAATTTCCTTTGTGGCGCAGTAGCTTGTTTAAATTTATGTTTTTAGTTTTAAAGACGAACGCCTCGATGGTCTAGTGGTTTAAGTACCGGGCCGTGGTCTCGAGGTCCTGGGTTCGATTCCTGCGTCGGGCAAAAATTGTGTCGGTTTTTCTGAACACAGCCCCGGTTTGTGATCACCAACCCGCATTTGACAAGTGTAGTGATTACGCCAAAACTTTTCTTTGTAGGGAAAGCATGATTTCAAATAATGGAGGCTTGGTCCAGCAGTGGGATATTAATAGGCTGATACTTTTACTTTAACCCTCTCCATCTGAGCTCCGGAGACCTTACTGACCAGCAGAAACATAGCATAACACTAGTATTACAAGCGGACGGACCACGATTGTTGTAACGCAGCCGAAACATCAAACAGTAAGTAGTATACATATGTATACTACATAATTAATATCGCGTTTAGTCCTGGTAAATAATAATAGTGACAAATAGCAACGCGAAAGTCTAAAATCTTACATAGCATAACAGTTAAGAAGTGACACTTCAAAGAAGTATTTTGAGGTGAAGGGAGGTACTTCCTTAAACAATCGACTCATTCGAGTAGAAGTTACACATCTAAAATATCTTGATTTTAGCGCATTGGCCTGCCATGCCCTGCCCTTCCAATAGACTGCGGAACTCATTTATTATCCGATCTATTTATAGTGAGCTATCGAACGATAACACAAGTCATTTATGTTGAGGAATAACGTTGGCAAAAACCTCATACTTGTTGACGCGTTGGCGGCGAGCCAAAGCGTATTAGAAACATTATAACGCGCCTTTGTTGTTTTTGCTCGCTATTACGCTCACTAGTTGCGGTTAGTTGCTTCCGTGCTGGTAAGCGGGACTCGACACATAATTTTTGTGGTGGATATTTGATAGTCCATTTGTTGAGGAAGGCTTTAAGCTACACTATAATAACACTGTGTGTGCTAAACCCGATATCCTCGCAGACGAAGTAGCGGGTGGCCGCTAGTTTCATTATATTTGTTAAAAAAGTGCACCTACGTTTTTTTTTATTCTGCTTTGTTCATTTATTTTAAAGAGGATGTAACTGAAGCTTGGTTCAACACTATTTAATTAAATAGTTCTGACAACAGAATATTCTGAAGATTTTCCAAGCGAGTTTTAAGTTACCTCTTAAGAATTTGTAGTATGATGCTACATGCAAAGCAAAATATAAAGGAAGTTTCTATCCAGTCATTTTGTTGTGGAAAAATGCTTGGGACTTTTCTTGGAAAAGTTATATATAAATAATGCTTGTTGGTGGTATTCTAGACAGCTTACAGTATTATTATTCTAATCTTTATGTTAGTACATATCTTGAATGTTCGAAGAATTGCAATCAAATTGTCTTATATGAGGTGGAACAAAATATACTGCAAATATTTTAAGGGCGAATATTGAAGTGGAAACGTAATGCATTCGGACAGTAAAATGTCTATGTTTATTCGTTAATTATAGAGAAAAACAACCAAATTATTGAGTGAATTATTTAAAACAGCACAATTTGTGTCTTATGCAAGACAGCTGGTCGTGTCTTATCAGTGTAATACAATTACTTCGCTTGTCCTGCACCAGAAGCAACGTGGTGGAGGGGGGGAGAAGCTTGCAGAACAAAAAACCGAACAAACTGGCCAATGCAGGATATGCCGATTTTGGTAGGCATTAAAATTGACTTTTCACTACCTTCCTTAATTTATAATAGTCGTACGTCCACCATACAATGGGCCCTTAAAATATTTGCATTATATTTTGTTACACCTTATGTGTTTATTGACAAAAACAAAATTAAACTTTCGTAAGCCTGTTGGTAGAGTTCTAAAAAGTGTCTATCCCACAAAATATTTGGATCGATCCTTTATTTGTCCGAAAACACGACTTAGGAGTCGCCAACTCGCGTCAAAACATCTTACATAACAAACTTTACTGTCCCCATAAAGATGCCATCACGCCTATGCAATAACAATTTCTGGCTTGAACCTGTTTACTTGTTGATATAACCCGAGACCTGGAAGATCGCCAAGTGCCATTATTACATCCACCTTGGAACTTATCTGGGTACTTGAGTATAAGATAAATCCATCAGCTGGATAGGGCATTGTGATCGGCCTTTTCAGTGGATTTTAATTAACATGTCGTCTTGCCTTTAGGTAAATGGATCACAATCAAGGTCTATAGCCTATTCACTGTTGTGCCATGTTTCTGCTGTTGAGTGAGGTTGACAGTGCTCAGTTGGGGAGGGTATGGAGTCTTAAAGGCAACGCATCTGCGACCCTTGTGCAGTTGTTGATGTCCACAAGCAGCTGTGAACATTTACCATCTGGTGATCTGGGGGCACGGCAGTGCCCCTGCCAAGTCGAGCGCGAAGCAAACACTGCCGTACCATCCTTTACTGGAACCATTTCGCCGCATTTTCAGGCCCCTATTTGAGAACCTCTGGATAAGACCAGAACGCAGAAATTTTCATCATCCAGTAAGCTATGATAATCCTCTTGTTTGTTTGCCTCCCTATGACATAAAAAAAGATCAATAGTTATACAGCAACCAAGTTTAAGAAACTCAAATGAAACACCACTGATGATTCTCTGAACGCAAGTACTTAAGCGACTTAACACGGAGTTAGATCCATGTATGTGATGTTGTACATATGTATGTGAGATTAATAATTATACTGCAATCAAGTTTAAGTAACTCAAATGAAACACCACTTTTGATTCTCTGAACACAAGTGCTTAGGCTACTAGAGACAGAATCATATTAATGTATGTGATGTTGTATGTGACTCCTTACTGTGTTAGCAAGGGACAACAAAAGCGTGTTATAATGATTCTAACACAGCTTGGCTGGCGGCCAGATTACATCAACAAGTCGGCGAATATTGTTATTTCTTTTTAGGGTTCCAAAGAATCGGAACTCTTATAGATTCGTCATGTCTGCCTGTCTTTCTGTCTGTCTGTCCGTTTGACACAACCACTTTTCCGTAACTATAAGAATACTGTTGAAACTTGAAAAGTGGATGTATTTGTGAACCGCATCAAAAGCTATCATTAACACGAAAATAAAAGTTCTTAAAAGTGAACTTGTGGGTTATGTATGGATAGGACTTCAAAAATGATATTGAGGTTTTCAACATACATAATCCTTTCTAAAGTATATAATTTGAGCGACAGACACTTCCAAAGTGGTGAAATGTACATTATTATGCAAACCACCGAAAATTAGTTTGAACGAGATATACTAAGAAGTTCTTTTAATACGTCATCATAAATCATATCTATAAACGATTTGTACGGAACCCTCGGTGCGCGATTCCGACTCGCACTTAGCCGGTTTTTATTATTATAGTGTTAGCATGAGTTATTGTTACATAAATACTCGTGTATGACAAGGGAATGAAAATATATTGCGCAGTTTTTGCAGTGATGTAGTTAATCTTTTTGTCGACAGTCTACAACGTTTTTTTTTTCAACCATATCAAATATTTAGCTCCAAAATAAGCTTGAAGCTTGTACTATGGATGCTAGGGAACGGATAGATATACATAAACATTATAAACATCTATCGCTAGCGAACAACGTTCGCAGAGGCCGGTCATAGGATGGGTGACCGAAAATTTTCATCACGAGCTCCTCCGTGCTTCGGAAGGCACGTTAAGCCGTTGATCCTGCGCCTGATCTCTCTACGGTGAGGGTACGATGAGGGTGAGGGAATAAGGAGTGCACCTGTGCTTGCGCACTCACTTGTGCACTATAATATATCCTGCGTACTTGGCTGACCGTGCGATCGGCCGCCATGGTTGAAAATGGCGGATGTGTGACCCGGTGCAACTCATATTATACACATATTATTTTTATGAGTTGCACCGGGTTGGGTCGCTCTCAGAAATTCTGCATAAATCTCATTCGTAAAGAAGAAACAACTTCATTCGTTGAATCATCCAAATGCGTTCAAATTTAAATAAATGGCTGAAGTTTTAAACTCGTTAGCAGTTGCTCGCTGTTGATGTGTGATCACGTTTCTGCTCAAACATTGTTATATAATACATATACATGTATATGTATATGCTTTGAAGTGAATTTTTACCGTGCATAGCTTGGATTTGTGATGGATTCATCATTCAGCATCCTAGCGCTTGTCCCGGTCGCATCCTCGGCCATTGCCTTGTAGTCCAGGGTCCGCTTTCCTGCTCCTTCTCCTCCACTTCGCACGATCTTCGGCATCCTGTTTAGTAAGGCCATTGGCACACATGTCATCTCTCACGACGTCAAGCCAGCACTTCTTGGGCCTACCTCTTCTTCCGGGACCCGGCGGCGGCAGCATGGCGAGACATTTGTTTCCGTAAAACAGGGCCGTACCAGCGTGCCGTTGTGATGGATTCATACATTCGCTTTTAAACTTGTAACACATTTAATAATACTATCCCCCAGCACTTTTTGGCTACAGCGTACAATAATTCAAAAACGTAGTATATACCAAAATGAGCTAGAAGAACGTTTGCAAATTTCTCCCGATTCCGTCACGCTCATATTTCGGTGAGACAGCAATCTTTCACTATGGTAGAGAGATTAGGAACAACGGATTAATATGCTTCTTGAGGTCTACTTTCAATGCGAACTTTCACACTCCTGAACTTGCTTACAGGATATAATTGAAACAAACACACAGAATGCTTTTCCGATATAAATACCACAAATCCAGTCTGTTTTAGTTAATAAATAATAGAATAGAAATTCATTCCGTCCATCGCAAATCTACATAGATTAGTCTACACCAGCCATTCAAGATGGCGGCCAAACTAGATACAAAATGGCGGACCGAGCTACTCAAAGTTCTGTATTACGTAAACAATACGCGTTGAAAGTTTTGCAAACACTCCACGAATACAAATGGACTAGGGCAATTCGTACAATGAAATTTACTGGATCTAACACGCAAATTAAATAACAATTAGGATGGTTTAAGCAGGATAGGAATCGTACAAGGTCGGTTAATGAAGAGTTGTGTTTGTTATTTTTTTATATTGTTTTGACAGGCCCGTTGGTCGAGTGGCTAGAGACCGTGGCTACAAAACCAAAGGTCGCGGGTTCGAATCCCGCTAGGGGCAAATGTTTGTGTGATGAACATCGGCATTTGTACTCGAGTCTTGGATGTTTATAAATGTATTTAAGTATGTCTATCCGTTCCCTAGCATCCATAGTACAAGCTTCGAGCTTAGTTTGGGGCTAGGCAATTGGTGTGTTAGTCCAATGAATTTATTTATTTATTTATTTATTAGGATGGTTCAAGCAGGATAGGAATCGTACAAGGTCGGTTAATGAAGAGTTGTGTTAGAATATTTATTTATTTAGGTATTTAAACTTAATTGCACAAAATAAAATTAGTACCAAAAGCGGACTTAATGCCTCATGGCATTTTCTACCAGTCAACCTTAAAAAAACCTTCATTGGTCCCTGTTAAGCACTGAAAGAAAAAGAAGTAAAATGATATGTAGTTTTAAAATAAATAAGTCTAAGACTAAGTAAACTAGACTAAGTTTACAGCTATAGTGCCGTAGCAAATATCGTTTATAATGCCCTCAAGAATGAAAGAAATTATATTAAAATGTGATGTTGGTGGACATAAGAAAATAAAAGACGCCAATTCAGGCAATGCGTTTTACTAGACAATTAATTACAAATGTTAAATTCCTAAAAAAATAAATGTGAGAAACAGATATAGGTAGCCTCAAACATATCTTAATGACGATTCGCTTGGTGATGTGGTCAAGAAGTTGGCTATTAGACCAAGAGATAACGGGTTTCATCCCCGCCCAGGACAAACATTTGTGCGCTAGTCATTTGTCCTGGTCTATTCTATGAATTTATTTAAGTGATACCATAGTTGACACTGATATCTGTCAGTACCACAAGTGCTTTAGCTACTTACCACGGAATCAGACCTATGTATGTACATGTGATGTTGAGAAATATTTTTTTATTTGTTTATTGATCTACCGCTTCCCAATAACTGTATGAAATAATTAACCGTTCACTCACTGACTTATTCACATATACCATGCATTAAAGACCAATACAAACATACCCATGCGACCTTTGTCAATCAAAGTCGAAAAATGTCTGTCAATGTCGATCCTACGGTGCGTAGAACTCGTATAATATTAACGGAGTCTGGAAATGCAGTATAATTACTGCTGTGTTAGTAAAGCTAAATATTCATTCATTTAGGTAATCAATGAATAAAGTAAGTAATCAAATCATCCATTTAACTTATTCTTCTTTTGTTATAAAGAAACTCTTCGATAGCAGATTTATTCAGCAATTATTGTAGACTAGCGGCCGCCCGCGACTCCGTCCGCGTGGATTTCAATTTCCAATATCCTATGAGTTATTCTGATGTATAAGCTATATTGTGGTAAAGTTTCATTCAAATCCATTCAGTAGTTTTTACGTGAAAGAGTAACAAACATCCATACATCCATACTTACAAACTTTCGCCTTACAATAGTAGTAGGATTATAGAAACGCACATAGCTGTGTGTAAACACACTTAATACGTGACTGAATATCGGCGTGACTTCGTCTGCAATGCATTTGCCGCGACGTGATTTGGGCATGGTGGGTCATCAATCATTTAAAATGCTTTACCGGTGTAGATACGTCGACCTAACACTAACCTAGTCGTAAAATTCGGCGGAAAGTTAAGTTAATCAATAAAATCACACATGCATTCATAATTTACAACAATTTGTTAATACATTAATTCACCAGATGATTTAATTAATCACACGTTTATGTAAATGTTCACTTATTTATCTGAGAATAATTTAAACATGCAATGATTGTGTCGATCGGCCATTCATGCATTAAAATTTTTCATCACATTATCAATCCGGCATCTATAAATATTTTATTGTTAAGAATCATGGCTGGAGATGGTCAAATTGATCGTAAGTGATTTAACGATACTAGAAGTATCGTTAAATCATTAAATTAGGTCATTATTTCATTCAATCAGCAAGCTATTACCTCATTGATAAAACAAAATTGTTTATTCATTCACTCATCTACTCAAAGATAGTAGCCGAAAGCTGATTTTATATTTTGTTAAATATACCTTCGACAAAAATATCTACAGTAGTATATGTTAGTTAAATTTAAGTCAGCTCATTTTTTTTCAAAAATCTTCATTTCTGTATATTGTTTGTATATCTAGTGTGATAGAACAACCACATCATAACCAAATGGTTCAAATCCTCCTTCTTGAGTCGTGATAAATGTATGAAATGAAACACACAACAACTCTCTTGGAAATTTAAATGGAGTGGTTTGCCATTGCTTTCTTCATATCACACACACAGGCGTGTCTATTTTCCACCAAAAAGAGCACATTTCGGATGACTCCCGCTTTTCGTGGCGTATCTGTTCCCCTATCTGACCGACTACAGCTCCTTGGTATGGAATTATCTTCCAACCTTAACTTTGGGAGCTACATAGAGTCTATGGCAGCATCTGCCTCTAAAAAGCTCGGGATCCTTTCCAGAGTCAGGCACTACTTCACTGCGGAACAGCTTCTAAACCTGTACAAAGCTCAAGTTCGGTCTTGCATGGAGTATTGCTGCCATCTTTGGGATGGTTCTGCTCGATACCAGCTGGCTGCTTTGGACTCTATTGAGCGGCGTGCGATGAGGCTTATCGGTGATGATACTTTGATCGAGAGCTTGCAGAGCCTCGATCATCGTAGAAAGATTGCTTGCCTCTCCGTATTTTACAGACTCCACTTTGGTGAGTGTGCTGCTCAGCTGCACGATTTGGTTCCGCCAGCTCCGTTCCATCATCGAACTACTAGACTCGGTCAGGGACTTCATCCGTATACAGTGGAGATTCCGCGCATACGAACGAAGCGATTTGCTTCATCCTTCTTGATACGGACTGCGCGGGAGTGGAATTCTCTGCCGAGATCTGTATTTCCTGCACATTATAACTTGGGGCTCTTCAAGGCCAAAATAAACGGGCTTTTCCTGAGCAAGCACGCTCCATCGTAGACCACATAGTTGTTTAACATCAGGCAACTTTGTGGTCAAGTGCTAGCTTAGTCTTAAATAAAAAAAAAAAAAAAAAAAAAAAAAACACACTTACTCGTAGTATGTAGGTTTCCTCACGATGTTTTCCTTCACCGCACATAAATTAAATAAATGCCTTGGACTAACACACCAATTGCCTAGCCCCAAACTAAGCTCGAAGCTTGTACTACGGAAGCTAGGAAACGGGTAGACATTAGACATACTTAAATCTTAAATACTTTTATAAACATCCACGACTCGAGTACAAATGTCGATGTTCATCACACAAACATTTGCCCCTAGCGGGATTCGAACCCGCGACCCTTGGTTTTGTAGCCAGGGTCTCTAGCCACTCGACCAACAGGCCTGTCAATATAATATATTGTTGTTACATAGATTGTTGTTATCTTCAATGTCTGGTCATTTTTTTTTCATTAGCTCTTAACATCTGGTCTATAGATATCTGTTTTTTTTAAGAAAAATTGTTCGTAACTAAATATGGGCTACATGGCCTGAAATAAATGATTTGAATTAAATGAATTGATATTCTAGAGGTGCGTGGTTGACCGGATTTGAACCGCTGACCTCACGCATGAGTGGCATCGTTCTTACCACTAGGCTACCAAGCCGATGGTTCTTATACCTCTCTAAATAAATACCTAAATGACCAACACCTCTAGTTAGTCAACAACAAAATGTCTAACCCTGCAACTCCAGGGTATAAATCGTCCCGGGTCATCGTAAATCCACGCTTCAGTCCTATTGAGGCGTAAATCGCTTCCCTATAAATTCAGCTCGGTCGGGTGTCAGACGGGTTTTTTAAAGGGTTAACTTTTGAATTTTAAATTGAAATCTGTATTTTTAGGTACCTACTAATTATATCACAGGTCCGTTGGTTTGGTTAGATAGATTCTTGGATGAAGGAGCTCGATGGTGCAGTGGTTAGCGCGCGGTCTGCGATTGCTAATGTTAAGCAAATTTCGCAAAGTCCGGTCATCGATGGGTGACCGAAAATTTTCATCTCAAGAACCTCCGTGCTCCATCCAAGGTCAGGCGCTAGACCAACGACTGATTGGATTTTTAAAGGGTTTACTTTAAAATTTTATGTCTATATTTTTAAAATTAATGTAAGGTAAAGTAATCCCAATGAAGGGCAAAGTCCTTAATCATTTGAAATCATGTTTTCGTTATAAAGATGAGTTTCGGCAATCACCACGATTGCCAAATGCGAGTTGTTGATCGAAAATAAACTGACTTTTTTTAAAAAAAATTAAACCGACTTCAAAAAAACCGTGAACACAAAAATAAACTAAAAATTAAAAAATAATTCCTAATATCTATTACCTCATACTGTAATTTTCCTAAACTATGTTAAAGTAATCTTAAACATACTAACTGAAGTCGGTGCTTCTTCTCTTCTGTTTTTAGGCAGACGGCCTGGTACTTAAACCACTAAACCACCGCGTCATATGTTTACAATAAATACGGCTTAAGGCTTTACTCTGAACAATCACACATATATCCATGATGGCTCTTTTGACTTTATAATAGGATGAAACAAGTAAGCCTTTTGTTCTCCGATGGATATGTATTTGAAGAGATATAAAGAGTAAAGAGTAAACGAATAAAGAGATATTTGTGATTGATGTAACAAAAGATTATAGTACAATCCACAGTACTGTACCCCTTGGTGGCTTTTATATTATTAGTAAGTCTGTTCTTCCAAACACAGCCCGGGTTTGTTATCACCAATCCACATTTGGCAAGCGTGGTGATTAAGCCAAAACCCATCTTTGTAACGAAAACATGATATACATAAATTATTATTATAGTACACAAATAAGTGCGCAAACACAGTTGATCTCTCTATTCCATCACTCTCATAGTCCGGTGGGGCAGCAATCTGACACGACCGTAGAGAGATCAGGCGCGGCTTGACGTATCTATCGAAGCACGGAGGAGCACGAGATGATTTTTTTCGGACACCCATCCGGTAATTGGCCTCGGTGAGAGTTGCTTAACTTTGCAATCGCAGGCCGACCGCGCTAACCACTGCGCCATCGAGTACGGTAAAAAGACAAGCAAATTGTAAATTTTACCTTAAACAAACTACTTTGCAAAGTAAGAACTTTTCACTGATTTCAAAAAACACATTTTTCGGTTTTTGTAGTTAAAAGTTTTAACATACGTTCTGTATAATAATTTATATGCTAAGTATTATTTAAATATTTATGAAATTATGAACAAGATATTTTTTTCATATCAACCCAGATTAAAAGATTTGAATATTTTCACAGTTTTAACAATAAATAATAAATAAATAATAAATAAATTCATTGGTATAACACACCAATTGCCTAGCCCCAAACTAAGCTCGAAGCTTGTACTATGGATGCTAAGGAATGGATAGACATACTTAAATACATTTATAAACATCCATGACTCGAGTACAAATGCCGATGTTCATCACACAAACATTTGCCCCTAGCGGGATTCGAACCCGCGAACTTTGGTTTTGTAGCCAGGGTCTCTAGCCACAATATCTTACATTTTCACTTTAAGTTATTTTGAAAAAAATCCAAGTGAATAAATAAGAAACCATCTTTTTCCATTCCAATTACTGCAGTCCTAAATCCCTTCTGATCCAATCTTCTCACATGAGAAATTTAATTTAGCAAAACTCCGAACTACTACACCTTTTTCGTTCAAAAAAGGACTTAAACAAATGTAATTATCCCTTCACACATCTTCACTGTATTGGATAAGAACGGGTTTAAACGCGAAATTAAGGTTCAAAAAACTTTTTGAAGTACGAAATAAGTACGAAAGAATGAAAGAAAATATTTGTTATTCAAGTAGGCTTCGCCTATTACTTTTTAAGTGCATCTCTAGGCACTTAGAAAGTTATAAGTGAAGTATCAGCCTATTACTGTCCCACTGAAGGGCAAAGGCTATCATTAAAGCTCAGGTTTTCGTTATAATGATTAATTTTGGCGTAATCACCACGCTTGTCAAATTCGAATAATTGATGACAGACAGCGATAAGTTCTAAAAAATCGACACAAAATTGTCTGAACCAGGATCGAACCGCTCACAAGGCGGGTGCCGGTCTCTCCCTGCTCGGGTACGAAGGAAACCGCAGGAGTTTAGTGGCTAGTCCTACTACTATTATAAAGGCGAAAGTGTGTATGTGTGGATGTGTGGATGTATGGATGTATGGATATATGGATGTAAGGATGTATGGATGTATGGATGTTTGTTACTCTTTCACGTAAAAACTACTGAATGGATTTGAATGAAACTTTACCACAATATAGCATCAGAATAACACATAGGATATTGGAAATTGTGTTATATATACTGTAGCTTTAAGCCTATCTTGACTAATAGACTAGCGCGTTTAAACAAACAAACATACATAAAAACTCTTCAGCTTTATTATATAAGAATAGTATAGATAACTGCATCCGTGTTGTAATGGTTCGAGCGCTGTGTTCAAACCTCGGAAGTCGTGGGCTCGAATCCCGCGAGGAGCACTTTTACATTCATTTGGCAATTGCTGTTTAGTGTTATTCCAAGGAATTTGTTTTATTCATTAACATTATCTCGTAATTTCTCATTTCTTCTCTAACCTTCTATCAAATACGTTTGATGCCATCGTTGAATACATTTATTTATAATTTCTTCTTTTCTCTTACCATCAGGTTACCTTTAAACTCGTTTGACGCCATCTTTAAAAAGAATCCCACCGTTTCGTACCTCTCACGCTTAACATCGACAACAAATGTTGATCACGCGACGCACTTAATGGTGACAAATGACAGAGTCTTCCATCGCTTGTTGTGCTCTTTTTTATGTCGTTACAATGGTCGATTCGCTCGTGGCAGGGACAATTTCAGTTCTTTTTTGTGTAATACCAAAATCAATAATAATAAATAAATAAATAAAGGAGATATTTTCTTCCACAAAATCCAGGTTAAAGACTATGTTTACAAAAGTGCCAATGGATAAATATATAAAATCAACTAGCGACCGCCCGCGATTCCTTCCGCGTGGATTTCGGTTATACTATAGCCTAAAGCATTCCTGGTCACATGGACTATCCAACACAAAATTTAATATTTCAATTCAATCAGTAGCTCCTGAGATTAGCGCGTTTAAACAAACAAACAAACTCTTTAACTTTATTACATTATTTGTATTGATTAATTCTTTGGACAAACACACCAATCGCCTAGCCCCAATCTAAGCTTGAAGTGTTTTTTTACAGCGGATGCTACGAAACGGATATAGATACTTCAATACTTTTTAACCAACTTCAAAAAAAAGGAGGAGGTTCTCAATTCGTCTCCATTTTTTTTTATGTTTGTTAGCTCAAATTACTTTCACCTCGATGTACCGATTTGGATGTTTTTTTTATTTTGTTTGTTCTATTTGAAAGCTGGTGCTTCCAAGTTCTGCCACTGGAATCCATGAAAAAACGGATTATGTCTGAAATTTACATGCCTCGAGTGAAAATCCCGATGTTCTTCAAACTAACATTTGCCCCTAGCGGGATTTGAAACTGTGACCCCTGCTTTAGTGGCTTTCCAAGCCGAGAGTCATTTTCACCAGACCAAGATTGCCAGTCATGAAAAGGAAATATGTAACCATTAAACCAATTAAATATTTTTAAAAACGAGGATAACGTGTATTTATGTTATTTTTATTTGTTTCAGGTAAGTTCCAACATGCCAGACTTTAGAAGAAAGAGGTTATTAAAGGTAGTTCTAAAAATATCATTATGTGTCAGTGCAAAATGTAAACGGAATTTTCTCATAATATGTAATAAGTAAATGGCGTACAAGTAAATTGCGTTTACATTTACTTCAAAAGAAACTATTTTAAAACACTTACATTGTAAGTATTTATATGAAAATCTGATTGTTTTCACAAGTAAGTAAATCACATACTCGTTCATAAAAAAGTCAGTTTGATAGTTGAAGATATAATTAAACCTCCGTGCCTCGTAAAGCATATGTCACCGTTGGTCCTGCGCCTGATCTCTCTACGGTCGTGTCAGAATGCTGTCCCACCGAACTATGTGAGTGAGGGAATAGGGAGTGCACCTGTGCTTGCGCAATCAATTGTGCGCTATACACATATATTGTAAGACTATGAAGCCTGGAGGAATTTTGCATCCTTTGTGGTTTATAAAATAAATGTTATCATTATTAAAGGTGCGAAGAAAAAACACAATTCTCTCAATTTCGTTTTAACAAATTCGGTGAAAAGTTTAAGAGTTTTAGCCGGCTTAAAATCAAATAAATTAAGATTAATTGGAGCTACCGCGAAAAGGAGGTTTTTATAAGTGGAGAATTTTCGTAGAATTTTTTTCTCAATAACTTCTAATTAATATCAGAGAGAGGTTTTTTCAGCGTTTGGTCGGGATTTTAAGATATACTTAATGCAGGTTTTGGTACTACAAAAAAACAAATCATTTTACTGACCTGTTCGTCTGGGGCAGTACCTCCGCCTGAGAGAAGACCACAGTGAAGTAGCACTTTGTTGTGCTATGCTTCTGCTGGTGAGTTAGGTGGCCAGAGCTCAGTTGGGGAGGGTAGGGGTTTTAAGAGGCAGGCAAATCACGGGTAGCGATGATCACTTATCATTAGGTAATGCTTTTGCTCATTTGACTTCCGCTTACATTAAAGACACGCCTATTTAATTAAAAGAATAAATCCTTGGACTTTCACACTAAATGGCAGTAGGTAGGCGCAGGTTCTTACTGGTATGTGATTGGGGAATTTTGACATGACATTGACAGTTAGATCTGATGCAGGCCTACGTTATGCCATATAGAGGATTTTTCACTCGCAAACACCCTCATTGCCTAGCCACAAAACTCGAAGCTTGTACTATGGATAAACATACTTAAATACTTTTTTTAATTACACGGACATGTATATGTAAATCTATACATATAACACCCAGACTAAGACAAACAAACATGTTCATGCACACAATTTTATTGTTGGTCCAGTGCGGGTATCGAACCTGCGACCTCTTAGTCTAGTAGTCAACTTCTTGACCACTACACCAAGCTGGTCGTCAAATTGCCAAGATAAGTGTTTCATATCATACTAGCGGTCCGTCACGCGGTTTCACCCGCGTCCCGAGGGAACTTCTTACCAAACCGGGATTAAATATAGCCAATGTTTCTCAGGGTGAATGTAGCTTTCCAATGTTGAAAGATTTTTGTTTATTCGTTACATACAAAAATACAAATCTTTCCTCTTTATAATATTAGTGTAGATGTAGATAGGTAGACAATGATCACGACCCTCAGTAATGAGGAATACGACTCAAGGAGGAGCAATGTAGAAGCTATTAATAGATTAATATTGTCAAAATTTTAGTCCCAATTAGGGGAGGCACTTAATTGTATCAAAGAGGAGTCCCCGACAGTAAATGTGATAATAGAGGATACGTAATAAGAGAATGATTCAATTAATATGGGTCTAATGGTGTTCAGATTTATTAGAATGGTATTCTAAAATGTATTACATTGGCAATTCATATTGTAAACTGTAATCGTACTAATATTACGACGACCCGCTTGGTGTAATGGTCAAGATGTTGCCTGTTATAGAAGAGGTCGCGGGTTCGATTCCCGCACAGGACAAACATTTGTGCGCATGAACATGTCTGTTTGTCTTGGTGTGGGTATATTTCTAGTACCACTGTTGATTCTGATGATTGTAACACAAGTGCTTAAGCTACTTAAAACGGAGTCACATCAATGTATGTGATATTGTGAAATATTTATTTTTTATTTTTTACTCGCATAAATGTGAAAGTTTGTTTGTTTGGATGTTTGTCCGTCAATCACGCTGACACTACAAAACGTAATTTGGTATACAAAAATGGGTATGACTTAGGTATCACCTATTTTTATCCCAATTAAATGTTCGAAAGGGATAAAACAGGAATCTTGATAGCGCAGGCAAAGCCGCGGGTAAAAACTAATATTTCAATAAAATTTTACTAACCTCTTATCTTAAAACCAGACTTTAAAAACTCCATATTCCATTAATATAATTATTATAAATACATAGGATTTCAAATATTAATCCGGAATCCCTTTAAATAATCCCTGTCACCGCGTCACATTTTTGTTGAATGAATTTCATGTGATGAAATTAAAGACACAGTGTAAATAGAAACAGTATTTTTGCCCACTTGTAAAAAAATAAGTTCACGTTAGATAAATTAAATGGCTTCTAGGATACTTACACCCGCTGTCATACGTTCGACGAATTGATGGTGAAAGCTTAAAGCATTAATGTCCACAATTAATGACTGTTAATTTTGTTTAAGAGAGGTAGAGTTTAGTGAAACTTCCACTTAAACACGCCACTTTTCTGAGGAAGTACCTCCACCTTACTGAAGACCATATTGAAGTGGCACTTCTTAACTGTTGTGCTTTGTTTCTGCTGCTGAGTAAGGTCGCCAGAGCTCAGTTAGTTAGGAGGGTATGTTTATTATAACGGCAGGCAACGCATCGGCGATCCTTGTGCGGTTGTTGACACTCTTGTTCGATTGCCTACCTACGACATAAAAAAAAAAGAAATTTACATTATTTTGCCCGATTTACTGCTCCTAACATAGGCACTTTAGAGCTATGGCTGTGCTATGGCTCTAGTTTCAAATATCAGATCAGACCGAACAATTAATGTAGTAACATTTTCTTGGGTTAGAAAAGTCTATTGGCTGTATTAATTATTTACCAAACTGCATAAATTGTAAGCCATATTTCTTCTAAGTTATTGTGTACTGTGGCAAGCTGGAGTCGGAAATATGAACCCTTTGCTCTAAGCATTTTCGATACAAAGTCTATTTCAGTAAACAAGAGCTGGGGAGTAATTTGCAAAGAATCGAAATAAACCCGTTTTATAACTGACTAGCGATCGCCCGCGACTTTGTCCCCGTGGATTTCGGTTTTGGCATACATATGTAGTGTTTAATTATAGCTTAAAACCATCCTCAAGAAATGGACTATCCAACACAAAAATATTATTCAATTCGAACCAGTCCAAATTATTATATTTATAAAAGTATACGAACATAGTTAGTTTACTTTTATTAATATAATTATTTTGTTTATCTATTTATTGGAGTTGGTAAAAACTCGTTTGTTCAAAATGAATCTCTGAGATTCGAATCCGTTTTGCGACTTAAATTAAATATCTTTCAAAAGGACATTCCAACGGTAGTTTGCAATCCAATTCAATTCTGCCAACCGTTATCTCAACCGTGAAGACGGTCAATCAAACAAATGCGCAGATTGGACCATAAACCAAGACACTTGAATTGTCAATTTTCCTGTTTATTCTATTGCTTCGTTTATTTTATATCTTAAAGGAAAGTAAAGTATCAGCCTAGTAATGTCCCACTGCAGGGCAAAGGCCTCCACCATTTGAAATCATGTTTTCGTTACAAAGATGGGTTTTGGCTTACCTAATCACCACGCTTGCCATTTGGCATTTAACAATACGCATTTGCGTATTATTAGTGTTCGGAAAACCAACACAAAATTTCCCAACCCGGGAATCGAACCCAGGACCTTGAGACCACGGCCTGGTTCTTAAATCACTGGACCATAGAGACATTATACAGTAGTTTAAACAATATCCGTCCGATTCATTTCTTATCCATCCACACAAGTGTTTGTACGGGGCTCGAACCCGCGACCTCTTGGTCTAATAGTCAACTTCTTGACCACTACCATAGAAGGTCTTCAAAATGCATATTGGACTTTGTAATATTATGACTTCTATTCCCGTTTGGAACATTCCACATAAAAATAAAACAAAAAGAAAACTTTCTTAAAACAGCAAACGAATTTCACTTGAACTTGAACTTAATACGCCAATTGTAAAGTTACAGGACTTTGTGCCACGCCATACTCGTTCTAAGTAATAAGTAATAAAAATGAACGAATCCTCACCAAATTTTCAGGAGTGTTTTGACTCAGAGTTTTTATGGAAATGCGCGTAATAAAAGGGTATTGGGTTCTGTAGGTTTTTTTTTACGTTCATTAAAAAATATATATATACGAAAAAAAATGGAAGCAAATGGAAGCTTTATTTGTATCATAAGTAATGATACAAATAAAATTTAATTAGTATATGAGTACCTAAATATTTGACAACACACATAAAAGTTTCATACCAAACAAGAAGAAAAAACACTTTTTGTTATTGCTATTTATCCAGACATAAAATGTGAAAGTTTGTTTTTTTGGATATTTATCAGTCAGTCACGCTGAAACTACTGAACGGATTTTGGTGAGATTATGTCATGTACCTTCAAGCAGGGTATGGGCTTACTTAGGTGTTAGGATACTTTTTAGCCCGATTAAATGCTCCTTTGGGATAAAACAGGAATCTTGATAACTAGCGCCTCTCCCGGTTGCATCCTTGGCAATTGCCTCGGAGCCAAGGGGTTTCTAAAAATATCCTTAACTTAAGCTGTTTACCACGCCATATCAATGTACATCACTACATAGTATAAAAAAAAGTCGCTTTCTCTGCCCTTATGTCTCTTTGTATGATTGAATCTTTGAAACTTCGCATTGGATTTTGATGTGGTTTTTTTAATAGATAGAGTGATTCAAGAGAAAGTTTTTTATGTATAATACATGCTTAATATAGTAGAGAAACACTAATAAACTTATTAGCACCCGTGCGAAGTCGGGGAGGGTCGCTTGTATTATTATGTGATGTTTTCAAGAATGATGCCATACTAAACATTGCCTCCACACTGGACCCTAAATTTCATAATAAAACTCAAACCATGAATAATTCTTAGAATCACACCCTAAAATTCCAAGCGGCTTCCGTAATAACACCCTGAAGAATAAATAATATGAAAATTATTCTCACGGAGAAATTGAAGAGATGATACTAAAATAGGGGGGGTGGGAATTAGCTGATCTTAATATTTGTGTGAAATGTGGTTGGATTATCCGTAAAAGCTTAAGGCTATTTATAAAGAATTCGGGGTTTAAATTCGGAATTCATTATCTAGCGATTAGTTACTCTGACCACAGAACTGAGGGTCGTAGGTTCGAATCTTGTGTGTCGGCAATGACTACAAAACCAAAAGTCGTGGGTTCGAATCCCGCTTGGGTCATACTCGAGTCATGGATGTTTATACATCTATGTATTTGTGTAGGTATGTGTATCTGTTCCTTAGCATCCATAGAACAATAGTTATGTTCGTCCAATGAATGAATTTATTTATTTTATTATTTATTAAGGATCTGGCCTCGAATCATTAATGGTTTTAAAAGTATGTCTATCCCTCATCCAAATTAGCTAAATTGCATCATAATCCGTACTTTAGTACCAGAATAGTACCCATGCAAAGCTGGGACTGGTCGCTAGTAAAGCATATTTTAAATATTAGTTATGATTAAAAGGTGGAAGAGGCACTTAATTCATTTTCTAAAGCTTGGTTCTGGCAGCAACTTAATTGGTAAGTTATCCATGACTTACGTAGACTGAGGATAAATGGGATTATGTAATTACTAGCGGCCGCCTGCGACTTCGTCCGTGTGGATTTCGTTTTCCGCACACATCTCTATAACATAGCTTAAAGCCTTCCTCGACTATTGGACTATCCGGCACAAAAATATTTTTTTCAATTCAAACACGCAGTTCCTTTGATAATCGCGACTTAACAAACAAACAAATTAGTATAGATTATCATACTCATAATAATAATAAATGTGAAAGCTTGTTTGTTTAGATGTTTGTCAGTCAATCATTTGGCAGTCAAAATTTAGTATACAGGCAGGGTATGGAATAAAATATGCTTACAGAATTCTAATTCGTAGACTAAAACTCACATTCATCCTTGCGCTTATCCCAGCAAAATTTATTGCAGTTATCAGAGTACGTTGCGACTATGATCCTGATTTGATCAGCCTGGTTTTTACATTGGGGTGACTGCTGTCTAATCTTGGAAATGCTTAAAACTACTTAAAAGGGAAAGCAAACAATTTGGATCATAGTCGAGACCATCGGCTTAACGAGCCTTGCGAAGCACAAAATATTATTTTGATCAAACAATCAGGCTATTCAAGCCTTCAATGTCCAAACAATGTTACTGTTGTCTTATGTTTCTGCTGGTGAGTAAAGTCACCAGAGCTCAGTTGGGGAGGGTTTGTAGTCTAAAAGGAAGGCAACGCATCTACAACCCTTGTGCCGTTTCCGATGTTCATGGGTAGCGGTGATCACTTACCATCAGGTTACCGTACCATTAATTCACTTCCCTATAACAAAAAAAAATGCCCTGGGCAGGTAATAGTGAGCATTGTTAACATGCTCACAATCTGCTATGTATAAGACTTATAACTAAGGCCAATAAACGATTGATTGATTGTCTAGTAATTGGCAAAGCGGCTTATTTTGACGTCTGTATAAAAAAATTACACCTAGTAAAAGACTCACGTATCAGTCCGGATGTAGACAGAAATTGTGGGCATCTTAGTAATATATAGAAAGGCGATAAAGAGCAATTCTAACGCGCCGAGATTTACGATCGTATTTAAGAACATTTTGAGGACAAATTTGATTTATTTTCGTATATCCGCTTGTCTTATTACCACGACGTATATAATGTTTAACAAGCGACCCGATACGTGATTCAAAAAGAGTTGTATATGAACAACTTAACCGATTTAGTGCAAACTTCACATAAACCGTCTACTAAATAGTCCGAACAAACCTTGTAAATTTGGTTTGGTTAGGAGAGCCCGTTCTTGAATTATAAAGTGCCAAAAATGCTGCTTACATTTTATATATTAGATTAAATAACAATCAATAATAATAGTATTATTATATTTCACATTTATTCATGAACTTGACGTCCGCACTGGCTTCAACAACTAAATTATCAGTGTTTCTCTACTATGTGTAAGATGCATGTATGTATTATACACATAAACCTTCCTCTTCAATAAAGCCGCATGACTACTGGTTGCGTTGTTTGTAAGATTTAAAATTATAAACAGACAAAAATTCATCAGATCTTAGGTGGCTCAGGTGGGCATCGAACCTAGCTCTTGCAATCCAGCAAATACGCAAGAGGAAGTCTGACGAATTTTTCTTTGTCTATAATTTTTAAATGTTAAGATAAAGGTAAAATAATAATACATAGCAGCTAAAAATACTTCAAATAAAATACATACAAAATTAAAAATATTTAAGCATAGATGACAGACAGAAGAAATCGACTTTGTAACATACTATTCAGTGATATCAGCATTACACTACCGAAACGTACATAATATATAGTAGTGTGTTCTGTATTTTTCATTTATGAATTTTGCTTTTTTTTACACAAAGACGTGAACATTTTAGGAAATGGATTACCTTAGCCGGCCTTATAAATTATGAGGGATTTTCATGCCTAGAATGAATGGACATAGATAATTTAATATGATCCCTTAGATTATGGACCGAGACCTTGGTTGTCCTTTTTATATCAGAGGGTCATCTGATGGTAAGTGATCACGCCTGCCCGTGAACATCAACAACCACACAAGGGTCGCAGATGCGTTGCCGGCCTTTAAGACCTCATACCCTCCCCAACTGAGCTCTGGAGACCTTACTCACCAGCTGAAATATAGTACAACAGTTATAATCAAGATCTATGTTTCTGTCAAAAAAACTATCCAGACAAAGCTTATGAGAACCTTCTTCTTCTATACTAATATAATAAAGCTAAAGAGTTTGTTTGTATGTTTGTTTGTTTGAACGCGCTAATCTCAGGAACTACTTGTCCGATTGGAAGAAATCTTTTTGTGTTGGATAGTCCATTTGACGAGGAAGGCTTTAGGCTATTGGAAATCAAAATCTACGCGGACGAAGTCGCGGGCGGCCGCTAGTCTTGTATAAAGTCGGTTAAAAATCAGACAGATTTTAACTCAATTTCTAAAATCTAAAGTTAGTTTAGAAACACACTAAGCAGAAAAATACGCAACCGAAGTTCTTTTTCTATGTAATATTACGCGACATAGTTTGTGCACAGTGTGTGATCCACCATTTAAGTGTAGGAACGATGCGGAAAAAACGCTACTGAATTTACGCGGTTCAATTAACGTTCCGTCGTGTTCATGATAAATGACACTCTTTTAAATGAGGGATGACACACTATGCCAAAAACCGTCGCGTTATTTTGTATAGAAAATACATTTCCGCCGAAATTTGCTCACTTTTTTCGGACTAGCGTATTTCTACACTAAAAAGCAACCTAGAATTCACAGTAAAATGTTATCTCATTCAGGTAATAAAGGAGTAAGTCCATAATGCCTTTGAAACCGAACTGAATGGAATACGTACCGCTTTTGAACCACCTATTAATTTTACCTTGGACAAAGAGAAGGAATCCAGATTATGAAGAGTTACACAGATATACTAAATGATAATAGTGTTGGGATGAATCTGAAAATTTATTATGATTCTTTATTTTTAGCATAACCAAGTATGTGAATGTAAAAATGTATATATTCCACAACATCGCATACATTGATGTGACTCCGTGTTAAGTAGCTTAAGTACTTGTGTAACAGACATCAGAATCAACAGTGGTATTACAAATTTACTTAAATTGATACAAATAACACCTAGAACATGACAAACAGACATGTTCATGCATACAAATGTTTGTCTTGTGCGGGAATTGAACCAGCGACCTCTTGTATAATAGACAATTGAATTGGGTGTCGTAAGAAGCGACTGAAGAACATTATGGTCAGCAGCGTTCCCCTGTGTTTTATCGTTGGTGACTATGGACCTAACTCCTCATCTGAGAGAGGCCTACGTCCAGCAGTGGACTGAAATAGGCTGATGATGATGATGAAAAAAAGACTTGTTTAAAATATGTATTACACCATACTCATTATATGTATATTATTAAGTACTAGCGGCCGCCCGCGACTCCGTCCGCGTGGATTTCGATTTACAATATCCTATGTGTTATTCTGATGTATAAGCTATATTGCGGTATAGTTCCATTCAAATCCATTCAGTAGTTTTTACGTGAAAGAGTAACAAACATCCATACATCCATACATCCACACATACAAACTTTCGCCTTTTAGTAGTAGGATATTTTTTATATTAAGAGAGTAAGAGCTTAGTGGTACTTCTACTCAAATGAGCCTTTCGTCAGAGGAAGTACCTCCACCTTACAGAAGACCACAGTGAAGTAGCACTTCGTAACTGTTGTGCTATATTTCTGCTGGTGAGTCAGGTCGTCAGAACTCAGTTAGGGAGGATATGGGATCCTAAAGGCAGACAACGCATCTGCGACTCTTGTGCGGTTGTTGATGTCCATGGACAGCAGTGATCACTTACCATCAGGTTACCTTGTTCGTTTGCCTTTCTGTAACATAAAATAACACATTTCTTGGTGAAAGCATCATAGACAAAAAAAGGCTAACTTTTCATAGCTCAATAAAGCTAATGGATTAAGTTCTTTTGCGGGAAAAAAGTTTTGAATAATAAATTACGAGTGAACGTTCTAACCTATATTGAAAACACTTTTTACATCCGTCCTTTATTACTTCGGGTTTTTCCTCAACGAAACCCATCCAACCCTGTTTTAACGAACAAAATGATGAAACAGCATCGTATAGAGTAAGTTTCTTTGATATCTCACGTGGAAATTTTGAGAATATTCGTCTTTTTTGAATACATGAGTAAGAGGAAGGAAAACTAACAAGATGTTTCCAAGAAAAAGATGTTTTGAGAAAATCGCATCTGCGACTCTTTTGCGGTTGTTGATGTCCATGGACAGTTTTGGACAGCGGTGATCACTTACCATCAGGTTACACTCTTGTTCGTTTGCCTCCCTATCACATAAAAAAGATTCATGGCATTTTATATATTAGCTCGGTATAGTAGCTCCACTCTGCCCGATGGTAAACAAAAGAGTAGCCCTGATTGCCATGACAACGGATGCAGTACTAAAGTGGCGGTATGTGTGCGGAAACCGAAATCTATGGCGACGAAGTCGCGGGCGGCCGCTAGTAATACATACATGCATAATTATGGTTGAGCAGCACTGGTGTGTTAAGTTACACCCCGGCCAAGCTTGGATCGATAAATGTATCGATAAAAACCAGACAACACTATTCCAACGAACAAAGATGAACAGGGGATTAAAAAGTAAGTTTCTTTGACATCCCGTGCAGAAATTCACAGATCTCTATTATTCAGTGGATTGAAATACGTCTTCAATGCTTTTACATTTATTTTTCTTCTGACAGATTACTTTCTTTCTTCGGTTAAAATCATAATTTTAGCATAATTCACGTTGTATTAATACTTTTTGTTAGAAAAAAAATTATTCTTTGCTATAAATTAGAATGAGTGTTGGTAACTGATTGGAATAAGGTTTAATTACATTTTGACAACCCGCTTGGTGTAATGGTACAGAAGTTGATTAGATCACAAGAGGTCACAGGTTCGATCCCCGCACATGACAAATATATATGTGCATGAACATGTCTGTTTGTCCTTACCACTGTTAATTCTGTGGGTATATGAAAACATGTTATGCAAATAGATTTAAATATACATAAAACATATTTTTGGTTGTAATTTCTTTCCCACAGTACGACAATAGTTGGCCACAATAGTGCAAAAAATAAAAATGGCGTCCATTTTTATGTACTCGTATGTCCACTTCATCATAAATGTAACGATCATATCTCTAAAAAATATGTACCCAGCCGTCATCAGTTTGTGCGAACAACAAAAAAATACGCATAAATTCAACAAAAACACCGGAGGTGTTACACAAATCATTATTCAGACATTTATGATACCTTCAAATTCGCCGAGCGATAAATTTTCGTCGTATCTCCAATATTTTGTTTGAGGTAAAATATGTTGTATTTCCTTTGTGGTAGAGATTATATTCGCGTGGCGGAAGACAGATAAATATTGTGGGGATTGATGCGGTGACACGCGGGTAGGGCGGTGAAAATTTGCGTTTTATCTGCATTCTGTTAAGTGTTACGTGTACTGTGTAATGTTTGGGTACAGCCCAATGGCTGTACCTCAATAGGTATAACTACTACGTATAGGCACCGTGCGTAGCGATGACTCTGCAATCTCGTGACTCATATTCAAAACTTTTACTCTCAATGTCGGTAATTCTACTGAAAAACCACGGAAAACACGGTGCCTTATTCTGCCATCTAGTGACTCATATTCGAAACTTTTACGCTAAATGTCAAATTTTACTGTCAAATCACGGAAAAAAATCGAGAATTTAGCGCCCTCTATAGTTTCTGCACTGTGCCTATAGAGTAGACACCTCAAAATTATTTTCCTACTAACGGCCCCTTAAAAAAGTTTAAGGGCTAAGCTAAGGATAAGCTCCGCGGTAGCTCTAAGTCTCTCAATGACTGCCTCAATAAAAATCGAAAATAGAACATAATAACCAAATTTTGAATTTTGAAAGGTAGGTAATTAGCGGCCAGTGGGCGCGCAGGTAAGATATTTCCAGCCATCATGGAGGCCTGATCATCAATGAAGGCTGGAAGGAAACGGCACCGTTACACACTTCTATATAAAACAGCTAAGATAGAATCAGCCAAAACCATTTCTATTTAATCATCTAATAACTTGAAAACGGCCAGACTTATCTCAACAATGAGAGAGGCTAACGGGCCGGAAGTGGCGGCCATCTTGCGCCGCTGAAGCCTCATTTCCGGCGCTCAAGGGCCCAGTTTGTGAGGTCAATTAGTTGTTATTGTTTGAACGGTTTTCATTTCAAATCGCTTAAGAGCAAAACGAGATCTTTTTGATTGTCAATTTTGTGTATTGAAACAATCGACGTTTAAAGTTGAAGTTATTGAGTTAGTGAGTGAATTGACGATGGATTGAATGAGTGAACAGACTTTGAACTCACTTTGAAGTGAGAGTGTCGATTGAAACTCATCATCCTCCTGCCCTTATCCCACACTAGACGGGGTCGGCGCAACATGTCTTCTTCTTCCACTCACTCCTATCAGCCGTCAAATCTACATTCACTCCTTTCCTAGTGATTGAAGCTGAGTAATTTATTTACTCAGTGACTTATACTCGTTTGAGTAAGTGAGTGAATGAGTGAGTGAAGGGATGAATGGCAAGTAGAGCCAGGGAGTCAGTGAAATAGTGAATTATTCAATTACATCTTTAGCAAAGTGAGAAGAATGAATAAAAATAATATTCGACGACCCGCTTGGTGTATTGGTCAAGATGTTGCCTATTACGCAAGAGGTCGCGGGTTCGATCCCCGCACAGGACAAACATTTGTGTGCATGAACATGTCTGTTTGTTCTGGTCTGGGTGTTATATGTATCTATTTAAGTATATTTGTAATACCGCTGTTGATTCTGATGTCTGTAACACAAGTGCTTAAGCTACTTAACAAGGGGTCAGATCAATGTATGTGATGTTGTGAAATATTTATTTATTATTTATTTATTTAATACTAGCGGCCGCCAGCGACTCCGTCCGCGTGCGTTACGATTTCCGCACACCACACAGTCTTACGAAAAAAAGCTGAATAAAACAACGGCCTATATGCAGGCAGTCAACTTGCACACTTTTAAGGGACTAATAACTCAAAGATAGAAATAATAGTCTATTTAAGTGACGGAACACGCTTATCATTATTAACATTAATCTGGAGACCTTATACATTTGAGAAATCATCTGTTCACCGCGATTCAGATCCGCGGCCGCGCCTCTAGCGAGGGGCGCCATCTATCGGCACATTTTAGAACTAAATAGTTCGCTAGCCCAATTTACAGTTTACAATGATAAAATAAAGGAATATACAATAGCTTAAAGCCTACCTCGACAAATGGTAAGTGGTAAGTGAATTATCCAACACAAAATGTTTTGTCAATTCGAACCAGTAGTTCCTGAGCTTAGCGCGTTCAAACCAATTTGGATCTTGAGTTGCACGTGTTATTGTGAGTCAACCATAAAAGATAGACATATGCTGTTGGGGGATATTTTTTAGGCAATTTTATGTAGAATATTTCCGTCATACATGATTTCTATGTGACTTTAACCATAAAGGCTGCACACGCGACTGAAGCTTAAGAAATGGAGTAAATTCTCCCGTTTTCCCCACATTTCCCTTCACTACGCTACTCCTGTTGATTGTAGCGTGATGAAAAGTATCCTATAATATGCCCAGGAGTATGAAGAATAATGGTACCAAGTTTGGTCAAAATCCGTCCAGTAGTTTTTGTTTCTATAAGGAACATACAGACAGACAGACAGACAGACAAAAATTTTACTGATTGCATTTTTGGTATCAGTATCGATCACTAAACACCCCCTGATAGTTATTTTGGAAAAATATTTAATGTACAGAATTGACCTCTCTACAGATTTATTATAAGTATAGATAGTTTGTTTGTTTGAATTGAAAAAAATTGGGTCGGATAGTCCATTTGTCGAGGAAGGCTTGTAGCTATAAAATAACACTTTATGTGCGGAAACTGAAATCCACGGGGAAGGATTTGTGGGCGGCCGCTCGTAAGTGATATAACTAGTCAAAAAGTGAGTTGACTGCAGATCAGTCAGAATTACGAAATAAACTTTTTTCTGACCGTTGCTTATAAATTCTGTCACAGTATCTTAGTTGCTTAAAATTAAATACGTCACCAATCACAAAACAATTAAATTACAAAGTTAAAATCTATAAGGCAATATTTAAACAACAGAACTATTCCTACTTTTTTTTCGTCGTAGACGTCTCAGTGAAAAATACCAAAAAAAATTCAAAGCATATTTTCTTCCATTGTTCCAAAAACAACCTATTTCAAAACTCACTAAAACTGCCAAACTTCGCGATCCCTGTAAAATTGCAACTCAATATCGCCGGAGTGAGTCGGCCCGCTCAATTTTAAAGTATTTCCTTGAAAACTTACAACAAAGGTTGGGTATCGCTGCTCAAAGTTTTGAGAAAGATTTGAAAATGTGGAATTCAGAAGTTGTCAATCGTTTGTTGTGGTGGATTTCCTTTGTATTTTGATCGTTCACCAGATTCTTTTATTTATAATAATAATAATTCAACGGCCCGGTTGGTCTAGTGGTCAGAGAACCTGGCTAGAAAACCAACGGTCGCGGGTTCGAATCCCGCTAGGGGCAAATATTTGTGTGATGAACATCGGCATTTTTGAGTTGGTTAAGCGAATTGTTGACAAAATCCGTGTTTACACTTTGTAAGGACGACATCACGTAAAGTTTAGTAATCTTATTATATTAATATAAAAAATGTGAAATTTTGTTTGTTTTGATGTTTGTCCGTCAATCACGCTGAAACTACTGAACGGATTTTGATGAAATTTGGTATACACGCAGATAGGATACTTTTTATCCCGATTAAAAGCTCTCACAGGAATCTTGAAAACGCGCGCAAAGTCGTAGGTAACAACTAGTTTACAACTTCAACAATGTTTAAGAACCGCTGTCACACACAAGTTTAAAACAAGATGGCCGCCAGTACATGCAGTACTCGGTACGGGACGCGAGGGATTGTCCGAGATTTGGATATTTATGCGAGTAGTTGAGTAGTTGTACGTTTGTTCAAGACTGCTTGGAAAGAATGCGAGAAGTTAGTGGAGAGACAGTTTGTACTATTGCATAACTACTATGACTTTGTTATTTAGATTTTAGCGGAGATTTTTGAAGTAATACGAGCGTGGCAGAATTGAATAGGGAGAATCCTTGCACCCTTTAAAGTACAGTCATGAGCACCAACATGTAAACACATCGTCATACACATTGACTCTTATGTTAGAGCAGTAAAGTTCATATTTGAATGTGTTTGTATACATGTTGGTGCTCATGTGTGTACCTCTACAAAGTTTGAACCGTCCATATGGTGTCTTATGTTGAAAAAAACTCGACAAAAGATATTCAGATATTTTAATAGGACACTTTTCATGCTTTAGTTCTCATACACTTTGAGTATCTAACACGCCTGATTAACTCTTTTCACAACCGCTCGATTCTGCCAGCCCCTTTGAATTAATCGTCAAAATGTCTAATAGTCACCAGAAATATTATAATGCGCGTACATACTGTAAATGACTGACTTCTCCCTTTATAATTTTCTGACACGCTCGAATCGAGAATAAAAAAAACAATGAATATTCAATATCCATTTATCAAAAACGATTAAAGGAAAACATTCTTTTCACATCACCTTAAATATTTTTTGATTTATAAGTCCCCAATATGACGTTATACGGTAATCTCTCGTTCACAAAATCATGCAAGCCAAAATTCACCTTACGTGTATAATTTTAAGGTACCTTTCGGAAAGAATGCCTTCACCAAACTTTTCCTTATGAAAAATATTTTCATTGTTTACGCAAAAGAATTTGCATACTAATTTAACTTTGGCAGTATAGGACTTTATACAACTTTAGACGACAGAAATATACACCATGGACCATTTTATTTTGGAAAATTTAGGTATTTTGAGAAACTGTGTTACTCAAGAATTTGTATAAGTAGCCGGTGTTAATTTTAAGATATAGCTAAGATAAGTGCTATTTTTAGTAAAATGGCGGAGATGCAATGAATGGTAGCTTATGTTCTTTCTCAGGGTCTGAAGATAGTCCGTGCCGAATTTCATAATCAAAATCGTTTGAGGGGTTTTAACGGGAAATCGTTATAGACAGACAGACATACAGGCTGAGTTACTTTCGCATTTACAATATTAGCAGGGAAATCAATCATTCCTCTGAACAACACCGGTGGTGTCATATGAGAGTTCTAGTCCATATTATGATGACACCACTGACTACTGCTTAATGAGAAAAGGTTATTATAACATAGAAGATTTTTTAAATGATGTCGACAAGAATTTGTGGGTCTGACAATTTCTTAATTTTTGACATTAGTTTTTGACATTTTTAATGATTTATTATGATGACATGTAAAAAAATTGTACAAATATATTTTTTTTTAAAAAGGCTAACTGTTGAGTTTCTTGCGGCATTTCATCTAAGCAGGCCATTCACGTCGAAGTGCTGGTAGGTAAAAAAAGATATGACATGCAAAAT
Source organism: Nomophila noctuella (assembly GCA_958496325.1). Classification (NCBI taxonomy): domain Eukaryota; kingdom Metazoa; phylum Arthropoda; class Insecta; order Lepidoptera; family Crambidae; genus Nomophila; species Nomophila noctuella. Next base: position 3,796,099 of record OY292511.1, on the reverse strand, counting down.
AATTTCTATGTAAATCAAATTGCAAAATAAACCACTTTGACTTTGACTTTATTAAAAATGTCACATACAATAAAAAAGTCTTTTATGTACTGGCGTAAAATTTAAATTTCCCGGAAAAGAAAAACTAAAAGAAAAACATACATTATTCCGCCGAACTTTGGTCGCGTTTTTCGGCCTAGTGCGTTTCTATACTTAAATAACAATTCACTTTTTCTAAAAACCCTGTAAACATGTATCAAGAAATGCTATAAACACCTCGGAAGCACTCGTTTTTACAGAAATTCAGTAACATCGAACCAAGAAATTCGTTTTTAATTAAAGAAACTCTAATGTCTGTCTTCAGACTTGTTTGAACGCAATTTGTAATTAAAACTAAGAAGGGCAGAATCTATTTTTTTTCTTCGTTTCGTATTGTTTTCATTTTATTGTTCTTTGCTCCAGTCTCCAGTTTGTTCTTTAAGAATCAGGTTTCAGGAAACAATTTCTCGGGAAGGTATTATGGGAGATTTCATTTTGTTTAGTTATTTAACTGGGAAAACGGTCTTGTATTTTTATAATTATCGTAAAATTATCACTTAATCATTAATAATTTATATTTTCAACTTATTTCCGTGGGTGTCCCGTGGTTAGCGCGCTCGGCCTGCGTTGAGTAAAGTTAAGCACCTTTCGCAGAGGCCGGTCATCGGATGGGTGACCGACATCTCGTGCTCCTTCGTGCTTCGAAAGACATGATAACCGTTGGTCCTCCGCCTGATCTCTCTACGGTCGTGTCAGATTGCTGTCCCACCGAACTATGAGAGTGAAGGAATGGGGAGTGCACCTGCGCTTATGCTCTCACTTGTGCACTAAATATCCTGCGTACCTGGCCGATCGTAAGATCGGCCGCCATGGCCGAAAACGGCTGCAAGCGTATTATTATTATTATTTATTTATTCAAAGACGCTCATTGTTACATTTGCCTAATTTGTTGATCAAATTCTCCATCTCAGAAGTCGAACAATTTGTCCCGTTTATCTAAGATATTGCTACCTTGATGGGTAGTAAATTTCCCTATTACGTCTAAATTAATAGCCTGGCTTCCCCAAACAGCTATTAAGTCTACCTAGGCTAGACTAGAATAGTTCCTATAACACTAAGACGCTTTGTTAGGCAAATTCAACATTTATTTTTTGGTGAAACGTTGTTAAAATTTTCTTAAGTGTTCAAATTGGTGTTAAAGCCTCGATGGTCTGGTGGTTATAACACGCCTTGACCTCGAGGTCCTGGGTTCGATTGCGAATCGAAAAACAACTGTGTCAGTTTTTCCAAACACAGCCTGAGTTTGTGATTTTCTAACAACATTTGGCAAGCGTGATGATAAGGCTCAACCCATCTTTGAAACGAAAACATGATTTCAAAGAACGCCCTACAATGGACATCAATAGGCTGCTATCTAGTTTAATTTGGTTAAACCAAATTTTTAATTTGGTTAAACCAAACTTTGTATGTAATTTATAGATCGCTTAGTGTTTTATGGGTTCGATCCCCGGTCGTCCAAATGACGGTCGTCAATCTAACTTAATAAATAAATAATTTAAATAAATAAATTCTTCTAACCAACTCACCCCAAATTGCCTAGCCCCAAACTAAGCTCGAAGCTTGTACTATGGAATCTTGCTAACGGATAGACATTTAAATACTTTTAAAAACATCCATGACTCGTGTGTAAATGCCGGTATTCATCACACTAACATTTAACCCTAGCTGAATTCGAACGGGCGACGTTTGGTTTTGTTGCCATGGTCTCTTACCACTAGATCCACGGTGGTTACTGTGTCTGGGTGTTGCCAGATCTGCCTGTCGTTGATAGATACCGCGCAACGCAAGCAGGCTGAGTCAGCAATGAATCTAATGTCTAGAACTAGGCTGAGCTATTAGCTTTGACTAATCCAGTAGCCCGTTGGACTGGTGGTTAGGGACTATTACCATAAAATGGAAGGTCGAGGATTTGAATCCTGCTGGATCCATGTTTGACTCGTAAATATCAGCACTGTAATTTTTATTCCACATGTTATTTTTGTACTAAGAAAACTTCGTTAGCATATTATGTCCACTCAATGATTCCTTAAAAATCAGACATTTCCAATCACTATTTAAATAAGTCAAAAATGTCTTCTGAGTCTGCCGCGTCTTAAGCTACGGACATAACTAGTGCTACGAATTAGCTACGAACGCCATTAGTGCTACGAAAACTCGTAGTCTGTAAGAAAAGGAAATCGAATTTCAAGCTTCTAATTCATATAGTCTGACACCGCAATTTAACGTCGAAAGATAGTGGGTTCTACGATAGTTGGAGGGAAAAGGACGGAACTATCTTACGTAAGATATCAGAAAGGGTTGAATTACGGCCGTGACCTCTGGGTCTGGGGTTTGGTTCTCGGTTTATGTTATACCTGTCGTTAAGTGCCTATTAAAATGGTTTTTATAGGGGTATACTTTGTTGTTTACCGTATTAAAACGAATTTATACATGATTTCAAAACATTTAGTATGGATCTAAGTTTGAGTGTATTTCTTATTTGTTGACCATATCTTTTTGATAATGAAGACTATATCAAATATTTCCGCCATTGGTATGTCTATGTTTGTAGTAGAAGCTTTAAGCACGTGTCAGATTGCAATCAAATAGACCAATTAAATAGATTACTTCAACACCCAGACCAGTGGAAACATGAATGATCATGCAAAAATGTTTGCTCTGTGTGGAACGATCCAACCGAGACTTTTTGGTGTAACAGTCAAAGTTCTGAGTTCGATTCCCGGTTTGCGCGGAATGTGTTATTTTGGTGCCCGGGTTTGTTTTTGGCAAGCGTGGTGACTATGCCAAAACCCATCTTTGTAACGAAAACATAATTTCAAAATATGATAGAGGCCTTTGCCATGTAGTGGGCCATTAATAAGCTTATACTTTACTCTTCTTTACTGATACGTCTCTAATAAAATAAAACTAATACATCGGACGTAACAAGAGTAGTTTATATAAAGCGGTCTCTATTTAACGTTTAATATCAGCGATCTTAAACTGACCGATGCCTTCGGTGAAATTGGTCGTAAATTGTTTTTACGTATCACTAAAAAGAAAGATAAATAAAATACGAGACCATAAAGAATACAATGTTGCTTTACCTTCATAACTTTCATTGCGTGGGGATATTGACAGGGTAGCCTTTTTTATGTAAGAGGGAGGCAAAACAAAAGAGTCACCTGATGGTAAGTGATCACCGCTGCCCATGGACATCAACAACCGTAGAAAGGTCGCAGATGCGTTGCCTGTCTCCGTGTTCAGTAGCTTAAGCACTAGTGTTATTGATATCAGAATCAAAAGTGGCATGATAGATATACTTCAATAGATACATGTTCATCCATGCACACAAATTTTTGTCTTGTGCGGGATTTGAACCTGACTTCTTGGTCTCATACTCAACTTTTTGATCATTACACCAATCGGGTCGCCTCTTACAGTTATATGAAGTGCTACTATTTACTATTATTTAAATTCAACCGAATTTTATTTTTTCACACGACTTACAGATTCTTACGTGAAAAATGAAATCAAAATATAAATTAGAATTTAATTGGGTTGGTTGAGTGTGATTAAGAAGACTTTTACTGTTTTCCGAAGACGGCGATAGAATCTTTATAAAACCTTGAAAATGTACGATTCATTAGTACATCTCTGAAGCCTTCATAAATAAAGAATATTTATTTGCTGTTTGTTTGTAGATTTAAAACAAAATCACGATCAACAACAGAATATCAACAACAAATTACCAATTCTAATCTAGAAAAAACAAAAGGATTCTCACTTGAATTCTTCACAAAAACACCAGTCATTTTTCATTCGGCTTCACTGGTTGCAAATAATGGCTTAGTTCATTTCCCTCTAATTAAGAAAGCGATTAATCAAACTCCATCGTTAGTAAGACTTTAAATATAATAAATAAGAGTATTTTCTAGCGAATTACAGCTTTGGAGACGTCTTAACAAAATAAAATATATCAAACTAGCAAAGTCCCACTGCATGGTAAAAGCCTCCATCATTTGAAATCATCTTTCGTTTTTTCTTTACCAATATGGTTTATGGCTTAATCACCACGCCAATTGTGAATAAGTGAGAGAAAATTCGAACTTATTTCGGAAAAACATCATTCTGAAAACCTTACGCACCAAAAAATACTATATAACACGAAAATTACACTTACAAGAAAACGTTGTTAGGCAACCATCCATAACTTTTAGAGTATTTGCTCACAGATTTGGAAATAAAGTTTCAGTCAGCGAAAAAAAATTATGAAATAGGCAAATATAATTATTAAATTGTCAATTTCATGTAAGGATGTATGTTTTTTGCTGGCTTTCTAGTAACTGTAACGGCTTATGTACTAACCCTTCAAAACCCAATATAAAATTCCACTCCGTATACACTAGAAAATTCGGTTTTATATTACAGTCATTCCACTTGTGTCTATTGTGTATATTTTACTGTCAAAATGAACGCAGAAACTTTTAACTTTTATTTGACCTACATAGAATTCAATTTCATCCACGCATATACACATTTAGTCAGCACTATCAAACAATTAAAATTTACGCGCAAATATTTTGCACTTGCAAACATTTTAGTGACAGGAAAATATGGCACCTATTTTTAATCTAGCACTGCAATGTTATATATAGAATCCAGTTGGCCATGATTTAAAAGCACTTCGCTTTAAACAATAACACCTTTTAATAGGACTACTAGAATTGGGCAGTTCTATGTTTTGGGAAATGGCTCTGCTATGGAAGAATAAAAAAAATACCCTGAAAAAAATTCAATAAAATTTACGTCCTTTGAATGAAAATTCAGTAAAGTATCACTGCGGGACAAAGGCTTCTCCATCATCATCATCATCCTAGCGCCTCTCCCGGTTGCATCCTCGGCCATTGCCTCGGAGTCCAGGGTACGCTGCGACTATGATCCTGAATTGACAAGCCTGGTTATTACAAAGGAGCGACTGTCGTCTGACCTCCGTAACCCTTATAAGGGAAACTAGACAATTTGGATCATAGTCGGGACCAACGGCTTAACGTGCCTTCTGAAGTACCGAATCATTATTCTTTTCGGACAATCAGGTGATTTAAGCCTGCAATGTCTAATATTGTCATAAATATTGTTAAATGTGTTTATATTGTGATGTTGTCACACATTCATTCATATAAATTTATAATTATATTATATTATTATTATTATATATATGTAAAAAATACATGGTCTTTCATAACAGTACTTTTAATTCAAAAATAATCACAATTCGTTTGATCCCAAAAGGCTTTACGAACGAAACAGATTACTTCAATTACATACAAAACAGCGTTGGAGGTATAAAAATGTTGTTTGCATATTATATCGGTGGAAATAAGGATTTTATTAAAATCCCAAATTGTTTTCGTGGTCTGAATTAATGTCGGTCTACGTTAAGCGGAATACACACTGAGCACTTCGCCCTCCGGCATAAGGTAATCCACTTTCTCCTTGATTTGTATTCTTCATTACTGAGGGTCGTGATCTTCTTCCTAGGGTTTCTCCCGTTTCTATACGGGATCCGTTTTGACCATGATCCAGGATTTGGCAAGTCTGGTTATTACAGTGAAGCGACTGCCATCAGACCTTCGTAACCCATAGAGGGGAACCAGACAGATTGGATCATGGCTACACTTTCAGATCTAACTGAACTAAAGTCAGAAATCACTGAATGTGCAGGTTTCCTTACGGTATTTTCCCTCACCGCCGAGCTAATGGCACAAAAATCCAGAGATGGAATGGATTCGAACCGCGGACCTCACGCATGTGAGGCGCCGTCCATACCACTAGGCCACCATCGCTCCTCTCGAGTCGTATTCCTCTTTACTGAGGGTCGTGATCATTGCATGAAATGAAACACACAACAACTCTCTTGGCAATTTTAAAGGAGTACTTTGCCGTTGCCTTCTCCATTTTACACACTTACTCGTAGAATGTAGGTTTCCTCACGATGTTTTCAATCAATGTACAGCTGGTATGAATTACGCACTTATTTTTGTATTTTTGTTTCTCTTGTAAGGGTTGCGGAGGTCAAACGACAATCGCTCCAATAACCAGGCTCTAAGGCAATTGCCAAGGATTCAACCGGGAGAAGCGCTAAGATTATGATAATTATTCATCCTACTACTATTATAAAGGCGAAAGTTTGTATGTGTGGATGTATGGATGTTTGTACTCTTTCACGAAAAAACTACTGAATGGATTTGAATGAAACTTTACCACAATATAGCTTATACATCAGAATAACACATAGAATATTGGAAATCGAAATCCACGCGGACGGAGTCGGGGGCGGCCGCTAGTATGACTATATGGTCAAAAATATCAAATGGGGCCTTAAAGTCAGGCGTAGGCATAGTTTGGCGGCCGAAAAATTTTTAGTGTGTATTGCCCTTTAATCTTAGGTTTTGTGTACACCGTGTACACAGTTTGAAGAGTGCTTCACGTAAATAATGAAATTATAAAATTTATAGCTTATTTGAGTTCTTGAGGCTTTTTATCTTCTTAAGCCAGTGGAGAAAATTGGTAAATTGGTTTATGTAGTAAGCTGTTACTAGACATTCTATGAATAAATTATTTAGAACCTTATAAATCTCCAACTTGTTTTAATGAAAGGAAAAATTTGATTTTAATCACGTCGTTGAAATACCAGGGTAATTTGAGTTCTGGATTCGATTCCTGGATCGGACTTGATGTCCAGATTTGTGATTATGAATCCTGAGTTGGCAAGCGTGGTGATTAGGTATCCTAGAATTGATCTTTGTTTTCATTGACATGATATGAGGAAACCTCAATATCATTTGTGAGGACCTATCCATAGATACCCATTTTATTTTTAATTCAAACTATTACGTGTGAATGAAAAAAAATGTTGTGTTTCAGTTTTTTCTATGTGAACCCCATCATTTTTTTTCTATTTTCGTGTGAAAATCTGAACGCGGTTCACAGAATACATCAACTCACAAAGTTATTACAGTATAGAATTTATAGTTTTAGAAAAAAGTGCCTGTGACAGACTGGCGGACAGACAGACGGACAGACAGACGATGACGAATCTATAAGGGTTCCGTTTTTTTCCATTAGACTACGGAACCCCATAAACAGTGCAGTACTTTCCCTTTTATCAGATTAAGTTTATAACCAGTCCCTAAGAGCATGTGTGGCTTGCTTGAATGTTACGTGACTTGTCGTTTACATTTCTCATAACTGGATTTATTGTTTGGTGGATAAATGTGTCGCAATTTTGGGAGAAAGGGATTTTATTAGATGAGAGTATATTTGTAAATATTAGGTGTTTTTGTGTCAAAATTAACCTATGTTATCATCTTTCAAAAGTGATTAAGTACATATGTATGTTAAGTAATATGTATGTTAAGTAAGTACGTACCAGTATGATATGTCTAAATGTTTTGTGAGAATTTTGGCGACCCGCTTGGTGTAGTGTAAGAGGTCGCGAGTTCGATCCCCGCACAGGACATACATTTGTGTGCATGAACATGAATATGTATGTCTGTTTGTCCTGATAGTCTTGCAAAGTTGCTACTTTGACTATTGTCAAAGTTTTACTATTAATGAACTCGGTGGAAGAGTCAATATGTAGTTTGTTAGTTGATTTTGATTACTTATAATTTTATTATGGACGATTCATAAGTGCCTTCCTGAGGCCCATTTGAATAAAGATTATTTTGATTTTGACTTTGAATTTGATTTGTCAAACGTTACTAACTTTAGAAACCAACGTACATCACATTAATATTGCTAGTAGAAATTCTCTAAATATGAGCCTAGTTGTCATGCAAAGGGTTAGACGGCCGCCATAGCCGGAAACGGGTCGTCCCCTCTCCCCCCACTTCCGGTTTGGATAACTTACCGAGCATCTGGGTTTAGACAGTTTATTACCGTGTTTAAGGCTTTCAATTTATACCTAGACTAGCGGCCGCGCGCGACTCCGTCCTCGTTGATTTCGGTTTCTGCACACATAGCTTAAAGCGTTGCTCAACTAATGGAAAACCAACTCAAAAAGATTATCTCAATTCGAACTTGTAGTTATTATACACTAGCCTTCCGTCTGCGGTTTAACCCACGCGTAATTTCTGATTATAATATCCCACCCTTCCCCCACATTTCTAGGATCTAAAGTACTCTATAATCATCGGGGATAGTGTAGCTAGCCAACAGTGAAGGAATTATTCAAATCGGTCCAGTAGTTTTTGAGTTTATTCCTTACATACATATGTACAAATCTTTCCTCTTTATAATATCTAATATTAGTGTAGATTTGTAGATTAGTGTAGATAGTGTAGACTAGCGGCCGCCCGCGACTCCGTCCGCGTGGATTTCGGATTTCGCACTCTTGGCGTTGTACCTACTATAGCTTAATGCCTTCCACGACTAATGGACTATCCATAAATAAATAAATAAATTCATTATTTTTCAATTTGAACTAATTATTCGTGATATTGGCTAGTCCAAACAAACAAACATAGGTTCAGCTTAATTATATTAATTCATTAACAAGTATAGATTTCAGAAGTCTGCGTGTGGTGATTAAGACATAATGTAGGCCTTTGCCCTGAAGGAAATTAATACTCTCTTATACACTTTGCCAACGTATGTAAAACTTAATTTCCTTTCCCACGTACATTTACATATGAAGTACAGTTCGCACCGTAATCACCAGTCTCGTTAGCGCGACAATACTTTACTCAGATGGCACTAATTGTCAAGAGGACTGTACCTGTAATGAATGCTAATTGTTGTGTGGTATTACGTTGAAATTATTTAGAATTAGTACTTCCACTTTTTTCCGTGGGTGTCGTAAGATACCTCTAAAAGACAATCTTGGGGATGTGATAATTAATATTAAATATTATATTGCAATGTAACAACGGTGCGCTATATTGTATAAATTGATACCACTATAATATGTACAACAATGTAGAAGACAATATAATCTTTTGATTTTATTTTAATAACAGTCTAAAATATTAAAAAACAATTTTAAGATGATGTTGGAGGGTATGGGGCCTTAAAGGCAGGTAATGCATCTGCGACCCTTGTACGTTGATGTCCATGGGCAGCGGTGTCCACTTAACATCAGGTCCCTATATAATAAAAATACAAGTTTTTAATCGGAACCGGGATGCATGAAAAAAAATAGGGTTTTCAGTACAGAATGTATGGGAAAAGTTTTATTTGCGCTTTCGGACATTTCTAGTACTCAAACCCATGATACAAATGTTCCCACAGAGTCTTTTATTCTCCACATGAAAATTGTACATTTTAGTTTTTCGCCTTTTTTGCCTTTTTACTATAATATTCTTCTGACTGTGACTTTCCCCCTAAATCCATGGATGCAAAATTGCTATTATCTTCAACTATTTTATACTAGCGGCCCGTCACGCGGTTTCACCCGCGTCCCGGGGGAACTACTTCCCGTACCGGGATAAAATATAGCCTATGTTACTCTGGGTGAATGTAGCTTTCCAACAGTGAAAGAATTTTTCAAATCTGCCAAGTAGTTTCGGAGCCTATTTAATTCATACATACAAACAAACAAACAAAAAATCAAACCTTTCCTCTTTATAATATTAGTATAGATGATTGCTAAACTATGTTTTCTTGTCACTCATCAACAACATCATCCTAGCGCTTATCCCGGCCATTGTCCCAGGGTTTTCTTGTTAACAACGGTAAATTTTGTAAAGTTCACTCTGTATATTCCTATGCAATAGACATTTAAATTCATTCGGGTGGGAAATGCCATGTGAAAATGTGTGTGTCGCGGCTTATGTCGGCCTAACGTATTTATGAAGGGTATACTTAAAGCTATCATCAATCTTCCGGATTTGGCGAAAACGTATTTTTATGTGGCCTTTAACTTGAGAGGAAAACATTAAGTACTCCTTAAAGAGTAACGTGTTGGCAAATGTCAACTAGTTCTTTAATTGCAATAGAATAAATATAAATAAATAAATAAATATCCCTGGACATTATTCACACAGCGCCATCTAGCCCCAAACTAAGCATTAGCTTGTGCTATGGGTGCCAGACAACGGATAAACATTTCTTATATACTTTTTTTTTTGTAAATACATACATATTATACATAGAAACACCCAGACCGATACAAACAGACATCGTATATAATAACGTATAAATTGATAGGGTATAGTGAAACTTCTTCTTCTTCCTAGCGTTTATCCCGTTTCTGTGCGGGGTCCGCTTTGACCATGATCAAGGATTTGGCGTGTCCGGTTATTATAGTGAAGCGACTGCCATCAGACCTTCGTAACCTATAGAGAAGAACCAGACAGATTGGATCATGGTAACACATTTGGATCTAACTGAACTTTAGTCAGAATCTAAATATGCATATTTCCTCACGGTGTTTTCCCCCACCGCCGAGCTAATGCCACATAACAACACATTGATTTTAAAAAATTCAAAGGTATGTGCCCGGATTCGCACCACGGACCTCAGATATGTGAGGCGCGGCCCGTACCACTAGTCCACCATCGCTCTAAACTTATACTGAAATAAAGTCCAATTCCAATGTCCATATAATAGGTTTTAGTTGAGCATGTAACATCATCATCATTATCATCTTAGCACTTCTCCCAGTTGCATCCTCGGCCATTGCCTTGGAGCCCAGCGTTCGCTTCGATTCGACTATGATCCCGAATCGTTATGCCTGGTTTTTGAAGCATTTGGGGAGGATATGGGGTTTTAAACGCAGGCAACGCATCTGCGACTCTTGTGCGGTTGTTGATGTCCATGGGTAGCGGTGATCACTTACCATCAGGTGACTCTTTTGTTAATTTGCCTCCCTATAACATAAAAGTAAATTGCTATAAAATTATTCTTCATACCTACTTTTTTATCCTTAACATACCCGCTTAAGAATAACGCAAGCTTAGATTTACATAATAAATAGTCTGTGGACGTTACAGGCTTATATTTTACATATTTTAACGAAAAATGTACACATTTTCAATTTGCATCCTTTTTAGTTGTCACAAAATGGTGCAGATCCAATTAGTGTTCCAGCTAGACTTTTTATTTTGCATCCTTTTAGTGCCGAGAAAATGGTTTAAATAAGCTTAATTGGATCAAAAATCAACACATCGCGTAGTATACCTTACTTACTAAAGTATATCACGTCAATTAGAAAAATGCCACAGTTTTCCGATGTCGGGGCTCATCTGACAATTTAAATCCACGTATCAATAAACCAACCACCACGTATCATAATCCATTAAAAAGGACGCTCGTGGCTCATATCATACTAATGTTATAATGAGAAAGTTTGTTTGTTTGTCTGTCAATCATGCTGAAACTACTGAACGGATTTTGTTAACATTTTAGGCATGGTACGGGTTGATTACGTGATATATACTTTTTATCTCGATTAAATGCTCCCATGGGATGAACCAGTAGTCGACAACACGGGAAAAGTCACGGGTAAAAACTAGTTTTACATGAACCAAAAGAGGTACACATTTTTCCATCCCCATCCTTTTTAGTGGCGACAAAACGGCCTAGATTTCAACCAGCCTCAATATCTCCTCCAAATTATAATTTTTTTTTTTAACTTTATTTGGGTCAACAAACAGTTTTACAATCTAAAATTCAAATACATGTTTTTTATACAAATATATAAATAATTGTAAAACCAACACCGTTAACCACCAGTTCATATTTGATTTAGATTGAGTGTGTTTTTATGTAATTTTTTCTTATTAATTATTATAATCCCAAATCGTTGGAACTTTTCGCGTATGAAAACATCGTCAAAAAGAAAACTTGGAGTGTCTGTTAAAATATTCCATGGCGCGCGTGGCAAAAAGACTGTCATTAGGGGAACAAAGAAAGTAGGTCAGACTTTAGTAGGCTCAAAGCGAACGACGAGTGAACACCGAATTAGTATGAATAATGTTAAGTGTTAGCCTATTAATGTTTGGCAGGGCAAAGACCTCGTAGTCAAATTATTTGCATAGATTTATCTTATTTATTTCCGAGAGGCCGCCTGCGATTTCGTCCGCGTGGATTTCGATTTCCAAAAGAAAAATTATTTTTTCAAATGCATCCAGTAATTCCTGAGATCGTTCGTTGACAAGTCGTTCAAACAAACAAACAAAAAAAAATACAAACAAACTCTTCAGCTTAATATATTAGGTACAACTACGTCGTATTTATGTACATTTACAGCTAAACAGGGTGGAATTTTAAAATGGGTTTTGAAGGCAGGCACATTGGCTGTTGCAGTTACAAGAAAACAATGTAAGGCAACCATAAGGTTTCGAGATATTTTGACCGGCTTTTAAAAGATGTTGTAATAAAGTTACAGTCAACCAAAGAAATGCTGAAATAGGAAAACAATATTTTTCAAGCCAATCTATCCTATTTTATGTAAGAATCAATAAATGACACTATAAGACCATTTGCGGTTTGAGTACTGGAAATGTCAGAAATTTCAAAAAGCTTTTCCCAAACATTATGTAGGTAAAAATTCCATAAAAGTTTTTTTAAATAGGCTTTAAATTTTGCTGTCATTAGTAAATTTCGTGGAGATTTGACGTCATCTACATAAATAGGCCAATCGCAGCACAGTTTAAACCTACGTTATGCCATTTAGCGGCAATATCATTCTGTATCAAAATTAACCTCACTGTAACTCATAGGCAAGTCGATAGTTTATAAAACAACACTGACCCTTGTACCGTGTAGTTTAAGAACCGGGAAAAGGTCTCGAGTTCCTGAGTTCAGTTCCCGGGTCGGGCTAAATTCGGCTAGAATTATCTGAATGTTTGCCCGGGCCACCGATTGTGATCACTAATCCGCATTTGGCAAGTCTAATAATAAAATAATAATAATAAATATTTCACAACATCACATACATTGATATAGCGATGGTGGCCTAGTGATACGGACGGCGCCTCACATACGTGAGGTCCGCGGTTCGAATCCGGGCCCACACCTCTGGGTTTCTCGAAATCTATGTGTGGATTTGTGCCATTAGCTCGGCGGTGAGGGAAAACACCGTGAGGAAACCTGCATATTCAGTGATTTCTGACTTTAGTTCAGTTAGATCTGAATGTGTAACCATGACCCAATCTGTCTGGTTTCCCCTCTATGGGTTACGAAGGTCTGATGGCAGTCGCTTCATTGTAATAACCAGGCTTGCCAAATCCTGGATCATGGTCAAAGCGGACCCCGGATAGAAACGGGATAAAAGCTAGGAAGAAGAAGACATACATTGATTTGACCCCGTGTTAAGTAGCTTAAGCACTTGTGTTACAGACATCAGAATCAACAGTGGTATTACAAATATACTTAAATAGATACATATAACACCCAGACCAGGACGCACAGACATGTTCATGCACACAAATGTTTGTCCTGTGCGGGGATCGAACCCGCGACCTCTTGCGTAATAGGCAACATCTTGACCATTACACCAAGCGGGTCGTCAAAGATGGATTTTGGCTAATGATTTAGCCAAAATCCATCTTTGTAAAGAAAACATGATTTCAAATGATGGACGCCTTTACCTTGCAATCGATCATTAAAAGGCTGATACTTCTCCGTTTCCACCTGCCAACAAACAACGTCATCCGCCATCTTGTAAACGCTGTCAAAGTCGTTAAAACAAAATGGCGCCTAGCCTAACAAAGTCAGCAAGACTCTTGAAACTTACCAGTACCAGCCGAGCGGGAAATTGAATTATTTCACAAGTTTAACGTTGTATAGATGCAGTTGACATAATTGGCAAGTTTGAAGCGACAATTCAATGGAGCGGAATATATTAGGTGCAGAGTCTTGGGTTAAATGTTTGTCATGCATTCGTATTCACTAGTTATTCTATACTTACTAATATTAGTAGGTGGTGGGTGGTGGCGCTATGTGGCGGGTCATTTCATTCCCTCTAAAATGGTTGAGTGAGATGATGGCTGATACATACGTCATACTTGTGAACAGGTGCCGCCTTTGGGGACTGGTCGACTGGGACTCAATCTATTCATGTTAAATATATATTTTTTTTACTTGAAAGATTTTACTATATGACCTGGTACACGTACGAGTATGTTATTATAAATTGTACAGACAAAAATTGTAAAAATTGGCGATTGAAAAGAGCAACTATCGAGTTTCTTGCCGCTTCTTCTCGGTAGATGACTGCATTTACGAAGTCGGTGGTCGAGTCATTCTATTGCAATATTATTTTATTGACGATTTATAAGTGCCTTGCAGAGACCTATGTAAATAAAGAATATTTTGATTTTGATTGATTGATTGATTATAAAGCTGTTTCTTTGTTTGTTTAAACGCGCAACACCATCAAAACTTGTTACCTTTACCAATGCAATATTCCAATATTACGGACGAACAAACAAACAAAGTGTAAAATACAAACAACTCTGAAATAGAATTAAGATTTTGAATTTCTCTACAAACTTCCGCTATCTTACCAGATCCTTTTCCACGAGGAAAATTTGTACAGTTAAAATATTTGTGGTAAAATGTAAGCCAAGTTCATTCATACTCGTGAGGAAATATATATGTATTTTTTTTGACAAGCTTTTTCATTCGAATGGAGAGAGCCTATTATAGTATTGACGACCGATTTGATGTAATTAGTTCAATATTTGACTAACGTTTTCATTCAATTGGAGAGAACCTGTACGCGCACTCAAAAACCTTTACGTGCATAAAAATATCTGGCTAGGAGTATATGTATAAATTAAGTAAGTTATTAAGAAGAGGAAGAAACGAGCTTAAAAATAGGTACACCCGATAATAAGTGATCACCACCATCATTTTCAACATCAAGGGAATCAAATTAGTCCCAAGTTTCATATATTGTTGAATGAAACCAAAATTATGCTGTTTAAGTTACCTCTAAGAATATTAATTTTATTAACCTTGGCTGTACACACTGCCTTGCGCCTTCTTAACTTCTCACAAACGGTTGGATACCGGCTTTTAAGATATGCAAGTTCGAACCGAGAAATGTTTGAGCGGTTTCACTTCGCCCGTTATTTCGAAGCGGTTAAAACTACTTACTGCGTTTGAAAGGTGGAGGTGAATATTGTTGTTGAGAAAATGCAAACTTATTTTAATACCAGAGAGAGTTAAAATGGCAGGACACGACTGCCAGATGGTGTAGTGGTTAGAGAGCTGGGCTTAAAAACCGTGGAGGTTGTAGGTTCGAATCCCGCGGGGAACACCGCAAGGTTTTCTGAATTTGGTTAGGACAATGCTGGTGACAGCTAGATAGAGAGAGAAAACCTGTTTGTCTGATAATAATGATGGTTCCGTGCTTCGGAAGGCACGTGAAGCCGTTAGCCGTGAGTGACTTATTAACACAACAGACTAATTTTGAATTTTGGCCAGTGGGCGCGCAGGTTAGATCTTTATAGCCATCATGGAGGCTTGAACATCCATGAAGGTTGGAAGGAACGGCACCGTTACAAGGTGATAGGAACTTTTGATACCGATTAAATGCTCTCACGTGTTAAAACAGGAATCTTGATAACGCGGGCACAGCCGCGGGTAATAACTAGTACCTAACTAGTACTGTTTGTAGTAACTACAAACATGTTACATGTTTCTACTAACATGATTTGATAACATTTCAAACTGTTCCAAACGTAAAATAAAATGGAATAAACCGAGTCCAGATGTTCGTCCGTCGGTTCTGTCGCATAATTCGGTTCCGTAGTTTCCTGAGCCGCCATCTTGGTTCCGGCCGCGGTCATAATATCCTGTGTGGAGTGTCACGGGTTGCCAGGGTTTTAGATTTAGAGTTCCGTTGGTGAAATATTACTTTGCTGTCAGATATTTTCCTTGCCGGCCTCTGTTTTTAAAAAAAATATGTTCTTGGCGTTTTTAAGGCCAGAGTAAATAGGCAATTCATAAGTAGGTATGCTCCACCCTCGACTGCAAATATCCACTTATTACACATTAAAGAAATAAAAAAAACATATTTTATTTAACTTTATTTTTCTTAATTTATAATTACCTTATGATTTTTATGTCGAGGCTCTCTGTCTTCAAAATATGAACTGGACGTATGAGTAATAAGTTTTCATAACATAGATTTCAATCCTTAGACTTTGTCCTGCTCTAAATAATATCTCTAATACAATTTGACGAAGTTGACTATTGACCAAATTGTCGCAGGTTCGATCCCCGCACATGACATACTCGTACATGTTGTGTGCATGAACAGGTCGGTTTGTCCTGGTCTGGGTGTTATATGTATCTATTTAAGTATATATTGTAATACCACTGTTGATTCTGATGTCTTCAACACAAGTGCCTAAGCTACTTAACACGGAGTCAAATCAATGTATGTGATGTTTTGTGATAATTATATCTATAAATAAATTGTTGGGATTTTAGAACTAGAATTAAAATATACTGTCTTCCCCTTACATTACCTAGAAACACTTATTCAATAGATAACGGACCATAACCATACATCACAGAAGACCTCTATAATCTACTTGCCTTGTAGTTTCCTCTCAATGGATTTAAAACGTTAGATGCCCCGACACAAGAAAACTGAGGCATTATTTTGTTTCCTTATCGTACGTCTTTACATGCATATGAAGCGATGGTCGCTTTAAATTGTAGTTCCAATTTCAGAGCACGTCGTAGTAAAGTGAGGGCATATGAATTGATGTAAATGTATATTTGTCTCAATCTTATTGTATTTGCTGTTCAAATGCTTTTCTCGAGTGTTTTCTGAAGCGTTTTAGGATTTATTGGGACTTTTGGGGATCTATTTAACAGTAGGACTATGTCGATGATGTTTTTAATTTTATTTTGAGAGACTTTTTTCCTTGTAAGATCTGTTTTTGTCACGATTTCTTTTTGAAAGCTAATTTATTAATATAAAAATTAGAAAATAAATAATACTCTTCCGGCCGTTCTTCGACCGTGGCGACCGATCTTACGATAAGCCACGTACATACGCAGGATATTTATAGTGCACAAGTGAGTGCGCAAGCACAGGTGCACTCCCTATTTCCTAACTCTCATAGTTCAGTGGGACAGCACCGTAGAGAGATCAGGTAAAGGACCGACGGCTTCACCTTCCTTCCTTAGAACGGATGTGCTACAGATGTATCATTTGATTTTTCTCCCATCCGATGCCGACCGAGCGCCCTAACCATTGCGCCATCGAGCTCCTCATTATACCTTTAAGAGAGGTAGAGCTTTGTGGAAATTCCACTCGAATGAGCCGCTCGTCTGGGGAAGTACCTCCACCTTACAGAAGACCGCAGTGAAGTAGCACTTTGTAGCTGTTGTGCTATGTTTCTGCTGGTGAGTAAGGTTGCCAGAGCTCAGTTGGGGAGGGTATGGGGTTAAGGCCGGCAACACATTAACGATACCTCTGGTGTCGCGGATGTCCATGGGCGGCGGTGGTTGCTTACCATCAGGCGTCCCGCTAGCTCGTTTGCCGCCTCTGACATAAAAAAAAAACCTTTAAATCAGATATAGAAAGGTAACTACATAACTAAACATGTAGTTATGACCTAGCTACCGTAAACCTTTATCATCAAGGCAACACCTCTTTATCAACATCATAAAACGTCTTTAGCGCGTATAAATCTTTTTCTGATACATAAATTTGCGATAAGCTGAACGGAACAAGATGATCGAGCCCTTTAGAGTAACGGCTGTTTATCTGCAAAGCTTGAACGTAAAGTATCGATAAAGGTAGGACCTTGGATGATGATGATGCGACATCGTTAGGTGATATTTCTAGGAAGATAGGGGTATCTGGTACTAAGTGATTTAGGTTGTATGTGGTTGAGTGCTAAGGTACATTTAGATAAACTTTTCTTATTTCGTTCTTCCCCTGTCTTCTACGCTAATATAATAGAGCTGAAGAGATATTTTGCTTGTTTGAAAGCGTTATACTCATGTTTGATTTGAAACAATATGTTTGCGTTGGATATTTAATTAGTCGAGGAAGGCTTTAAGCTATAGTGTATATGACACTTTGTGTTCGAAAACCGAATTCTACGCGGAAGAAGTCACGGGCGGCCGCTAGAATAAAATAAAAACCTAACGATTTTCGGAGCAAGTATCGCAGAAGGGAAATGTCAAAGATTAACTTTTTGAAATTGAAACTGACATGGGATGATGTGGGTATCGTTAAGCGAATGATTATCATATTATTGACACGTCGTAATAATCATCAGAAAATATGATTTCCCTTGATTTTATATTGTTGTTACGAGTTATATGATTTATACATTTTTAATTTTGACAGGCCTGTTGGTTGAGTGGCTAGAGACCCTGGCTACAAAACCAAAGGTCGCGGGTTCGAATCCCGGTAGGGGCAAATGTTTGTGTGATGAACATCGGCATTTGTACTCGAGTCATGGATGTTTATAAATGTATTTAAGTATGTCTATCCGTTCCCTAGCATCCATAGTACAAGCTTCGAGCTTAGTTTGAGGCTAGGCAATTGGTGTGTTAGTCCAATGAATTTATTTATTTATTTATTATTTATTTAATTTTATGGTTCAAGCACCACTGCCTTGCACTATACGTTTATTAAGTGCTAAAGATAATAAAATAAGGAAAAACAAATATTTAGGCTTCAAAGAGGATATTATGAAGCTATATTATATTTCTTATAATACTAGCGGCCCCCCCGTGACTATAAAAATAAGTGTCATTTTTCGTTGTAATTATAACTCAGGAACGGGCAAACCTATCTAAACCAAAAATTTTCAGGATATGGTCGGACTATTTAGTAGATGGTTTACGTGAAGTTTGCAAAATATCGGTTGAGTGGTTCTTCCTTTACCACTGTTACACGTAGCGAAGCTCGATGGAGCTCGATGACGCAGTGGTTAGCGCACTCGGCCTGCGGTTGCTAAAGTTAAGCAACGTTCGCAGAAGCCAGTCAACGGATGGGTGACCGAAAAATTTCATCTCGAGCTGCTCCGTGCTTCGGAAGGCACGTTAAGCCGTTGGTCCTGCGCCTGATCTCTCTACGGTCGTGTCAGATTGCTGTCCCACCGAATTATGAAAGTGAAGGAATAGGGAGTGCACCTGTGCTTGCGCACTCACTTGTGCACTATAATATATCCTGCGTACCTGGCTGATCGTAAGATCGGCCGCCATGGTCGAATACGGCCGGAGGGTATTATTATTACGTAGCGAAGCACGTACTTTTTAAATAAACCATTTAATATCTGCAATGATTTAAACTCGGACTTTAACTTTCACCTAGAATAATACATATTATCTCCAAAGTACATTAAAAAAATAATAACATTGAACACACACATTGAATCTACAAGACTAAACTCACAACCAAAACGTTTTACAAAGCAAAAGTCAAATCTACAAACATATCTGTCACAGAATGGTCATAGAAACCCAACCCATTTCAACAATATTGGCATAAATACAAGTTCGACGCAAAAGGTCCCATGGGATGAGATAAAGACACTTCAACAAACCGAGGTCCAGGGGGAATCGCAGTAATGGGGCTTATTTATAACCACTCATCATCCTCCTAGCGTTTATCCCGTTTCTGTGCGCTTTAACCATGATTCAGGATTTGGCGAGTCTGGTTACTACAGTGAAGCGACTGCCATCAGACCTTCGTTACCCTTAGAGGGGATCCAGACAGATTGGATCATGGTTACATATGTAGATCTAACTGAACTAGAGTCAGAAACTCTCGGAATGTGCAGGTTTCCTCACGGTGTTTTCCCTCACCGCCGAGCTAATGGCACAAATCTACACATAGATTTTCGACATATCGAGGGTTTTGGTCCCAGACTCGAACCAGAGGTAGAGCTTAGTGGAACTTCAACTCGAATGAGCCGTTCACCGATCTGTAAGGTAGTAGTAGGAAGTACCTCCACCTTAATAAATAAATAGTAAATATTTCACAACATCACATACATTGATCTGACCCCGTGATAAGTAGCTTTAGCACTTGTGTTACAGAAATCAGAATCAACAGTGGTATCACAAATATACTTAAATAGATACATATAACACCCAGACCAAGACAAACAGACATGTTCATGCACACAAATGTTTGTACTGTGCGGGGATCGAACCCGCGACCTCTTGCGTAATAGGCAACATCTTGACCATTACACCAAGCGGGTCGTCAAACCTTACAGAAGATCACAGTGAAGTAGCACTTCGTAACTGTTGTGCTATGTTTCTGCTGGTGAGTTAATATATGGGCTTCCTTCAATGAATGATTATGGATGAATGTAAACGAAATTACAATTAGTGAATGAAGAGTTGACGGCTCAGAGGAGTGATTGAGGGGTAAACCCTTATTAGTATGGGAAAAGGTCAGGATAATAATATGGGTATAAATAAATCATACTAATAATGTGAAAGTTTGTTTGGGTGTTAGTCCGTCAATCTCGCTAGAACTACTGAAAGGATTTTGATAAAATTTGGTATACAAGAAGTTGTGTGCTGATTTAGGTGATACATTACTTTTTAGCCCCGGTTAAAATCGAATCCTACTACTTATATAAAGGCGAAAGTTTGTATGTATGGATGTATGGATGTTTGTTACTCTTTCACGTAAAAACTACTGAATGGATTTGAATGAAACTTTACCACAATATAGCTTACCTATACATCAGAATAACACATAGGATATTGGAAATCGAAATCCACGCGGACGGAGTCGGTTCGGTTACGGTTGAAGTTATTCAACCGTAATTAGTTATCAGTTATGAATAAAATAACCTCCAAAAACAAAGAAGAATATAATAATACTGGCTTCATTGAATAAGTGAGTGCCACTTTTCATAATAAACCTATCCTCAGATCAAGGGTTGCTACGGAAGCCAGTTAGTACACATTACATCCATGAATTCAATTTGTAACTCATTTCCTCTCTCTTTCATAGACGGTGAGTGCTCACAGTGAGTTAAATGGCAGTAAGAACATTTTAATTTATAGACTATACTACCTATTATGATAAAGCTGAAGAGTTGGTTTGTTTGTTTGTATATATGTTACGGGCAACGTGATTAATCGGGAATTATGAATAAGGGCCGGCCTTTATTAATAATTCCCAAGAGCGTCGGGCAAAGTGATTAATTTATCACTTTGACCGGCCCTTATTAATAATTCCCGACGCCTCGTGGTCCATGTAATAAATCAGTGTTTGAGCTGGCTTGTATTTATCACTTGGACCGGGCATTATGATAAGAAATGTTTAAGGGTCACAAAAAAAAATAACCCTAACCTATTTTAGACCACCTAAGAAGCGGAAGACTAATTTGATGGATATAGGTTAGGGTTATTTTTTTTTATGACCTTTTAAAATTCCCCTAGTCACGAACATAACACACGTTAACGACTTTTCATCTTAAGTAATATTTTTATCAAAATAAAAGTAGGACGCGATTTATATCAATAATTGCTTTTTTAAGGGTTTATTTTTAAATTGCTATGTTCAATTGATGTTTCTTTTAACTTTTCATGAAAATATGGTAAGTTTAATTAGATTTAGTTAGCAAAAACACTTCAAATAACCTATTTTATCACTTTGCCCAATATGGGTTGGGAATTTATCATAATGGCCGGGAAAAGTGATTAATTACGCTATTTTTATCACATTGCCCAATTGAGTAGGGAATTATTAATACGGCCCGGGAATTATTAATACGGCCCGGGTTTATCACATGGCCCGTAACATATATATAACTCATCATCCTTTAGTGGGAGTTGGAGCTCCTCCTCGAGGAGTTATCTTCTTAACTTCCATCAATTCAATTTTTCTCCGCAGCTTGTGGCAAGCTGTTGGTGTGTGGCGACACTACGGACCCGAGCGAGACCTCCCGGGGGAACTTTACACTGAACAGAAACCGGTGTTTATTTAAAACCAAAAATAATACAATTCTACAAAAAAAAGTGGCAAGGAATTACTGCACTGGTAAACGTCACTACACGTCATTTGCAAGTGACATTGTCATAACGCCACAGAACTTTTGCAACCACGTGAAACCACATTTTTAGGGTTCCGTAGCCAAATGGCAAAAAACGGAACCCTTATACATTCGTCATGTCTGTATGTCTGTCATCCAGTCTGTCACAGCCACTTTTTTCCGAAACTACATATAAGTACTGTACTGTTGAAACTTGGTGAGTAGATGTAGTCTATGAACCGCAACAAGGTTTTCACACGGAAATAGAAAAAAAAATTGGGGGTCCTCATAGTAAGAACTGACACTCACAATTTGTTTTTGCATTGAACATATACGTGTGGTGTAATTATGGATAGGGCTTTAAAATGATATTAAGGTTTCTAATATTTCCTAAAATAAGAGGATGATAAAACTTAAATAAATATATAATGTACATTACCATAAAAACTACCAATGAAAATTGGTTTGAACGAAATCTAGTCAGTAGTTTTTTACATACGTCAAAAATAGACTTTTTACGGAACCCTTAGTGCGCGAGTCCGACTCGCACTTGGCCAATTTTTTTAGTAGTCCAACAATAACCAATTTTATACTATTTCACTGCCATTATTTCTTACACTGGCAAGCAACCCTGTCGTTTTATTAAAGAAAACCATCCAACCCACCGATTCAGAGAGGGATCAAAGATATTTATGAACCAAAAGATGTTCAATTGATTAAAACGGTCACCATTGAAAAGAGCGTTCGTTTTGATCAGATATATCTTATATCTGAACCTTTGGGATAAATTGGGAAGAATGGGACCGTATGTGCTTTTGAAAAGGTCACAAAACCTTAAAAGAAGTATATAGGATTGATGAATAATTAAACCATAATTGGGTGAAAGCTTCGGTTGTATTGCAAACAATATTTTTGTTTTCTCGTGGGAACATATTTTTTTTCCGGGATAAAAAGATTACTATTATTTAATCCAGATTTTTAACTTTAAATCTGCAAAATTTCAAAGTAATCGGTTCAGTAGTTACTATTTACGGTGTTAATAGTTATGGCGTGAAAGCGGAACAAACAAATAAACAAACAAACAAACTCACTTTCCGATTTATAATATTACTAGCGGCCGCCCGCGACTCCGTCCGCGTGGATTTCGATTTCCAATAGCCTAAAGCCTTCCTCGTCAAATGGACTATCCAACACAAAAATATTTTTTTCAAATCGGACCGGTAGTTCCTGAGATTAGCGCTTTCAAACAAACAAACAAACAAACTCTTCAGCTTTATATATAAGTATAGATAGTAAGGATTGCATACCGCAATCACTGGAGCGCATTCGTTCGAGTAATTGTAGACACACCTAGCCGAAAAAACGCGACCGAAGTTTGACGTAAATACGCCTCCAATATTGTTTTAAATGGATAATGAAAACACCGTGAGGAAACCTGCACATTCAGATAAATCTGACTTTAGTTCAGTTAGATCTGAATGTGTAACCATGATCCAATCTGTTTGGTTCCCGTCTATGGGTTACGAAGGTCTGATGGCAGTCGCTTCACTGTAATAACCAGACTCGCCAAATCCTTGATCATCATCAAAGTGGACCCCGCACAGAAACGGTATAAACGCTAGGAGGATGATGACGACACACGATGCCGAAATAACGTTGCGTTTGTTATAGAAAATGCATTGCCGCCGAACTACATTCGCGTGTTTTCTGTCTAGTGTGTTCCGAACATTAATTCGGAAAGCTGCACATCGGTTTGAAACGCAGCAATTATTTTCGAGCGTAAATTAAATTGAGGTTGCACAATATCGGATAATGAATGTCCCGCGTACAATAATGTACTGTAAATGGGTTCGGAAATGACAGATAAATAAACGACGCGAATTCGGTTAAGCAACTTTCGCAATGTCGGTCGTCGGATGGGTGACCATTTTTTTTTATCTCGAGCTCCTTCTTGATTCGGAAGACACGTTAAGATGTTGGTCTCGGCTGCTTTAGCAGTCGTCGGCTAAGCAACTTTCGCAATATCGGCAGTCGGATGGGTGACCGAAAATATTCATCTCGAGTTCGAAGACACGTTACGCCATTGGTCCTGGCTGCAATAACAGTTGTTAATAACCACTAATTTATGGACGTAGGCCTCCCCCAGCCAGGAGGTACTGGTTTCGATTCCCCAAAATGTTGTTAAGGCATTTCCGCACTTAACCTGGGTTTCTGATCACCAATCGGCATTTGGCAAGCATGGTGATGAATCTAAAGATCACCTTTGCAATGAAAACATGATTTCAAATAGACGCCTTTGCCCCGCAGTGGGACATTAATAGGCTGACACTTTACTTAACTTACGTAAGAAACTAAACTACCGTTTGTTCTAAACATTGCCCAAAATAATCAAAATGTTGGCAAACAAAACTCAAGATTAATACATTCAGTACAAAGGATCTTCTTGTACCAACAAACTTGTTGAGACAACACTTAGACAAACATTTCCTCTAAGTTTCATCAACAATATCCATCAAGGTTTCTGTTATATAAAAAAAGGTAGACTTAAATATGCCCTCGCCATTCGAGACAGGCCTTGTAATGAGAAGGGACGCTCGCTTCACATCGCATGTAAGCTTAGCAATCAACGTTCGACAAGAAAATCAAAATAATGCCACAGTTTCCCGAAGTGAGGGCATAGTTAACGACTTAAATATGTATGAGCTTCGTACACTGCGTGAGAAATTGCTAGGTCGTTCTGAATTTTGGATACGCTTTCGCGTTGCGAGATAGAATAGTACTAACCAGATTCTTCCCACAAGTGTCATAAAAGATAGAGGTTTGTGGAACTTCCACTCGAATGAGCGGCACGTCTGGGGAAGTACCTCCACCCAGAAGACCACAGTGAAGTACCACTTCGTAACTGTTGTGCTATGTTTCTGCTTGTGTGTAAGCTCGTCAGAGCTCAGTTGGGGAGGGTATGGGGTTTTAAAGGCAGGAAACGCATCTGCGACCCTTGCGCGGTTGTTGATGTCCATGGGCAGCTGTGATCACTTACCATCAGGTGATCCTCTCTTTTGTTTGCTTCCCTATCACATCAAAAAATAAAAGACGAACGGCTCATTCGAGTGGAAGATCATCTAAGCTCTACCTCTCTTTTGCACGTCATTTTCTTTTTCATTATGATTTGATGTCCCCTCCCTACTTGAGTCGTATTCCTCATTACTGAGGGTCGTGATCATTGTATGAAATGAAACACACAACAACTCGTTAGGCAATTTTAATGGAGTGGTCTGCTATTGCCTTCACCATTTCACACTAACTCGTAGTGTGTAGGTTTCTTCACGATATTTTCCTTCACCATAAAGCTGGTATGAAATTTCGCACATACATTTTTGAGAGTCCAGAGGTGCGTTCTTGACCGGATTTGAACCGCCGACCTCACGCATGTGAAGCGGTGCTCTTACCACTAAGCTACCGAGTTAATTTAATGTATTCATATATTTATTATGTTTTAAAACAAACATGAAACAACTCAACGACTTGAAATTAACCCTAAACTTTCATAATGTGTAAGTCCCATTTGCGCAGCCCATCAAACGGGATCGGGGTCAAACGTGATCCCATTAGATTTCATGATAACATTATTTCTCTAACATACATAGGGGAATAACGGAAATATTGACGTGCTTTGTTGTTTTTCAACTTTGTTGTTGAACGTTGTTTATTATCATTATTTAATTTTATTTAAACTCGTTTCATCATCATCCTAGCGCCTCTCCAGGTTTTAATTTTATTAACATGTACTTTAACAATCTAAAAACATCAATAAATAAAAAATAATAATTTTTACTATACTAAGTAATCAATAAATAAAAAATAATAATTTTTACTATACTAAGTAAAGTAAAGGTGATAAATATTGCTAAAGATGATTGTACTTATAATTTCAATTGAAAGGACACAGTTTTTTTTGGGCCCACCAACAATCGGTAACGTTTAAGAGAAAGAGAACTACGTTAAAAATTTAAATGTTTTTTTATGAGTTTTGCAATTGAAGTGAATTTCAAACGAAACCGGAGTCATAAAACCAAAATAAAAAGCCTTATTTTGATTATATCCGCGAACTATCTGTCCAAAGATCAGTAAACAATGGCTGACATACAGATAAGTGAAGGAAAAAAGGTTATATCAATAAAATTAAAATAAAACACTTGAAATCGAACATAAAGGAGACGCTATTTACTTTTGGAACGGTTTTCATGCCTATTGATAGTGACTTTTAATCATTTAATTAATGAAATAAAATAATACGAATAAACAATACAAAAAAATCCGTATAACGGAACGCAAGTGCTAGTCTATTGCCGGATTTTGATTTTATTTAAAAACTGAATACAAATGTCAGAAACCTTCAGTCTGTCAACTGTCATTAATGGTTTTACTATATAATTTAAAAAAGCTGTAGTTTGTTTGTTTGAACACGCTACTATCAGAAACAGCTGGTTCGATTTGAAAAAATATTTTTGCGTTGGATTATCTATTAGTCGAGCCAGGCTTAAACTAAAAAATGTTAAGCTATAGTTTAAGACTACATATTTTTGCAAAAACCTTATTCTACGCGGACAGAGTCACAGGCGGACACTAGTCATAATAAATTGCTTTTACTTCAGATACGTAGGAAAAACATAATGGAAAATCGCCCTTATGTGTAAGTATTTACGGTTCAGGCGTTGAAAGTCAGGAAAGCAAATAGACAGATTAGTTTATGAGGTTAATATATATTTTCCCATCTTATTTCTAACGATTCCGGTTAAAATATGAAAAAGTAATATCACCACTATAATCCGGAGATTATAAGGAATAAATTGATACCCATTTCGTAAATAAACGCTAAAATTTTATGTGGGCCTAACTCTCCATACAAAAACGATTGTCACCTTTATTGAATTACATTTACCATAATTTAAGTATGTCTAACAAATGTTATTTTTTGTTTCAGGTAAGTCCCTCGATAAACGATAAATATAGTAAGTAAAACTGTCAACAACAAAACTTGGGTAACTATCAAATCAACCCCGAAACAGTTAGGGGTATTAAATAACCCCAAACAATATGACTTTTTTACGGTTTTTCGTTATAGTTATAGTATTCCAATTTTGCTGGAAACTGAAGAAAATTGGTTTTGTATTATGTTGCATATTATTGCAAGTCCCCAACTAGTTATTTTAGCATTACAAATTATTTCATAGTAAAACTATGTCACAGCAAAGCTAAGTATTTTGTAAGTTTCTAACCTAAACAATACTATTAAAATTATTTCATTGTTAATCAGTTTCATAACGATAATGACGGTTTAGAGAAATGTTTTTTTTTTTCAGAAAAAGATAGTTATAGGATAAAGCAAAACAGACATGCGTACTATTGTAATAAAAAAAACACAACGGTGCATACTTGAATGCTTAAAAACCAATTAAAATTAATCACTCTACTATACACAAACAAAGGTATATATATACAGTTTATGTTGTATATTATGTGTTAAGTATAAGTAATAAACGTATATTTACTTAATTTTAATAGCACTACCTACCTACTAGTCACTTTCTGTTTGACCCTAAGGTTGACTGGTAGAGAATGTCATGAGGCATTAAGTCCGCCTTTTGTAAAATTTTTATATCGTGCAATAAAGTTTAAATAAATAAATAAATAAAGTCTTACTTTCGCATTTTCCAAAAAAAAGAACCTCAAACTTTCTAAAAGTAACAAACAACAAGTTGAAAACAAACACACCGGTCGGAAACCAAACTCTTATCACAACCAAGCACGATTTTTTCGTAAAAAAAAGCAAAAACTTTTTAGAAAGTGTCCGGGTCAATTCGACCCTACCGGGCAGAGTAACAGAGGAATTCCACTTTGCGCACCCAATTGAGCACCTGACCTAGTCCACTTTAGGTTTTATTGATATTAATGTTATGCTTCATCTCTACATGGTATAAAACAATGCCACTTTCTTCTGTCTGTCTCTATGTATGCTTAAATCTTTTAAACTACGGGACTGATTTTCTTGCGGTTATTAATCAGATAGAGTGAATCATACAAGCCCATCTTTGTAACGAAAATATCATTTCAAATGATGGAGGCCTTTGCCCCGCAGCAGGATAGTGAATCAATATATTTTATCAGTACTTATAGTAACTAAATTTATTCGTAGACAAACACTTAGACCATTAGTTGCTTTTCGGTGCTCAAAATAAACTAAAAGCCGCAAGTGCTCAAAACTTAGGTGCTTGTCGATTTAATAGGGAGTCAAACGAGCAAGGGTCACGATGGTAAGTGATCACCGCTGCCCATGGACATCAACAACCGCACAAGGGTCGCAGATGCGTTGCCTGCCTTTAAAACTCCATACCCTCCAGCAGGAACATAGCACAACAGTTAAGAAGTGCTTCTTCACGGAGGTCTTCTGAAAGGTGGAGATACTTCCCCAGAGGTGATCAAAGTGGATTACGCATAACGGATGGTACATTTTCCTCTTCCCGTCAGAAGCAAAAGAGGGTGAAATAAATTCGATTCGTCCAATGTATTTTCGAATAAAACTGAGCTATTTTTATTATTGTATTAAAGGTAGGAATTCAGTTAACCTGAAAATAACTTTGGTTGGACATTTTCTGACCTTTTGGCCTAGTTTAACGGCGAATAGAATATAAATATTATGATTCAATATCGTTTGCTCAGTTTTACGCGCCTATAAATTATTTAATTACCTACTCATTTAATAAATATAGCGGCCGCCCGCGACTCCGTCCGCGTGGATTTCGATTTCCAATATCCTATGTGTTATTCTGATGTATAAGCTATATTGTGGTAAAGTTTCATTCAAATCCATTCAGAAGTTTTTACGTGAAAGAGTAACAAACATCCATACATACAAACTTTCGCCTTTATAATAGTAGTAGGATTACTTACTGGCGTTCGATTTTTATACATATATAAGATGAATCATGTAAAATTTAGTTTTAGCCACCATCGCTTAAAAATGTGATATCGTTACTATTTTCGTAACCCTTGGAGGAGAACCAGACATGGTACCCAGATTGGATCATGGGTACATCCAGATCTGACTGATCTAAAGTCAGAAACGATCTGAATGTTCACCGAGCTAATGACACAAATACACACATAGATTTTCTCAAAATCCAGAGTTGTGGGCCCGGATTCGAACCATGGACCTCACGTACGTAAGGCGCGTTCCTACATGTTTATATATACATATTACATAGTATGTACATTGACTAGTTTAGCAATAAGATAAGAATTTAATCAATAAATTGATTGACTACAATGATTAAATTCTTGTTAATGCGCCATATTGGATTTCTGCCTTATTAAAAGGTCTATGTAACATAACTAAATAGTTGTTATTATCATCGTTATCTATACTTATAATAAATCTGTAGAGAGGTCAATTCTGTACATTAAATATTTTTCCAAAATAACTATCAGGGGGTGTTAAGTGATCGATACTGATACCAAAAATGCAATCAGTAAAATTTTTGTCTGTCTGTCTGTCTGTCTGTCTGTCTGTCTGTCTGTCTGTCTGTCTGTATGTTCCTTATATAAACAAAAACTACTGGACGGATTTTGACGAAACTTGGTACCATTATTCTTCATACTCCTGGGCATATTATAGGATACTTTTCATTACGCTACAATCAACAGGAGTAGCGTAGTGAAGGGAAATGTGGGGAAAACGGGAGAATTTACTCCATTTCTTAAGCTTCGGTCGCGTGTGCAGCCCTAATGGTTAAAGTCACATAGAAATCATGTATGACGGAAATATTCTACATAAAATTGCCTAAAAAATATCCCCCAACAGCATATATCTATCTTTTATGGTTGACTCACAATAACACGTGCAACTCAAGATGGTTTGAACGTGCTAAGCTCAGGAACCACTGGTTCGAATTGACAAAACAGTTTTTGTTGGATAGTCCACTTACCACTTACCATTTGTCGAGGTAGGCTTTAAGCTATTGTATATTCCTTTATTTTATCATTGTAAATTTTATTTTGCTAGCGAACTATTTAGTTCTAATATGTGCCGATAGATGGCGCACCTCGCTAGAGGCGCGGCTGCGGATCTGAATCGCGGTGAACAGATGATTTCTCAAATGTATAAGGTCTCCAGATTATTGTTGATCAATAATGATAAGTGAAATCTATAACCTATGTAATGTAATAATGTAATAATTAATAATGATAAGTGCTTTCCGTCCGTTCTATCCAGAGTAGTTAGTCCCATAAAAGTGTGCAAGTTGACTGCATGCATGCATATAGACCGTTGTTTTATTCAATCAACCAATATTAGACTGTGTGCGAAAGTCGTAACCCACGCGGACGGAGTCGCTGGCGGCCGCTAGTTATATCAATATTATTAATAATATAACCTTGATAATCTAGGAGTTTCATTTCATGGTCCTGGGTTCTATTCCTGGGTCGGCCAAAATTTGTGGCGGCTTTTTCGAACACAGCCAGGGTTTGTGGTTACCAATCCGCATTTGCCAAGCGTGGTGATTAAGCATAACCCCATTTTTGTAACGATAATAATGATTTCAAATGACGTTTTTCCTGCAGTGCGACAAAGTACGGATAAAATATTGTAAAAATTGGCAATTGAAAAGAGCAACTATAGAGTTTCTTGCCGCTTCTTCTCGGTAGATGACTGCGTTCCGAAGTCGGTGGTCGAGTCATTTTATAGAGCTATTATTAAATTGACGATTTATAAGTGATTTGCAGAGGCTTACATGAATAATGTATATTTTGATTTTGATTTTTGATTTATAATGTTGGTTTTAATTAATAAGTTTAAGTAAACTGTATAAATACGGCCCGTTTAACTGTAATATCAAATGAAACAAATGTCAAAAAATTCAATGAAATGTCAATAAGTGCAGAGATGGTCAAAAGTTGGTGAAAAGTCACACCCACAATGGACTGATAATGATTTTAAAATCTGGCTATTTACAAATTATAGTCCAATAATTTTAGCAATTTTGATCCACGATCTGCGGAATAATTCCTAGTGAGCTGAATTTTTGTATACACCTTTATTATGATCTTGTAATGATGATGTGAAAAATCGACATTGATATCGTGCCGGCTATAAAAGTTATAGGGGTCCAAACGTCACGAAAATCAGTGTCTCGCAAATATCTCGCGATCTATTGCTCAGAGGTCAATGATGGTTTTATAAAAGTTGTTCGTCGTAAAATTGTCTACAAAAAAGGTCTCTTGCATTTTTCTGTACAATTAACCGTTTTTGAAATAGAGACTAGAATGCACTCAGATATGGTATTGTATACCGTACGCCGCATACCAAGCCATAAACCCTATTATTTGTTTTTTTCCCTTTTTTGTTTGTGTGTTTTTTGTTAGTATGATGTTCTACATATAGAAATATAAAGGACTTGTAATACTAGTAGAGTCAGGAAAATAGGAATATCAGCTATAAAAAACTAAGTGGCAATTTTTTTTGTCACTTTATAACTCAAGAACGGGCTCACAGATCCAAACCAAATTTTCAGGGTTTGTACAGACTATTTAGTGGATGGTTTATGTGAAGTTTGCACAAAATCGGTTGCTTCACTTTATACGTAGCGAAGCACGTACCGGGCCGCTAGTAATGATATAGATATGCTATGTCCAGGGACGTTCGGACCCCTATAACTTTTTTTGCCGGCACAATATCAATGTCGATTTTTCACATCTTCATCACAATATCATAATTAAGGCGTATACTAAAATTCAGCCCACTAGAATTTTTTTCGCAGATCGTGGATCAAAATTGCTAAAATTCACATTGCATATCTATATCATTAGTAGCGGCCAGGTACGTGCTTCGCTACGTATAAAGTGATGCGACCGATTTTGTTCAAACTTCACATAAAACATCTACTAAATAGTCTGTACAAATCCTGAAAATTTGGTTTGTATCGGTGACCCCGTTCTTGAGTTATAAATTGACAAAAAAAATTGCCACTTAGTTTTTTATAGTTGATATTCCTATTTTCCTGACTCTACTAGTATTACAAGTCCTTTATATTTCTATATGTAAAACATCATACTAACAAAAAACACACAAACAAAAAAGGGAAAAAAACAGACAATAGGGTTTATGACTTGGTATGCGGCGTACGGTATACAATACCATATCTGAGTGCATTCTAGTCTCTATTTCAAAAACGGTTAATTGTACAGAAAAATGCAAGAGACCTTTTTTGTAGACAATTTCACGACGAACAACTTTTATGAAACTATTATTGACCTCTGAGCAATAGATCGCGAGATATTTGCGAAAAACTGATTTTCGTGACGTTTGGACCCCTATAACTTTTTTAGCCGGCACGATATCAATGTCGATTTTTCACATCATCATTACAAGATCATAATAAAGGTGTATACAAAAATTCAGCTCACTAGGAATTATTCCGCAGATAAAATCTAAAATTCCTGGACTATTAGAGCAAAAATACAATCACACGTGCTATCAACGTATATTGAACTTAATTTAAATACGATTAATCGTTCAACTTTAAATCTAATTTGTCTTCCACTTAATTAAGCGGCACTTCGCCCATAAAAGCGTCACCTGGGGTGTTCATGATGTTTGAATAGGTTGGGACATTTTTTATGTCAATGTTTTTATAAATAACAATAAACAAAAAAACATGGAAGGAAAAGTCGTATCAACATCATCGAACTTTAAATTAAATACTCGATTTCAATAAAGCTATGTATGTTTCAGAATTAAATCAAAGCTTGATTTTTAAGACAGGTTTCAATTTTCGAAATTTACAGTAAATTAAATATATACTTGAAATGAAACAGCGATTTAATCCATTTAAAAGTAGTATTATTTCATGAGCAACAGTCAGGTTAACCTAAGAAATTAATTTGTGACTGTCTTTTATTGTCTTAAAAGTTTTCATGGAAGAAAGAAAGCAGGCATTTCCTAGATCTGGCTGAATCAAATGGTACTATTACTTCGAATTTCAAAATAGTTATCGACATTGGTTGTACATTTGCCAAAAAGTTACCTAACACATGTAACTCAAAACAAATACTGTGAAATTCCGAAGGATTTTTGCTTTTTATTGTTGTCAGTTGAAACCTGACTAACTATCTTATTTTCTAATCTTACTCGTATCAATATAATGTATAAATATTTTCTAAATGAAAAGAAGTCTGGCAGAATTCCTTAGAGAGTATCAGTGTCGTATGCACACTTCCCGTCCGGAAGATTTTTTTTATATTATAAATTAAAAAATAGACATTTAATTTATATAAATAACTATAAAATAAATTAAAAAAATCCCGAAAACAAACTGATGAAATTGCCATAAACTGGAGGGCGTATTCCACTTGATTGGATTATGTTTCCACAAAACCCAATCAAGCGGTCACCCTACCAGCATGTCCCAGACAAGTCCTCTTAATTTGCTAATTCGAGGGCATAAAAGAGATGGATGGCGGTTCCGATGGCTGGGGTTGAAAGTGAAGAGTCATTTACCATCGAATGTGTGGGCGGTTTTTGTACACCTACCCATAATTTGGATATAATACACTCACGTATATACTGACGACCCGCTTGGTGTAATGGTCAAGATGTTGCTTATTACGCAAGAGGTCGCGGGTTCGATCCCCGCACAGGACAAACATTTGTGTGCATGAACATGTCTGTTTGTCCTGGTCTGGGTGTTATATGTATCTATTTATGAATATTTGTGATACCACTGTTGATTCTGATATCTGTAACACGAGTGCTTAAGCTACTTAACACGGAGTCAGATCAATGTATGTGATGTTGTGAAATATTTATTTATATACTTTAACAGCTCGGTAGCCTAGTAGTAAGAGCGCCGCTTCACACGCGTGCGGTCGGCGGTTCAAATGGGGTCAGGCCACCTCAGAATTTTCAAAAACCTATGTGCGTATTTTCATATCAGCTGTACGGTGAAGGAAAACATCGTGAGAAAAACACTACGAGTTTGTGTGTGAAATGGAGAAGGCAATGGCAAACCACTCCATTAAAATTGCCAAGAGAGTTGTTGTGTGTTTCATTTCATACAATGATCACGACCCTCAGTGATGGACTCAAGGAGGGATGTACTTTCACTGATATAATTGAACGAATGAATGAACAAATAAATAAATAAATTCCTTGGACTAACACACCAATTGCCTATCCCCAAACTAAGCTCGATGCTTGTACTATGGAAGCTAGGGAACGGACAGACATACTTTAATAAATGCATAAATAAATATTTCACAACATCACATACATTGATCTGACTCCGTGTTAAGCAGCTTAAGCACTTGTGTTACAGACATGAGACAGAATCGACACTGGTATTACAAATGTACTTTAATAGATACATATTACAACCAGACCAGGACAAACAGACATGTTCGCTTATGCACACAAATGTTTGTCCTGTGCGGGTATCGAACCAGCGACCTCTTGTAGGTATAACAGGCAACATACTGACCATCAAGCGGGTCGTCTAAATCCTACTTCTATTATAAAGGCGAAAGTTTGTATGTATGGATGTATGGATGTTTGTTACTCTTTCACGTAAAAACTACTGAATGGATTTGAATGAAACTTTACCACAATATAGCTTATACATCAGAATAACACATTGGATATTGGTAATCAAAATCAACGCGGACGGAGTCGCGGGCGGCCGCTAGTACTTTTATAAACATTGATGACTTGGCTGGCAACGCATCGGCGATACCTCTGGTGTCGCGGATGTCCATGGGCGGCGGTGATTGCTTACCATCAGGCGACCTGCTAGCTCGTCTGCCTCCTCTGCCGTATAAAAAAGTCTCCCCATTTGACAACTACTATAAAAAGTCAGATAAATAGTTGGTCAGATAAAATCCAGAACCAAGGCTTTTATCACCAACCGTACCGTAATAAAACTGAGACAAATTTATCACTAAACTACTCAGTTACTGAGTATAATAAAATTTATTATCGGGTCGGCCATAGATTTTAGTCGTGAGAAATGCCCTGACACCACAAAACTGAGACATTATTTCGGTTTGACATGATGTACGTTTTAACATGCTGTTACTGGGCCAAGAAGCGACTGTCGCTCAAATTTTAACGCCATTTTTAGAGCGGGTCGAAGTATGGTGAAGGCATATTTAATGATTTAATTTTATGGCTCCGTCTGTGACTTACAGTCATGGTAAACGACTAACGTAGGATATTAGCGCTTATGTCATTGACATAAGAGCGTAGAATGTCCAATTTTGATTTGACTGATCTGCTGACGACTATACTAAAATAGTAGTTTGTAGAATATGACGTTGGGATTTCAGTTGTACTAAGATTTTAATGTTTTTAAAATGTTTAAGTCTATACGTTATTATAATGCTCATTTGTATATTAGTTTCAACCCGCATTTGGCACGCTTGCCAAAATCCGTTTTTGTAAAGGAAAATTAGTAGGCTGATAATTTCCTTGAATTTTGGTAAAGCTAATTTACCACAAAGTCAAATAAAAAACGAAGACAACTCTATTCTCGCCATATTTCTCTCCCAGTATCATAGAAGCTGCTGTATCGGTAAACCTCTCACTCGAGAGAGTGCAAATAAAAGATTATCGTCTCAAATACTCCTTACTACACGATGTCTACCTCTTAAAGGTAAATTTCGAAGCTATCCTACCCTTTAAGAGCACTGAATGTAATGGCAGTACCCTTGGGTTGAAGAACGGTAGAATAATGGACGACCAGTTTGGTGAAATGGATACGAAATTGACTTGAAACAAACAATTGTGTGCATGTACATATGTATGTTTCTAGCAATGTATGTTTTGAAGAGCTTAGAGTTAGCGTGCTCGGCCAGCGATTGCAACGTTAAGCTACTTTTGCGGAGGCCAGCCAATGGATGGGTGACCAAAAATATTCATCTCGTTCTTCTCCGAGCTTCGGAAGGCACGTTAAGCTGTTGACACTGCGCCTGATCTCTCTACGGTCGTGTCAGATTGCTGTCCTGCCGAAGTGAGGAACCGCAATTTAGGGAATAGGGAGTGCGCCTGTGCTTGCGCACTCACTCGTGCACTATAATATGTCCTGCGTACCTGGTTGATCGTAAGATCGGCCGCCATGATCAAAAAATGGCCGAAAGTGTACTTATTTTGTAATTTTCCGGCCACTCATCCAAAGGCTGGCCTCTGCGAAAGTTCCTTATCTTAGCAATCGCTGGCCGAGAGCTCTATTTATTTTTTATTTATTAATTAGTGTTCAGGCAACGCAGGCCCATAGATATATACCTTACCAGCTAACATAGATATTAATATACGACAGTTTTTGTTAGTAAATAAAACTTAAATCTATGTTAGTAAATTATTAAACCAAAAGCACTATCAATTTGTCTCCTCAAAGTTCTTACTTAAATAAGGTTGATCACCTTATTTTAGCTTAAATTAAAACAAATTCTTTGATGACTTGCAACTTCCATGAAAACTTAAGTGACTCATTTTACACTCAAAAGTTATTACTAAGTTCCTAATAAAATCTTCTCAGAATCGTCCATACTAAGTTTGGAAGCTCTAAATATAAAATTTATTTAGCAGTTAAAAATAAATTTGGGAAACATTAAATTTTAATCAACCTTTGAATATTCAAGCAATAACAACTTGTCGTAAAACAGAAAGTTTGGTCGTTTTACATAAGATACCTACTTTTCCGAGTTGCTTAGTGGCTTTTTAGTAGTGACTTGAGGTTCGATTCCTGTCTAGGAAAGAAAAGTTTAGTATCAGCCTATTATGAATACCCCACTGTGGTGCAAAAGCCTCCGTCAGTTTTAAATCATGTTTTCGTTATAAAGATAATTTTGGCTTAATCACCACGCTTGCTAAATGTGGGTTAGTGTTCACAATCCCGGGCTGTGTTCGGAAAACCAACACGTTTTGCTCGATCCGGGTATTGAACCTGGGACCTCAAGATCACGGCCGGGTACTTAAACCACTAGACCATCGAGCCCTGTCTAGGAAAAAGAAAAAAAAATCTTATCTGCCTATTATAAGTACCTCTCTGTAGGGCAAAACTCTCCATCATGTCAAATATTTTCGTAACAAGAATGAGCTATAGGCGCAATCACCACTCTTGCCAAAAGGGGATTAATGACAAAACCGGACTGAGTTCTGATAAACCGACACTTTCGCCCGACTCGGGAACTGAACCCAGGACCTCGAGGCCACGGCATACGGTTGATGATCAAATGATGAGCAACAACATGTTTACGATGACAATTAATTCGTCAAGGAGATAACACGTCAATCCCTTTGTTAAAATTTAATAAGCGGATTTGAATAATGTTCCATCTCGCGAAATTAATTTTGCATCATAACATGGCACCGGGTATTATTTTGGCTACGGCTTGAAGGTTATTATAAATCTAACGTGAATGTGAATCAGTAAGTGTAATATATCTATCTATATAAATAAATAAAAAATCAGTTTGTTAGTCTCGCTAAAACTAGAAAACGGATGAACCAATTGCAATTCTTCGTCCTAGCGTTTATCCCGTATCTATGCGGGGTCCGCTTTTGTCCATGATCCAGGATTTGGCAAGTCTGGTTATTACATTGAAGCGACTGCCATCAGACCTTCGTAACCCATAGAGGGGAACCAGACAGATTGGATCATGGATACACATTCAGATCTAACTGAACTAAAGTCAAAAACTATCTGAATGTGCAGGTTTCCTCAAGGTGTTTTCCCTCACCGCCGAGCTAATGGCACACATAGATTCGAACCGCGGACCTCAAGTATGTGAGACGCCGTCCGTATTACTAGGCCACCATCGCCCTTTAAACAGTAAGAAAATATGGACTAATTAAAAACGATTTTTTGTGTGGTACGAAGTTCACCGTTCACTGGGTCAGTTAGTTTGAAATAAAACTTTTAAGACGCTTCTTGTTAATCGGCCGTGGCGGCCAATCTTATGATCAGTTAACCCACCCAGTAGGTATATCTTATTACTAGCGGCCGCTCGCAACTCCGTCCGCGTAGATTTCGGTTTCCGCACACATAGTGTTATACTACTATGATAAAGGCGAAAGTTTGTAAGTATGGATGTATGGATGTTTGTTACTCTTTCACGTAAAAACTACTGAATGGATTTGAATGAAACTTTACCACAATATAGCTTATATACATCAGAATAACACATAGGATATTGGAAAGTCGCGGGCGGCCGCTAGTAGTGTTATACTATAGCCTAAAGCTTTCCTCGAAAAATGGACTACCCAGAACAAATTTCAATTCTAACCATAGTTCCTGAGATTAGCGCGTTCAAACCAACAAACAAACAAACAAACTCCTCAGCTTTATTATCTTTAGTATAGACTAGCGGCCGCCCGTTACTCCGTCCGCGTGAATTTCCATTCCCAATAGCCTTCCTTGTCAAATGGACTATCCAACACAAAAGGAATTTTTCAAATCGGTCCAGTTGTTCCTGAGATATGCGCGTTCAAACAACAAACAAACAAACATACAAACAAACTCTTCATCTTTATTATCTTAGTATAGATTATAATATTAGTATAGATAGATAGTAGATCAGAGACCGATCTCATATTCAAAATCGTTAGCCCAAGCTACGCTACACTTAAAACTTAACACTTGTTAAGCACTAAAGGCTGTATAAAGTGCTCAAATAGAACCCAAGCCTGTTAAATGCGTCACTAGACCACGCTAAAATCCTGTAAGCTGATTTGTATAGTTTGAATAATAAACGAAGCAAGCTTGCGAAATTAATTTTGCATTTAAGTGCTGGATCGAAAATTGCTGTGTGATGTTGATAACACGTTACGATGTAAGTTTTAGGTAAACGGTCCTTTGTTTTAAGGGTGGGGAATTTTGAGGAGCTCGATGACGCACCGGTTAACGTGCTCAGTCTGCGATTAGAAAAGTTAAGCAACTTTCGCAGAGGTCGGTCATCGGATGGGTGACCGATTTTCTTCTCAAGCTCTTCCGTACTACGAATGGCACGTTAAGCCGTTGGTCCTGCGCCTGATCTCTCTATGGTCGTGTCAGATTGTTGTCTCACCGAGCTATGAGAGTTAGGGAATAGGGAGTGCACCTGCGCTTGCGCACTCACTTGTGAACTATAATGTATCCTTCGTTTCACAGGAATAATGTTCAAAAGTACCTCCACCTTACAGAAGACCATAGTGAAGCAGTACTTCGTAACTGTTGTGCTATGTTTCTGCTGGTGAGTAAGGTAGCCAGAGCTCAGTTTGGGAGGGTATGGGGTCTTAAAGGCAGGCAACGCATTTGCGACTCTTGTGCGGTTGATGATCAACTAGATTCCTTGTTTTTTCAGCTCCCTCTTACAAAACAAGTACCGTATTCGCTAGAAGTATCTTTGTATTTTTATCCCAAGAATATTTCAAATAGCATTCAGTACATCGTTGCTTCAGAATGGCTGTGAATATCTCTCAATGTTCAATAAAACAGCCATGGTAGTCGCGACCTAGCGCTTTATCGCCAACACCGATTTTACAGTCAATTGTTATATCGGGAATTCTTACAAAGGGAAGAACTTGAGAGAAAATGTTTTATTCTTATTGCTAGTATTGGGTTGTTAGGATTTTTATATGGGTTTATTACGGGTAATAGACTAACATTGGGAGGTCTGAAGGTGTTTCGATAATAATAATGACGAAGAGCTCAATATCATTATTATCATCCTAGCGCCTTTCCCGGTTGCATCCTCGGCCATTGCCTTGGAGCCCAGGGTACGCTGCGACTATGATCCTGAATTGACCACGATCTCCGAGGTTTTTGTGCCCAGCGCTCTAATCACTACACCACGGAAGCAACCCTATCCGTCAAGTGGTTTGGGCTGTGCGTTAACATTGACAGATTACTATGTCATTCAGTCAATCACCTTTGACTTAATCACCACGCTGTTATTTTCATGTCCCTCTAATAATTTTTCAACGTATGTTTGACAAGATAAATAGTGGAAATCAAATAAGTTTTTAATTTCTTATTTTGTTCTAGAAGTAAACAAACTGTTACTGATCCGTTAAAGTGTCCGAAAACATGGATATTATTTCGTACACGTCTCAGGCCAATCTGCACAACACTAGCCCTCGAGTCGGATTTGCGTTTGAAGGAAATGCCTGGAATTCCAGAATTCCAGACAGGAACTCCACGCGGATTCCAGAGTATCTCCGGAATTCAATAGGTCTGGAAACTGATAGGTATTCCGTGGAATGAATGTGTTACGTAAAATATATTATGCAGTTGGAATACATTTCCAGAACGACTAAGATATATGCAAGGCAGTTTGCGAAGAAAATGAAGCCGTTACTATGAATATATTAAACTGGTTTGACGACCAGTTTGGAGTAATGGTTCAGAAGTTGACTATCGCACCAAGGGGTTGTGTGTTCGATCCCCGCGAGGGACAAACATTAGTGCGTATTGAACATGTCTGTTTTGGTCTGGGTGTTGGAATGTATCTAATTAATGATGTAATTCCTCTGTTGATACTGATTTCTGTAACACAAGTGCTTAAGTTACTAACCACAGAATCAGATCAATGTATGTTAAGTTTCAAGATTTTATTAATTTACTAGCGACCGCCCGTGACTCCGTCACCGTGGATTTCGATTTCCGCCCTAAAAGTGTTATACTATAGCTTAAAGCCTTCCTCGGCAAATGGACCATACAACACAAAAATATGCTTTCAATTCGAACCAATTGTTCCTGAGATTAGCATGTTCAAACAAACAAACAAACTTTGCAGCAGTATTATATTAGATTGATTGTTTCATATCAGTCTTTAAATAATATATATGACACAAAAAAGTTGAACCACTAAACAGTGTCAAATTATAAGTTAAACAAACACTTATGAAAGGTGTTCCGCAAGGCACGAACTTTGGACCGAATTTGTTTAAACTTCACGACCAAACGATATAGGTGCTTATACTAAGTGGAACTTTATACAGCATCTATTCAACTAGTTGAACCAAAGTGGACCAAACTTGTTCCTCTATGATTAGGCAGCTTGGGTAATTCGAGAGTTCGCCGATATAAGTGAAGTTTGTTTAAAATGGTTTGCATTGAAGTAGTTTTGAAACATTTCGCTTGTGAGTTAAAATATTATATTATACTAGCGTCCGCCCGCGACTCCGTCCGCGTGGATTTCGATTTCCAATATCCTATGTGTTATTCTGATGTATAATCTTTATTGTGGTAAAGTTTCATTCAAATCCATTCAGTAGTTTTTACGTGAAAGAGTAACCAACATCCATACATCCATACATCCACATACAAACTTTCGCCTTTATAATAGTAGTAGGATGAGTACAAGACAGCAAAATGTTGACTCTTCTAATCAACAAACAAACACACTGCATAGCATAATTCATTTCATTATAAAATAAATCAAATACTTAAACGTTTTTCTTCAGATTCTTCTCGCTAAGACACTGATCCAATGCATTAGAATATAAATACGACTTAACATTAAACAAAGAGAGATGGGACGCCAAAAATACCGATTTCACCAAAGCCTTGGATTAACTTGACTTG
Source organism: Nomophila noctuella (assembly GCA_958496325.1). Lineage (NCBI taxonomy): Eukaryota > Metazoa > Arthropoda > Insecta > Lepidoptera > Crambidae > Nomophila > Nomophila noctuella. Next base: position 3,754,437 of record OY292511.1, on the reverse strand, counting down.
GTGGTTAAACTGTTTACTTAATCGATGGTTTGGGGCACACAGTGTAACTTAGATTGTGTAACTTTGATGAAGTCAAAGTTATCTTTGTCAGGGTTTTTGTATAATATGTACGAGAAGTTATACAACTTTTGTGCTTCAAGTGTTACTAATGTTAAACTATGCATGGTGGTTTCAACGTACCTTCCGAAGAATGGAGAAGCCCATTTTAGATGAACATTTTTGGTCACCCATTCGCAATTGCGAAAGTTACTTAACCTCAAAAATCGCACACTGACCGCGTTAACCAGTAAGACTTTATGCTACCCAACTAATAATGTAAAATCTTATTCATATTACAAATGTGAAAGTTTGTTTGTTTAATGTTTGTCCGTCAATCACGCTGAAACTACTGAACGGATTTAGATGAAATTTGATATACAGGCAGAGTATTGGCTGACTTAGGCGATTGGGTGGTTTTTATCCCGATTATGTTTCCATGGGATAAACCAAAATCCACGAGAACGAAGTTCGGGGTCACCGCTTGTAATTAATGTAGACAAGAGCAACGCTCCTAAATTGACATGACAATGATGATCCAACAATACTTAACAATATTGTTCGATATCTTTTAAGCTTTCCGACCTCAAAACCAGTGTGTCCCTCAACCCTGTTCCGGTGTTTGAGGAACAAATCCTCCCATTGAGGTAATCCGAAAGAGAAAGATCCGATGTTATCCCGTAGATTCCACGCCACATTTCTTGATGATTGGCTGGCAAAGAACAACAAATAGGTAACTAGAACAAAGAGCGAAATAGCAAAAAGATATATGTTAAGCTTCGTTGGAACTAGAGTAGATTAATGTTTAAAAAATAAATTCAAGACAGGCCCGTTGGTCTACTGGTCAGAAACCCTGGCTACAAAACCAAGGGTTGCGGGTTTGAATCCCGCTATTGGCAAATGTATGGCTATCCGATCCCCAGCATTCATAGAACAAGCTTCAAGCTTAATTTGGGAACCTGGTGTGCTAGTCAAAGGATTTTTTTTAATTCAAAATCTATACTTATACCTGCAAAAAATCTGAAGAACTTGTTTGTTTGAACGCGCTAAACTAAGGAACTACTGGTTCGAATTGAAAAAATATTTTTGTATTGGAACGGACTGTCCGTTTGACGAGGGAGCTATAGTATAAAACTATGTGTGTAACCGAAATTCACGCGGACGGAGTCGCGGGCGGCCCCTAGCCTTACTCAAAAGTACCACAAAGTGACTATTATGTATTTCACTAATACAAAAGTTAAATGTGGTAAGATAGAAAGAGACCTAAAAGCGTAACACTGTTTTTGTTTCATTCTGTAAGTGTTTATTCTATGATTTACTGCGTAAGTCAGAGTGAGTAGTTTTGTCCGAATGGTGATGGGCGAAACTAATTCACAGAAACCATTGGTTCATTCCCCCTTCCATTCCATTAGATGAACCGCAAATAACTTGCACTAGCGGCCGCCCGCAACTCCGCCCGCGTGGAATTCAGTTTTTGAACACTTAGTGTATAGCTTAAAGCCTTCCCCGATTTATGGACTATCAAACGCAAAAGAATGCTATTATTCTAAATAGTGGTTCCTGAGATTTGCGCGTTTAAACAATTAACACGTTCAAAGAAACAAACAAACATACAAAGAAACAAACTCTTTAGCTTTATTATATTAGTATAGATTTAGTGTGGGAACACACTAGACGAAATTACGCTACCGAAGTTCGGCGGCAATGCATTTTCTATAGAAAATGACGCGACTTAATTGCGGCATAGTGTGTCATCTTGCATTTAAAATAAATTGCAGGCGTAGTTACGCCGAACTTTGGACGCGATTTTTCTGCCTAGTGTGTTCCTACTCTTTGGTTATTTCAAAACTAACAGTAAAGATCGTAAAAAAGGGCCTAAAATAAATAATTGCTTTTATTACACTAACAAACCATTATCCCTGGCTTTAAACTAAGTTTGAAGCTTCTCTATGGATGTACGGTACGAGTAAGCAACCTCTATGACTCGACAACTAATTCGATGTTCACAAATTTGCCCTAAGTAGGACTCGAACCTGCGACATTTTGTGGTCAGGATCACTAACCACTAGTCCAGCGGGACTTTCAATCATGTGAATTTCATTAAAATTATCTGTCACTTTTGGTGTCATCTCGTACAGAAATGACGTAGTTTTTTTTTCAAATCTACTTCATAATTTAGAAAACAGACGAAAGCTATTCATCCGAAATTGCCTGTCGATTCCAACATTCAATTTCCAATTCCCATCAACATCTAAACGTCCACAATTAGTCTTGGTATCTGTCGGCTCGCAAAATGGCCGCGATAATACCAGTGAATATTCAGTGTTTCAATTATACCTAGCACCAGTTCGGTTGCATAGGAAAGAGGTGCACAGTGATGCAATTCTGTTTTGATTCTGTAACGCATTTGTCAAAGAGGATGATTAACGAGCTCGATGGCGCAATGGTTAGCGCGCTTGGTTGTATTGCAAAGTTAAGCAACTTTCGCAGAGGCCTGTCATTGGATGGGTGACCGAAAAGTTTCATCGCGAGCTCCACGGTGCTTCGGAAGGCAAGTTAAACCGTTGGTCTTACGCCTGTATCTTGCGAATATAAAATTTGTATATTACATCATTTCATTATATAAACTAAGAAATAGTTAAACATAGATAGATCCGTAAAAGATCCAAATATACCAATACGGATTCTTTTTCCCGACGGATATCCGCGGATACGGATGTCCGAAACATCACTTACTAAGATGATGATGAGATTGTAAAATGTTATAAGCATCTTAGTAGCCAAGGTGTAAAAGTAAGCGGTGGTAGTTATATTTCATCAGGTGTACCAACCTCTATTTAGCCTCATGATTTGTAAAATATATTTCATATTCCATAGTCATCATCATAGCGCCTCTCCCGGTGAAGGACGGAATATTCATTCTTATCGGACAATCAGGTGATTCAAGCCTTCAATGTCCAAACAAAAAAAACAGCACAACATGAAAGTGTTCCCCGCGGGATTTGAACCCACGGCATTCGGTTCAAGGTTTTCAGCACAGCGCTATAACCATCGGAGGTAGTTCCATTTAAATCTACTTCCATACTGTTTCATCTGTACTGTGTGATAACTGCAACCAGTTGTCCCGAATGCCAAATCCATTTAAGCCGAAGTATCGGTTGCAATGTCTCTGATAATACTAGGCCAGAATATTGTCCTATTCCCTTACGGTCAGAGTATAAATTGTTAGATGTGCTGAACCGACTAATAGGCAGGAGAGAGATAGGACGACGTAGGTAATTTATGAAATTAAAATCTTCAAGGCAAGTTATTCAAACTGTTGACAGAAACTGTTGCATTATTTTGATTTACGTGACGTTAGTTCATTACATTATGTAAATGCGATAAGAAGCGACGGTCACTTTTAACTAATTTTAATGCCAATTTAATAGCGTGTCGAAGTATCGCGAGGGCATATTTAACGAGCTTTATTGTATTGACTAGCGGCCGCCCGCGACTTCGTCTTCGAGGATTTCGGTTTCCTTAAATTCTTCCTCGACAAATGGACTATCAAACACAAAACGATTTTTTCAATTCGCTTTACTACAGTAATATAGATGTTTTATTACGACTACTTCTGCTCACTGTAAAACATATTTACTATTAATTAGTTATAAACACAAAACCCCTTTTATCATAACTTCTAAAAGCTCTCTCCAATACCTACATTTATATTAGAATACAAATCATTCAACAAAGTTATAAAATCCAAACAATAATATTGAGAACAACGGTATATAAATTCTAAACCCTTTTTGTTTGCGAAACAAAAACAAATGAACATCTCCAGTGTAAAATGTTGATAATGGGAACAATACAAAAAAAAATCACAAAACGAGTAGGTATAGGGAATGTTGGAAAAATATGAGACACGATTTTTTGTAACTGGGGTTGCTACCCGTGCTTTATGTTAGAGTATGGTACGTTATTGAAGGTATTTGCACTTTAAACTTTAGAAAAGATAAGTAGAATAGAATAGTATTTTTTTCATCAAAACATTTGTATTTTACATTATGGTTTTTGCAAAATGGTGTTACAAAGAGAATTAGATCTAACAAGTTTTTAAAATAAATGTTTTTTCTTGGTCTAACACACCAACTGTATAATTTGATTTCTGTTGTAGTATTTTACGTTAAACCAAACAAATGATTAAATTAAATACTAAAGAAAAACAAAAAGTGCTTAATTTTCATTTTCATATTTTCACAACAGTTACGAGGTGCTACGTCACTGTGGTCTTCTGTAAGGTGGAGTACTTCCCCAGACGAGCGGCTCATTCTAGTGGAAGTTCCACTATGTTCTACCTCTCAAAAATGCAATGTCTGTTATGTTCTGTTGCCGTGGTAAAGGTTTTTTTTATTTGACGGGCCCTTTGGTCTAGTGGTCAGAGACCCTGGCTACGAAACCAAGGGTCGCTGGTTCAAATCCGCTTGTGGCAAATGTTTGTGTGATGAACATCTGCATTTGTTCTTGAGTCATGGATGTTTATAAAAAAGTATTTAAGTATTCATATCTATCCGTCCGTTCCCTAGCATCCATAGTACAAGCTTCGAGCTTAGTTTGGGGCTAGGCTATTGGTGTGTTAGTCGAAAAAAATAGAATAGAATTCTAAAAGGAATGAAATAAAATCTTTCTTCTGTCTTCCTACGTCCAGCACACATCATTTCGATCATCAAAACTGCAACACGGTTAGGAAAACCTCATAAACCTAACCGTTGGACGTTTTTCGCATTGAAAAAAGGGAAAACTGGAGTCTTGAAGCGGGAATAAGAGGGAATAACCGGGAATTCAACTCCGACACGCCTCTCGCTCGTACAATGGCGTCCGAACTGGGTCAGATGACTATTCGGACTGGGCACAGTAAAGAAAAATGCAGTGAAGTCATTCTTAAAGTGCAGGTGGTCTAGTCAAGTTGCCACTTTAACTATTTATCGCTACCGCAATCTTCAAGACTTATATCTCAATCCCACTTAAACAGATGTTATGTTTAACGCTATAACTATCGCTTCTATTAATATTGCCATCCCGCTCACGAAATATCTGTGTGACCGGAATGGAGGTATAAGTCGTGACGATCATAAATGTCATTCTTCAGTGCACTACAGAAATACATTGTAATTAATTTAATCCTATTTCGATAATAGTCATTATTGAAATATTCTAAGTTTATTACAATTAAATAAAAACGCCTAACTGCCTCCGTGGTGTAGTGGTTAGAGCGCTGTGCTCAAACACTACGAAACCGGAGGTCGTGGGTTCGAATCCCGCGGGGAACACCTTCACTTTGTGTTGGTTTTCCCAGTTTGGTTAGGACATTGCAGGCTTGAATCACCTGATTGTCCGATAAGAATGATGATTCCGTGCTTCGGAAGGCACGTTAAGCCGTTGGTCCCGACTATGATCCAACTGGTCTGGTTTCCCTTGTGGTTACGGAGGTCAGACGACAGTCGCTCCATTGTAATAACCAGGCATGTCAATTCAGGATCATAGTCGCAGCGTACCCTGGGCTCCAAGGCAATGGCCGAGGATGCAACCGGGAGAGGCGCTAGGATGATGATGACAATTAAATAAAAACGATGGGCAGCCCTAGTGTGCGGAATCCTAGTGGCGCTCTTAAGTTTGAGAAATAATTTAGATTCGAATTTTTATTTTATTATATTGATACTTTTGTATCCAAATCACTACATGCCTAATAAACAAAATGGAGAGGATAATTTTATTGGGCGCTCTGCGTTTTTGCTCCGACAACACTCACTGTTTCTCCCTAAACTGTGGCATAAGTTGTGAATGGCATTTCCCAGCGTACGGTCGACGAGGCGCGAGTGGTAGTAGACATTGCCGACTAAGATATTGCTTTGAACTGGCTTTGAAATGTTTTCAACTGTTGAAACTAGAAGCGACTATGACTTGCTATGAATAGTGCAAGTGAATGGGTTTATTTCACCATAATACTATCGAAAAATATATATGACTCAAAGGTGACTGACTGACTGATACAGTGATCTATCCCAAAGGGGATAAATTGGGGATGACAGTTTGTACGCATCTTTGACAGTTTTATTAACCTTTGCATTCATAAAGCTACTACAGAGTAGGCATCCCCTTAGATATTGCTTTGTACCAACTGGCTTTGAAATGTTTTTAACTGTAGAAACTATGGAGAACTAGCGACTATGACTTGCTATGAATAGTGAAGTAGATGGGCTCATTTTACCATTCTACTATCGAAAAATATATATAACTCAAAGGTAACTGACTAACTGACTGACTGATATACATAGTGATCTACCAACGCACAGCCCAAACCACTGGACGGATTGGGCTGATATTTGGTATTCAGGTAGCCTTTATGACGAAGGCACCCGCTAAGAAAGGGTTTTGAACAATTCTACCCCCAAGGGGACAAAATAAGGGATGACAGTTTGTATGCATCTTTGCCAATTTTATTAACCTTTGCATGCATAAAGCTACTACAATACAACGTAGGCATCGTAGGTAGAACTAACCACTTGCTATGAATAGTGCTGGTTTATTTCACCATCCCTACTATTATTATAAATGAGAAAGTAACTCTGTCTGTCTGTTACGCTTTCCCGCTTAAACCTCTCAACCGATTTTGATGAGACACAGACAATCTTAAGACATGGAGAAAGAACATAGGAAAAAATTCATAGCGAAAAAAACGATCTGAAATATGAAAAGTTTGATTATATTGTGACATTTAATCATCATAATAAGAGCGTTAATTGATCACAGTAAAAGACGAGTATCATTAATCAATACTTTTAAGTACTTTTCAATTTCCTACGCTTTAATCAAGACGATAATTGGTTCTCCAATCTTAGATTAATTATTGCGAAACTTTGAGTGTTGCCAGCTTCCCTTTTTTGATTAACAACCCATTAACAAAAATCAAAAGTTTATAAAGTATCAGCCTATTAATGTCCCACTGTAAGGCAAAGGCCTCCGTCATTTGAAATCATGTTTTCGTTACAAAGATGGGTTTTGGATTAATCACCACGCTTGCCAAATGCGGATTGGTGATCACAAACCCGGGCTGTGTTTGCCCGATTCGGGAATCGAATCCAGGACCTCAAGACCAAGGCCCAGTACCTAAACCACTAGACCATGGAGGCGTTTGATAGCAAAAGTTTATAATATTTAAAATATTTACTGCCACCGTAATGCGTACTGCGACGTGGTGTCAAGTTCCTGGGTTCGATTCCCGGGTTGGGAAAATGTGTGTGGGTTTTTCCGAACATATGCGGGGTTTGTGATCACCAATCTCCATTTGGCAAGCTGATGATTAAGCCAAAACCCATTTTTGTAACGATAACATGTTTTCTAATTATGGAGGCGTTTGCCCTGCAGTGGGACATTAATAGGCTGATACTTTACTTTTACTGCATATTTTACTACAAGAGAGGCAAAGGTATTTCAAAATCTAATTCAATACAAAATCTAATACAAAATCTATTGTTTTCTGGATGAAAAGTGCAGAATGACATCTATTCTAATTCAACAAAGCTGAAAAGTTTGTTTGTTTGTTTGAATGCGCTAATCTAAGCAACTACTGGATCAAATTGTATTATTATTTTTGCGTTGGATATTCCATAATTCGAAGAATATACAAGTAAAACATGTATACGGAAACCGTATCCCACGCGGACGGAGTCAGTTTATTAAACTGTTAATACATGTTTAATGTTTAACTGAGAAGTTCAAAGGTCGTTACACCGTATCAAAGATTTAATCTCTTTAATCCTTTTATAACGTCACCATGAAATTAATTTCCACCCATTCAAACTCCACAATAAAGGGGTAAAACCGCTTAATTGGCAACACCGTAAACTCTGTTACGCAGATTAATTAATGCCATAGATGCTTCATAGATCACTTTTGAATGTCAACCAAAACGTCAAAAAATAACTTAATTTTTTTTCTTGATTCTGTTTCTCTCTCAGTCTCTCTCAACAGAAGACGAAAACCTCGCGATAATAACTTCATCTCACTTGACAGTTCATGCGACAGGAGTACGTGTGTCTGCTATCTTGCTCTATCACGCGTGACTTATAATAAGGAGAAAAAGGATAGCATAACTGTCAAATTATTCGTTGCATCTTTTTTTATGTCAGAGGCGGCAAACGAGCTAGCGGGTCGCCTGATGGTAAGCAATCACCGCCGCCCATGGACATCCGCGACACCAGAGGTATCGTTGATGTGTTGCCCATATCCTCCCCAACTGAGCTCTGGCAACCTTACTCACCAGCAGAAACATAGCATAACAGTTACGAAGTGCTACTTCACTGCGGTCTTCTGTAAGGTGGAGGTACTTCCCCAGACGAGCGGCTCATTCGAGTGGAATTTCCACAAAGCTCTACTTCTCTTAAACCTCCCATCTATTGATATTCAATAATCTGAGCTCTGTAGCTAGGCGACACAACCCCTGGCAACACTGAGCAGATAATTAGTTGCTGTTGTCAAATTTGACAAGTCTACCGGGTAATAAGGATCAAATTATACAGTTAATTGCTTTATTGTCAGTTGAAAATTAACTTCCTGGGTGTAATAGATTTAAAACTTTATTTATGCCCATGCTATACTTCGACAAATTAAAGCACAGGTTTTGTAAAATGTAGTGATAGTCGCTTCACTTCGAAAAGAAGAGAGGTAAGGTAGAGCTTAGTAGAGCTTCCACTCGAATGAGCCGCTCGTCTGGAGAAGAACCTATTCTTTACAGAAGACCACAGTGAAGTAGCACTTCGTAACTGATGTGCTATGTTTCTGCTGGTGAGTAAGGTTGCCAGAGCTCAGTTGGGGAGGATTTGGCGTTCTAAAGGCAGGTAACGCATCTGCGACCCTTGTGCGGTTGCTGATGTCCATGGGCAGCGTTGATCACTTCCCTTCAGGAGACCCTCCTGTTCGTTGGCCTCACTTCAACATAAACAATAAATAAATAAAATTCAAAAAAAGTAAAGTAAAAAACAGTCCATTAATATTCCCATTGGCATGTACTGTTGGGCAATGGACATAGGCTTTGATCGTTACAAATCATGTTTTTGTTACAAAGATGTGTATTGGCTTAATCACAACGCTTGTCTGCAAATGCGGATTGGTGACCCGAGCTGAAGCTCGGAAAAGCTGATACAAATCTTACCCGAACCGGGAATCGAACCCAAGACTTCGTCTACGTGCAGGTACTCAAGCCACATCGGTATGTTATCAGTAAAAAACTTACACAATTCTTGCCCTAACCGGGATTCAAACCCAGGAACTCGAGACCAGGTATTTAAGCCACAAGACGCTAGGCAGTGCGGGTAGTAAAAATGCGATTTCTTTACAAAATATCCAAACAATATTTTCACAAACACGATCAATCAATCCGTACCAGTCAATGTAAGTAAGCATTGTTGTCAACGAACGTCTTCGTTACCGATTTGATAAATCACGGTACATTTATACTTCGATAAATCTGATTTAATGGAAGTCACTTTAGTTAATAAGAAGGTTTTAAAGGAATTTGGGATATTTACTTTTGTAGGCAAAGTTCCTTAAAAAGGCTAACTTAACTTTTACTTTTGACTTCCAATATTTTTTATGTAAAGTTGCAATTTTTACTCATGTATGTATCGGGATTAATAGTATCAGTAACATAATACTTTGAAGGGTTGCTTACCTTCAAAAAAGGACAAAAGAAAGGTGTTGTTTCAAATAAGATAAATAAAATAAAACAACGTTTTACATGGATAGACTCGCAGTATAATATTAAACTACATATTTACAGGATAACGACTTTTCAGCTACTTTTCAGCAGCCGTGATAATGGCAATATTATGTAACTACTTAGTTTAAATTATACCGCGTTTGGTAGTTTTACTTCATGAGTAGCAGGCGACTAAACCTAATAAAACATAAAAAAATATCCCAGAAAATCACATTTATGGGTCTGAAACGTAGCCAGAATCAACACTTGTAATTACAAAATTAAATATACTTAAACAGATACATATAACACCCAGATCACGAAACGAACAAACAGATTGCAATTTGGCACAGAGAATCTTTAGATCTGAAATTCACGCGGCCAAAGTCGCGGGCGGCCACTAGTTTAAAATATATTGCAGGCGCAGTCACGCCGAACTTCAAAGAACGGTCGCGTCTTTTTCGCCTAGTGTGTATTTATATATATAGAAGGCTGGTCAACACCGAATCATCCCGGAAAATCTAATTACTTTTCCTTGTAAATCAGAGGACTGTTAATTTATGCGCATAAATCTCTGGAATTATCCAGAATTATCCGGAATTAACGCAAGGCAGGATTCGGGACGAACGTTCGTTTATTTTCACTGATTGTGTTAGGAAAGTCTTAATAAGGTATTGGGGTTTTTCATTACAAGACATTTTTTGTTATATTTACTTACTAACCCTCGATGGCCTAGTGGTTTTAATGCTAGTCCGTGAACTCGAGGTCCTAGGTTCAATTCCCAGGTCGGAAAAAAACTGTGTTACGTTTCTGAATGCAGTTTATGAATACCAAGTAGCATTTGGCGAGCTTGGTAATTAAGTCAAAGCCCATCTTTATAAAGAAAACATGATTTCAAATTATGGAGGCCTTTGCCCTGCAGTGGGACATTAATAGGCTGATACCTACTACTTCTATACATTAATAATTCTCTTTTTAGATCCTTCGAATTTAAATCCGTTCGCCAAGATATTTTACAAAGAACTGACTGAGCAATTCGGTTTTCTAATCTTCAGCTAACAAATCAAATGCGGTAGGTCTACTGACCCGGAAAGGCTAGGATTTGGATAGATCTTTGAGGAAATAACTAAAGGTCGTTGTGTGGTAATGAAGGAGACGAATATCCGAATTGTATCAGTAATGTTATACTGAAAGTATCGCAAATTATCTGTTCCTAGGTGGCTCATTTTCTGTCATTTCGTTTTAGGGTGTTTACAATATCCAATTTAAAACGATCGTGGCTTTTTTATTAGTTGCTTAAATCTGAAAACAAAACTGTACAGGTGATTTAGATGTGACATTATTGTCTCACCTCAAAGATCGGTACCAACAGCAATCTACCAGTCATAAGGATTTTTTTTCTTTCATGATAAATAAACAACTGAAAATATCAATTTGTTTATTTATTCTTTCCATTCTGTAATTCCTTACTTTTTGCCGGTATTACTCCCTAAAGGAGATAGTTTGTCAATATTCTACCATCTTTGCATGAAGAACTTATATAACCATGCAAGCTTATTTCCCACGGGCCGTTCTCGTAAACACGCAACGTTTCAGTCACACCCATGGGATACACAATCACCGGATTCCATTTTCCGACATACTTGCTTTGCTTTTAACAAACAACGCCATCTAGTTCTTTTTTTGGAACTACGTAATTAACTAGCAGCGCCATCTAGTTTAATTTTTAGAACTAAGTGCTTTTTGTGAACAGCGCCATCTAGATTGATTTTTAAAACTACGTTCTTTGAACAGGCGCTACCCTCTAGTGAATAAAGATTGTTACTAATAGGTCAGAGTTCTTGGTTTAAGTGGTAGTCGCTAGATGGCGCTGATTTTTGTATTAGTTTTATAAAACAAAAAAAGATGGCGCTGATAAGGTGCTTGATAAGATTTTCTTAAAGAATAAAAAAAATATATGTAAATGAAAAAAATAATTAATGCACCATAATTATATTCTTTTAAAGCATTTTTTTGCATTTTTATTCATTACAATAACTATATTAAAAAAATTGTTATATAAATTATTTTTAAGCTTCTTGTGATAAGGTAAAATAAAGGAAAAAAAGAATGGATAATTAAGAATTGCGAATATTTACATAACAAAATATTTTTAGCTTCTGTAATATAGTTCTAAAAACTGTCCATAGATGGCGCTGATTCGAACTTTTTGTTGGCCTTGTAAAATTCAGGACTATGTTCAAGGTTGTATGTTTGTAACCAGTTGGAACTAAATGAATGTAATTCCCGCGGGAAGGGTTTGAAGTGTCAACTCACCCAGTTGTTTATTACACTCGTTGTCCCATGTAACGAGAATTCCGGTGGAATTAAAATTGTAATTAAAGTTGGGTACGGGCATAAATTCAAAAACTGTGGCATTGTTTTGATTGGCGTGACGTAAGTTAACCAACTTACGCTACGTTCCGTAGAAAGCCAGGTCGAGTCACTTGTGTGTAAAGAAACAAATAAATAAATAAATTCTTACGTATAAGATTTTAGACTTGCACATTGCATTACTACATTGATAAATAGTTAATGGGACTATACGCGATTTTTAATTACCTATGTTAGTCAGTCCGCTTGCGACCACCAGTTAGGAGTAGGTATATATTATTATGTACTACATAAAAAACCCGTTTACTAATATGCGAGTTAAGTAGCTTACAGTATTGTGTTACAGATTATGAGATCGAACAGTGGTATTACAAATATACGTTTATCACCCAGACCAGGACAAACAAACACATTCATGCACACAAAATAAATCCAGTGCAGGGATCGAACCCTCGACTTAGTCTAATAGTCAACTTGACCACAACACCAAGCAGGTCGTCAAAACACTCTTCCATTTGTGTGTACCGGTATAATTCTCACCCTAACTGGGTCAAATGTCACATAGGTATAATTACTCGTGTAATCATAAGTGTAAAAGCATTTTGCTGTTCCATATACCTTTATTAACACCCTGTGGATACGAAATAGGGTGGTTTTTGAAGTATGGCAACATTGTTAAAAGTTAAGTTAAAGGGATGGCGACTTTTATAAGTCATAACAAAACAACTAATAACTTAATTAGGTAGATATTCATGGTGTTGGTTAGTTTTCTGTAATTTATAAGGTTTTTAATTCTTTAAATTTATGACGTAAGATTAACAAAATAATGATCGCAAAGTTTGATTATTATTAACAAGCTTTGTAGTTCGGAACTGTTTTGGCAGGTAATAAACGAAAGTCTGGTAGTTTCATCATGCCTAAGCGTTGTTATGAAATTGCCCGTATAATTCTGAGAGTCGTGGGTTCAGTTCGTGGGTATGGTTTATGGAAGAACTTTTAAAAGGACCAACTATGTACACCATAAGCAGAATAAGTTAACAATGATACCCACGTAGATTTGATGAAACTGTCGTTGTTAATAGAATAAGACATTTGTAGAAGAGTTGCAAGAATAAATTTAATAAAAAATGTATGACCATTGGGGTTTTCTGTTAAGACAAAAAACTCTGTTAAACTTCAGACTCGCGAAATAATTAATGTAAATGTTACTGCCTCTTGACTAGCCTCTCGTCTGTGGAATTAGGTACTTCCTTACTATACAAAAGACCATAGTGTAGTAGAACTTCGTAACTGTTATGCTATGTTTCTGCTGGCAAGCAAGATCGCCAGAGGTCAGTTGGGGAGAGTACGGGGTTTAAATAGGTAATCTGAACCTTTGTGAAGCTATTGATGTCCATTGGCAGTGGTGTTCACTCCTCACCAGGTAACCCTCTTCCTCGTTTAAAAAAAGAAAAAAGCTTGTAAAAAGAAAATATGTGCTCCCAGCAGGATTCAAACCCGCAATTCCCGTTTTTTTATCACAGTCGCTAAACACTAGACCAGCGGGCCAGACGCAATAATAAAAATTGTATCCCTGTACGTAAATAAATAGCAAATTAACATCATCGCCCAATTAGGCCATGCCCTCTTAATTCTGTGAGTGAGAATGACGTCAACACAATTACATTTTGAGTATAAAAATGTTTTTGTTGGAAATAGGTCGTTTCCTACTTATAATGTTTACACTACGTGATATAGAAGTGTGTTTGTTACAAACATCAAAACATATGAAAATATAGTTTACTAGGGGCCGCCCGCGACTCCGTCCGCGTGGATGTCGATTTCCAATATCCTATGTGTTATTCTGATGTATAAGCTATATTGTGGTAAAGTTTCCTTCAAATCCATTCAGTAGTTTTTACGTGAAAGAGTAATAAACATCCATACATGCATACATCCATACATACAAACTTTCGCCTTTATAATAGTATGTAGGTAGTAGGACTAGCGATCCGCCCCGACTTGAACCGGGTGCTACTAAAATGTTAAGTGTTTCTCTACTTTATTTTGATAAATCTTTACTAAGAAATATTTTTGCGTTGGATAGTCAACTTGTCAAGGAAGACTTTAAGCTATAGTAAAACACTTTGTGTGCAGAATCCGGGTGGCCGCTAGTAGGTAAATAAATAACAAATAAATATTTCATAACATCACATACATATAATCTGACTCTCAGTTAAATATCTTAAGCACTTGTGTTACAGATATCAGAATCAACAGTTTACTTAAATAAATATGTGTAGAAAGAAACATATAACATCAAGACGAGGACAAACAGACATGTTCAATTGTTCATGTAAACAAATGGCTGTCCTGTGCGGGAATCGAACCCGCGACCTCTTGGTCTAATAGTCGACTTCTTGACCACTACACCAACTGTTCGTTTTATACCTATAGCTTTAAAGCAATGTGGAAAATACGACAAAGTATTTATAGTTAAAATGCAGAAAGGTTAACGCTCACCTTAAAATAAAATAATGAATATCTATCTATACTTATAATAAATCTGTAGAGAGGTCAATTCTGTACATTAAATATATTTTCAAAATAACTGTCAGGGGGTGATTAGTGATCGATACTGATGCCAAAAATGCAATCAGCAAAATTTTTGTCTGTCTGTCTGTCTGTCTGTCTGTCTGTCTGTCTGTATGTTCCTTATAGAAACAAAAACTACTGGACGGATTTTGACGAAACTTGGTACAATTATTCTTCATACTCCTGGGCATATTATAGGATACTTTTCATCACGCTACAATCAACAGGAACAGCGTAGTGAAGGGAAATATGGGAAAAACGGGAGAATTTTCTCCATTTCTTAAGCTTCAGCCGCGTGTGCAGCCGTAATGGTTAAAGTCACATAGAAAACATGTATGACGGAAATATTCTACATAAAATTGCCTAAAAAATATCCCCCAACAGCATATGTCTATCTTTTATGGTTGGCTCACAATATCACGTATAACTCATGATCCAAATTGGTTTGCGCGCCAACGCGTTAAACTCAGGGACTACTGGTTCGAATTTGACAAAATATTTTGTGTTGGATAGTTCGCTTACCATTTGTCGAGGTAGGCTTTAAGCTATCTATAGTAACACTGTGTGCGGAAACCGTAACCCACGCGGACGGAGTCGCTGGCGGCCGCTAGTCATTAATAAAAGTAACATGAGAATAAATTAATAAAAGCTTGAATTAATATAATTTCCACCGGGAACGAAGTATTCGTGACTCAGAATAATAATTACAGCCTGATGACCTATACGTAGTTTACTATATCTTGTTGTATGGCTGTTTAATATTTGACAAAAACAATCAATTAAAAATTGGCCAAGTGCGAGTCGGACTCCCGCACTGAGGGTTCCGTACAAATTCTATTTTTGACGTATTAAAAAAACTACTGAATAGATTTCGTTCGAACCAATTTTCGTTGGTAGTTCTTGTGGTTATTTACATCATATAATTATTTCAGTTTTATCATCCTCTTATTTTAGAAGTTAGAGGGGGGGGGGGGGGACACACTTTTTACCACTTTGGAAGGGTATATCATGCAAAGTATTCATTTTAGAAAAAAGTGATTTAAGAAACCTTAAATATTTTTTAAAGACCTATCCATAGATACGTATAAGTTCAATGAAAAAAAATATTTCGAGTTTCAGTTCTCACTATGGGGACCCCCCACTTTTTTATTTTTCTTTCTATTTTCGTGTCAAAACCTTGTTGCGGTTCACAGAATACATCCACTCACTAAGTTTCAACAGTATAGTACTTATAGTTTCGGAAAAAAGTGGCTGTGACAGACTGGCGGACAGACAGACAGACAGACAGACATGACGAATCTATAAGGGTTCCGTTTTTTTTCATTTTGGCTACGGAACCCTAAAAATGAATGCTTGCCGGCCTAGAATAGAACTATCTCATTTATCCCCGTGGGGATCATAAGAAGCGCCTAAGGTACATTCAGGGGGATGGGCAGCAGCGTTCCCCTGTGTTGTATCGTTCACCATACTGCGGTCACCTGCCCGCCCAACATGGTGAAAAGCATAACACTCTATGTAGGGAAAGAACATGGTTACAAAACCGACAGTCGCAGGTTCGAAGCCGGCTAGAGGCAAACGTTTGTGTGATGAACATCGGCATTTGTACTCGAGTCATGGATGTTTATAAAAGTATTTAAGTATGTCTATCCGTTCCCTAGCATCCATTGAACAAGCTTCGGCTTTGTTTGGGGCTAGGCAATTGGTGTGTTAGTCCAAGGTATTTATTCGTTTTATTTATTTACAAATGGACTATTCAACGTACATAAAACTATTTTTTCAATTCGAACCAGTACTTCTTAAGATAAAACGAACTCTTCACCCTTATTATATTAGTATACATTAAAATCTATTGTGTTTTAGTCCAAGAAAATGTATTTAATTGCATTTTCTTAGTTGTTTAAGCAGTATAAACATTCCCTTTGGCTCTCCTTGTAAATAGCTCGCATTTGCTGAATCTAAATACCGTATGTTACGAGGGCATTGTATGTTTTACACTGCATAGCTGTTTATGCGTTGTAAAATGTACGGTCGGCAAATCAGACTTTGTTTATTTAAGATTTTTTTAATAATTGTAATCTGTTTCATCTCAATTTCACATTCACCTAGATAAGTAAGTATGGAATCAAAAAATGAATCAATGTCTTATTGTAATAATCATACCCATCCAGCCGTTTTCGACCATGGCGGCCAATCTTACGATCAGTTCGGTGGGACAGCAATCTGTCACGACCATAGGAGATCAGGTGCAGGACCAATGGTTGAACGTTTCCAAAACACGGAGGAACTCGAGACGTAATTTTTCGGTCATCCATCCGATGACTGGTATCTGTGAAAGTTGCTAAACTTTGCAATCGCAGGCCGAGCGCGATAACCACTGCGCCTTCGTGCTCCTCAATTTTCTTCTGGATTAGGTTTTGTGTAGGTACTTTTAGTGAAAAAAGTTGACCAATGCTCAAATGGCATTTTTGGGTGCTGTAAACCGAAGCTAGCATTTACACCAATAACATTAAAAAGACTATTAGGATACAAAATTAAGATAATATTACATAAATTGTCATTTTTATTTATCTTTCGTAGTTTTGTGTTAAATACCCGCGGCTTTGCCTGCGTACACAAGATTCCTGTGTTATCCCATGTAAGCGTTCAATTTGAATTAAAAGTACCCTATCACCTAAGTCAGCCCGTACCCCGCATGCATACCAAATTACATCAAAATCCGTTCAGTAGTTTCAGCGTGATTGACGGATTAACATCCAAACAAACAAACTTTCACTTCGTCTGCGTGGATTGATTTCAGATCCATTTTTTGCAATCAAATACAGCCTATGTTCTTTCTCAGGGTCTAAAGATTGTCTGTGCCAAATCGGTTGAGAGGTTTGAGCGGGAAATTTCCTATAATATTAGTGAAGAAGTAAAGTTTGTGATATTCCAAATGACCTTTGACTTACTAAATATGTCTTTTTTGCTGTCTGTACGACCCGACGCGGAATCCACGATGTCCCTTTGCTCGCATAGCGCTAATTACACAGCGACAAATGCGCCCCCTAGTGCATAGCTTTGTCACTGAAGCGTGCTTAATTAAACATATACATATGTTGAACAAACATATTATGTAAGTAAGTAATACCCCTCCGGCCGTATTCGGCCATGGCGGCCGATTTTACTATAAACCAGGAACGCTGGATATATTATAGTGCACAAGTGAGTGCGCAAGCACAGGTGCACTCCCTATTCCCTCACTCTCATACCTAATTCTGTGACAGAAATTTGACTCGACCGTAGAGAGATCAGGCGCAGGACCAACGGCTTAACGTGCCTTCCGAAGCAAGGAGGAGCTCAAGATGAAATTTTTCGGTCACCCATCCGGTGACTGGCATCTGTGAACGTTGCTTAACTTTAGCAACAGCACGCCGAGTGCGCTAACCAGTGCGCCATCGAGCTCCTCAGTTTCACCCGCGCGTAATTTCTTTTTTCAAGCGCCTTCCCCCCTCCTCCCCACATTTCCAGGACCAAAAGTACCCTATGTTCACCGGGGATAGTGTAGCTAGCCAACAGTGAAAGAATTATTCAAATCGGTCCAGAAGTTATTGAGTTTATTCGTTACATACAAAATACAAAAATACAAATCTTCAGTTCCCCTGATGGTATGTGATCACCGCTGCCCATGGACATCAACAACCGCACAAGAGTCGCAGATGCGTTGCCTGCCTTCAAAAACCCTTTCCCTCCCCAACTGAGCTCAGGCGACCTTACTCACCAGCAGAAACATAGCACAACAATTACGAAGTGCTACTACACTGTGGTCTTCTGTAAGGTTGAGGAACTTCCCCAGATGAGCGGCTCATTCGAGTAGAAGTTCCACTTAGTTCTACCTCTCTTAACATTGTACCTGCCTCCGTGGTGTAGTGGTTAGAGCGCTGTGCTCAAATACCTTGGAGGTCTTGGGTTATAATCCCGTTGGGAACAATTTCACTTTGTGTTGGTTTTCCCAGTTTAGTTAGGACATTGCAGGCTTGAATCACCTGATTGTCCGGTAAGAATGGTCATTTCGTTTTCGGAATTCGGAATTAGGTGATAGGATATTTTTATCTCGTGGGAACGGGATAAAACAAGAATCTTGATAACGCTGGGAAAACCGCGGCTACAAAATAGTACCAACATAATCAATAACTCTACCCCAGATTCGAACCTATAACCTTAACCATTCAACACAAAACAATTTTCATTACACCTATCACCTGATTAAGACAATAGTGAATACGAAAACAAAACAATACCAATGTCTAAGTGAAATAATAAGTGTGTGAGAGAGACAGCTGTATTGTAACTTAAGGGGGGGAAAGGAGACAACAAGATGGGTATTTCAATCGATCTGGAGGTGTCCATGGCAACCGGTACCCTTAGAAATTGGTGCTTAACAATAGCTTTGAATGGAGTGGCCTATTAGTGGCCGAAGGTGGACACAGGCCTAATGCTATTTGTGTTGTAACATCTGTTTATGTTATCTTTAAAAAACACAATAAAAAAAACATAAAATCGCATACTTTTAAAGATCTGTCTCGGTGTTAAGTAGCTTAAGCACTTGCGTTACAGATATCAGAATCAACAGTGGTATTACAAATATACATAAATAGATATATACAAATAACACTCAGACCAGGCCAAACAGACATGTTCATGTTCATGCACACAAATTATTGTCCTGTGCGGGCATCGAACCCACGACCTGTTGGTCTAATAGGCAATTTCTTGAACAATACACCAAGTGTGTCGTCGAATTAATACGAGCATTTTTGTATCTTTAGACCGGGACAAAAATACATGTTTATGTGTACAAATTTTGCCCTGTGCGGGCATCAAACCTGCAACGTTTTGACGGGCAGTTACCCGCTAACCTACCATTCTAACCCACTGGTGGGTGGAGGGGTAACTCGAAAATTTTAGTAGTTACCACCCACCCACCGCGTCAAGGCTGGAATTCTTTATCGATGTATTTTGTCGATAATGATAAACAATATGTTCGATTAAATGAATTGCTTATTGAATTAAATTTTAATATTATAAACAGGAAACCAACGTGGACGAACAAAATGGAATCTTAACATATAAACTTTTCACATAATATTAAAGCTGAAGAGTTTGTTTGTTTGTTTGTCTTAAGGCGCTTATATTAAGAACTACTGGTTTCAATTGAAAAAATATTTTGTGTTCGATAGTCCATCCGTCGAGGAAGGCTTTAAGCTATAGTATAACACAATGTGTGCGGCAATCGAAATACACGCGGACGATTTCTTAATAGTTCATTCTGATTTCGAATTCCCTGTAACTATTGCCCTCCAACGCAAACATGGCAGTATGTTGCAGTTTACCTCATTTAACGAATACGATTTTAGAGGGCTGGAATTATAACGTTAACCATGATCAAACATGTATTGAGACGCTAAAGTTAAAACGTTTATTACTTTAAATATCTCACGGATTGCACGGATCGCCCTTTTCTGCAATAAAAGTTTCTATAAAAGAAAATACATTATTTTTATTCAAAGTTGAAAATTATGTGACTTTTGCAAAATTATCTTATTTTTTGACCTATTAAGAAATCGTCCGCGTGTATTTTGATTGCCGCACACATAGTGTTATACTATAGCTTAAAGCCTTCCTCGACGGATGGACCAGTAGTTCTTGATATTAGTGCCTTAAGACTAACAAACAAACAAACAAACAAACGAACAAACTCTTCAGGTTTAATATTATGTGAAAAGTTTATATGTTAAGATTCCATTTTGTTCGTCCACGTTGGTTTCCTGTTTATAATATTAAAATTTAATTCAATAAACAATTCATTTAATCGACCATATTGTTTTTCATTATCGACAAAATACATCGATAAAGAATTCCAGCCTTGACGCGGTGGGTGGGTGGGAACTACTAAAATTTTCGAGTTACCCCTCCACCCACCAGTGGGTTAGAATGGTAGGTTAGCGGGTAACTGCCCGTTTTGACGACCCGCTTGGTGTAATGGTCAAGATGTTGGGAGTTCGATCCCCGCACAGGACAAACATTTGTGTGCATGAATATGTCTGTTTGTCCTGGTCTGGGTGTTATATTTATCTATTTAAGTATATTTGTAATACCACTGTTGATTCTGATGTCTGTAACACAAGTGTTGAAGCTACTTAACACGGGGTCAGATCAATGTATGTGATGTTGTGAAATATTTATTTATTTTATTTTATAACGTCTTGGTCTAAAAGGCAACTTCATGACCATTACACCAAGCGGGTCAAATAATTATAATATTATTAGTATAACAAATTAGCTCTACTTTAATTGTTATGTCACTTTTGTTTTGTCTTTGTACGTTTTAATCATCATAATAACTGAGTGTCACGATGTATGAAATGAAACACATGTGGCATACCAAAATATGACAATCATATTACTGAAAATAATATGTGTGTTGGTATAGAATAAGCACATTTTCTTATATAGCAATAGCTAAAGATAAAGAAAAAAAATAACAGTATAAATTGTTTATATTTTAGTAAAGTAGAAACTCACCCACTGGGTGAGTCGTCTGACCTCCGTAACCCTTACAAGGGAAACCAGACAAGTTGGATCATAGTCGGGACCAACGGCTTGACGTGTCTTCCGAAGCCCGGAATCATAATTCTTATCACACAATCAAGTGATTCAAGCCTGCAATATCCTAACCAAACTACGTAAACCACAAGCAATGAAAAAATACTTTGGAGCCAAGGGTACGCTACGACTATGATCCTGTTATTACAATGGTGCGACTGTCGTTTGATCTTCGTAACCCTTACAAGGGAAACCAGAAAATTTAGATAAGAGTCAATTCGAAGAACGGAATCATTATTATTATCTGACAGTCAGGTGATTAAAGCCTGTCCTAATCAAACTGTGGAAAAACTTACCAACTGATTGTGTCTCTCTTGGGATTTGAACCCACGGCTCAAGTTTAAGAGCACAGCACTCTAACCACTACCCCAAGAAGGTAGTTCGTAATAACGTTACTAATTGCTAATCGGCAGTTAGACCAAGTAATTAGTGTACAAATGTTTCTACTAATGACTTACCTCTACTTGGTAAATACTTGGCTGAACTTTTACACGAAGGCTTACTAGGATTTCGGAGTATCTACAGTACGTGCAGAATGACTTGGCGGGCTTGAAATTGACACCTTTTTTTTTACGTCGGAGGCGGCAAACGAGCTGGCGGGTAAGCAATCACCGCCGCCCATGGACATCCGCGACACCAGAGGTATCGTTGATGTGTTGCCGGCCTTAACCCCATACCCTCCCCAACTGAGCTCTGGCAACCTTACTTACCAGCAGAAACATAGCACAACAGTTACGAAGTGCTACTTCACTACCTTACAAATTCACGCTGCAGTAAAGAAAATACAAAATGTTTCGGCTGGTGAGTAAAGTCGCCGAAGCTTAGTTGGAAGGGTATGGGGTCTTAAAGGCAGGCAACGCATCTGCGACCCTTGTGCGGTTATTGATGTCCATTGGCAGCGGTGATCACTACCATCAGGGGACTCCTATGCTCGTTTGACTTTTCAAAATAAAACATTGTCTACGAAAAAATAACCTAATGTATTTAATGTGTACCTATGAAAAATGTATTTATGTATAGAAAGTCAGCTTACCTCAAAACAGTTAGATATGGCCAAGTCATACCTACTTTGACACGCTCTGATATTGCCACTGAAAAGGCGACAGTAGCTTCTTACCAAACTGACAGCATGTTAAAAAGTACGTTAAGACAAGCAAAATATTAAAAGATTTCTCGTCTCGGGCATATTCCCTACCACGCTGTCCCAACTGGTAGCGAAACATGAAAAAACATTCAAATATCAAAAATAAATATAAAAAAAATCCATCCATTCCCACAGCGTGGTTTTAGTAGCGTGCACCCCATATAGGCATTTAGGCAGTGTCTACCTTAAATAAAAATAAAAATAAATCATAACATTCACAAACAAAATGTAAATGTTATGTATTAAAAATCATTTCAAAACAACCAAAATATATATCATTAGAAAACTAATTTACATTCATTTTCAAAATTTCAACTTGTACGCGGCACAACTCGACTGCATCTATAAAAAAAAAACATCCAATCTTAGCTGTCAAAATCCAATATGACGGGTTAGGCAACAAAATAAAGAAGTCACACTGCGACGCACATTCTAACCTAAATGGTGACATTTTTAAAATAGCAGTATTTACTTCCAAAAGTAGGCATGCTTACCTCGAGCGAGAATTCATATAAAAAGTGTTTATGTGAAAATAACGGATACAAGAACGATTTATTATTAAAAAAAGTATTTATAAGTCATCTTTCATGGTAAACTCTCTTGAGCGTTCAATATTAAGAAATGAAAAGACGCGAATTTGTTTCGAAATCCTAGTGTTTTGATAGTCAGTCTGCCCGACAAAAGATGGCGCTAACAGCCAATCAATATTTTCAAATGTATTGCGTTCTCAAGTTCTTTTTATTTTTTTGTCTTTAAAATGATAAAATTGTCTCTATAGAAGTTAATTTTATGGTTTTGATATGCAAATGTAATAGTTTACTTTAAATTTTTATTTCGCGTTCAGCAGAATAAGAATTGACAACATTTAAATTTTTTCATGTGCTGTTTTTATTTTCTATTCTGAAAGATTTTCAAAAACTAAAACATACGTATTTTTTCTTTTTCGTTTATTTTCTTTCCTTTTTGTAAAATAAATTATTTAAAAACGACTTATTCTAAAAGAGCGTAAGTCAATGTCATGGGATGAACGAACATTTTATCTTTGCTATTTTAAAAAATAAACTTGAATGACGGAAGTTCACACAAATGTTGCCAGGAGACTCTAGGGTAAATTCATGAAAAATGTTGTGCAAGTACCTAAAGTGCCACTTAAGTACCCAGTTCGTACTTTAAAGTTACGTAAATAATGTTTTAGTAAGATTTCATAAAGCTATAAAATTAAATCTGGTACATTAACTGAGTTATAATTTTGTCGCAATATTCAAAAACATGAGTTTTTCCCCGATTGGCCAGGAGTTTTGCCAATCCGGCAACACTGTATGATAAATGTACACACACATGCACAGTTTTCTGTCAGTTTGACAAGAAACAGTGTCAAACTTACGTTTCTTTTTTTTAATTCACGATGGCCAAAGCGAGACCAAGATTGACTGTGTGTGGATCCGACGAGCATTGAATTTGGAGACTTTTCAAAATATCTTTTTAGTTACTGAATGAAAAAAATTAAAATTATTTTTTTGTGTCAATTTAGCGAAAATCTCGAAATGGTTTTTGAATTATAGTACCTTGTAAAAAATTTAATGTTGTCAATTGTGCAAAATTTGTTTGATAGTTTATTTGCACGTCAATAGATGGCGCTAAAACAATCAATTACAGCGTTCTCAAGTTTCATACTAATAATTTTTACCTCTAAAAATCGTAACAATAAGTGTCTCTTTACAAGTAATTGGTTAGTTTAATTTCGAATAAATAAATAAAAGATATAAACTTTTAATTTCCCTTTTAGGCAAAAAAGTAGTTAAATAATTTTCTATGACACGAACTAAACTACCTACGTCAGCCATGTTTTTTCTTCTGTTTATTTAGAGAACTAAATGCGATTTTATCTTTAAAAATGTATAATATTAATTCAGTTCTTTAAATTCAGTCTGTGATGTAACTAGAGTGGTGTTGTGTTATTATTTTGTGCTGTGTGTGAATATACAACGATGATTGGTATGTCTCTAGAATTCTGTTTGTTTGCAAGTGGATTGTGGATAAAAATTCAAGAATCCCTACTTGAATTTTTATTTCCATTTTTATTATTATTATTTATTTATTTATTAATCGTACAGTGATTCACCTAACAATAACAAAAGTCCCACAAAACTATTTTCATAGTTTGTCTGTGGGATCACGAGTCTCTAACTTTTACAATTATATATTTAGGTAACACAATGAAATACTGAATATTCACAGCTGTGAATATTCAGTATTTCATTGTGTCTAACGTATCTAATAAATATCTTTTAAGTTTTCTTTTAAATATCCTTTTATCTTGTTCCCGGCGTATATCCATGGGCAAACTATTTAGAAGGTATGGTAGCCGTTTTTTTAGAGTTCTGTCTCCAAAGTAATTATTTACTTTAGGTACTTCAAATTTGCTCGCAGATATTGACCGGGTACAATGACTATGATTGACCAATGTTGGGCTATGCTCCTGACTGTCGTGGTTATTAACTGCTAAAAGGTATTTATGTTTCAAGCTGACCGGGAGAATTTTACAAATCTTAAACCATTTATGATAATTACCCTTGCATTTGGCTTTAGTTTTGTTATTGACTAATAATTTAAGGAATCTAATTTGCAGTGCTTCTAGTTTATCAGTATATGTTTTAAAAGTTAGTCCATAGCTGTCCAGACCATAACCCAAGATCGAATCAATTAAGGAATGATATAATAATTTTAATGTAGCAATAGGAACTTTAAACCTTTAGTGGTAAAATTTACTTAAGAGTAATCTTAGTTTGTTACAAATGTAGTCTACATGATGTGACCATGAAAAATTTTCGTCAACCTTATGTTAGAGTTCTATTCCTTACAAATGACACACTGACTTGATATTAACAATTTAATCACTTTTTCAAACACTTTTACAAATTAAACGTAACTACGAATAATGAAGTTGATGTTGCTTCCAACTCGATCGATTGAAGACTGCCCAGCCGGTGCGCTTACCGTCGAAGGTAAGCTCTGTCCCCACTACCTGCGCGGTGTTTTGGCGGGAACCAATGGCGTGGCCGCACCACTGCCCAACATCATTTGAATTACTTTTTTAAATTTTGTAATCAATTAAATTAATAATTTTAACAATGTGAATAATCATTCTGTAAATCAATAATAATTTTAACATAATGATTATAATTTTTAGTCAATAAAGATATGGCGACAACATCGTAATCAATTAAATTAATAATTATAACAATGTGAATAATCATTCTGTAAATCAATAATAATTTTAACATAATAATTATAATTTTTAGTTAATAAAGATATGGCGACAACATCCGGCCGTCCTGCGCACGCATCCGTCCCTGGATTGCGTCCATGCCTGATGCATTTGCTGAGAACAGAAATAAATAAAGATCATTAACAACATATCAATAATGTAGATGTTTTAAGGGATTCCGAAAATGAGTAGCCTCCACTCTACTATTCCATCAGCGGCCAGTAGATGGAGTTTTACTCAACACAAATATAATTATTTACATACATACATTTCTGGTACCTAGATTTGCGCAGCTACTCCAACGGTCAGCTTTTACGCACGTTAGAATCGGTAGCTTTCCCTAGGCGATGCCTTTGGCCAACCCTAGTTGCATATCACCACCAATCCTAACTAACAGATTTATTTTTCATGGATAAATACTGTTAATTTTTTTTTTTTCCAAGTACCAAAATGTATGTTCGAAGCAAATGTATTAGGCACACTAGAAATGATAATAATTTACATGTTTTATTTTGGAATAGAATAGAGAAAGCTTAACTCAACTAACAATTTCTTTTCATTGAAACAATATTTAGTGTTTAATTAATTACCTGACAACATCTTAGGCCATTCCTAAGCTGTTTTCATCCAAATCTGCTAGCTGTATCCATGGTTTCATATTCTCAACACATGTTATACCTTCATATTGTCTGGAACTTCTTTCAGCACCACGCATATCCTTTACTCTGTACCGATCATTGCTCAATACTTCTGTCACTTGAAAGGGTCCTTTATACAGTGGCAGTAGTTTGGTACTTTGTCCTTCATTTGATTGGCTCGGAATTTTAATTACCACCAAGTCATCAACATTGTAACTTCGAGCAGGCTTCCTTTTAGAATCGAAGCTTTGTTTTTGTTTTTCAGCGTTAGTCTGAATCCGGTTGTTGACTAAGTTTCTTAAGAAGGTGACATCGACTAGATGTTCTTCATCTTTGTTAAGCAGTTGATCAGAATCAGTCTGCAGTCGGTATCCAAAGAATACTTCGCAAGGAGTTGTAGATGTAGTCTTATTGATAGTGCTATTAATGCCCTGTTCAATACTTGCGATATGTGTATCCCATTTATCGTAATTGGAAGTAGCTCCCATAGTTCTTAATGCGTCAAGTATAGTCCGGTTAAAACGCTCAACTTGGCCGTTAGATCGTGGGACTGCGGTTGCAATAACATGTTGTCTTATATGTTTATCCTGACAGTACTTTACAAATAATTTAGACGTGAAGGCACTGCCTGCGTCGCATACAAGCCTTCTTGGGTTACCAAAAATTTTGAATATTTTATCTAATTCATTAATAACTAGTTTACTCTTTGTACTTTTTACTGGGCAAATGAAAACAAATTTTGTGAATGAATCTACTATCACAAGTAAATATGCGTTGTTCTGCGTTGATTTTACAAATGGCCCTAAATGATCTATATGCAATGTATGAAATGGTCTTGCATACTTCGGTATAGAGTATAAATGACCTTCCTTTTTCCCATGCATACTTTTATAGTAAATACAATAAATGCAGTTTTTTATATATTTCGATATTGTCTTTTTCATTTTAGGAAACCAATAATGCGATTTTATTCTTTCAACTGACTTATCCACAGCGAAATGACCTATGTCGTCATGGTTCGCTTTTATTATTTGCCATATACATTTCTTAGGAACCACCCAACGTCTGCCATACTCAGTTCTACGGTATACTTTATTACCTAACAGTTCGTATTCACGGAATATTTTTTTGTTTAGCTCGGCTTGTCCTGATTGTAATATTTCTCTAATTGCACAAAGATTCGGGTCTTGCAATTGCACTGACAGCAACCAATCACCCTCAGTAATGGTCAATACGCTTTCATTGTTAATGGGAGTAGAGTGTTCATATATTGGGTTTCTGCTTAATGCATCTACGTGTTGCATCGGTGTACCTGGTTTATGAACAATTTCAAAAGTAAATTCTTGCGTCAACAATACCCATCTCCCGATCCTAGAATTAATTTCTTGTTTATTAATTGTGTATTTAACCGCATTGCAATCTGTGTAGATCTTAAATGTTGAACCTAAGAGATAATGGCGAAACTTTTGCAAGCCAACGACTATTGCTAGGAATTCTAATTCAAACGAATGATACTTTTTTTCTTCATTTGAATTTTGGCGACTATAGAAATGAATAGGTTTTTCCACATATTCAGTTAACTGTGTTAATATACAACCTACACCGTCACGGCTGGCGTCCGTGTACAAAATTGTTGGTAGCTTAGGATCAAAAATCGTTAATAAGGCATTACATGACAACTCGTGTTTTAGGATTTTGATTGCCTGTATTTGCTCCGTACCCCATTCCCATTCTACGTCCTTTTTAAGTAGTTTTGTTAATGGTTTAGATATCAAAGCACAATTTTTAATAAATTTTCTAAAGTAATTCACAAGCCCTAAAAACTGCCTCACTTGATGAACATTTTTAGGTTCTGGATATTCTTCCAGGGTTTTTAATTTCTTTTTGCCTGGTCGAACACCTTCTTCAGAAATATCGTATCCTAGAAAATTTACGGAATTTTGAAAGAAATGACATTTTTCTAAATTGATTGTTAATCCGTTTTCTTGTAAAATATTTAGAACTTCCTCTGATTGTTTAATATTATCATCGAGTGATGGTGTTGCAATCAATAGATCATCCATATAGCAAATAACTTTGTTAAATCGTAGATTTCCTAAAACAGTATCCATAAGTCTTTGAAAAATAGAGGGAGCATTGCAAAGACCAAATGGCATTCGTTTGAATTCAAAATGGCCCCTCAGGCGCCACAAATGCTGTTTTAGGTATAGAATCTTCATTTACTTTAATTTGATAATAGCCACTCTTTAAATCTAATGATGTATAGCATTTACAACCTCTCAATTTATTAATCAAGTCTTCTACAATAGGCATGGGATACTTTTCCTTCACTGTAATTTTATTAAGTGATCTGTAGTCGACGCACATCCGTTTTTCACCGGAAGGTTTATCAACTAATATTACTGGGCTTGCAAACGGAGAACGACTCTCTCTTATAATGTCATTCTTTAAAAGATCATCGATTATTTCGCGCGTTTTTAACTTTTCAGATTCAGACATACGATATGGCCTATGATAGACCGGTTTATTAGTAATAAGTTCAATATTTGCCATAACTGAAGAAGTTTGGCCCAAGGACTGTAAATCATTTGACACCACACGTGGGTACCGCTCAAATATTTTATTTATCAGAGAAATATGATCCCTAGAATCAGCGTTAATCATGGATGATTCTATAAAAGCTATTTGCTCATTAGGTATTGGTGAAAAAGATAAGTTATTGCCTATACGGGAGTACATAATTCCCTTATCTTCTGTGAAGTTTCTTCCTATTAAAATTGAACAACCAGACAATTCGTCTAAAATATATAACGTGATATTGAGTAATGCCGTGTCAACTTGTAAACTAACTTTTACTCCTTTACTGACCTGAGTACACGAGTCAACTTTAAACCCGGTTAGTATGATTGGGGAATCTAATTGAAATGGTACAAGATTCAATTCATCTACCAATACGCCCGTAATAAGCGAGCAACTACTACCCATATCAATGAAAGCTTGACGTTTATGTCCATTTAACAAAACATCTTTATAAAATTTATCCTTTGAAGTAGGTTCAATTATTAATTTAACCTCAATATCCTTCTCAATTTTAGCTTTAGACCGAGACCTGCATGCTAGTTCTAGGTGACCTAATTTATTACAAAAGTTACATTTTACATTATCTTTTTGATTACAATTGGTTTTCTTGTGACCCTGTTCACCACAACGAAAACATGTTATATTTGTACTGGTAGACGGTAAATGTAAATGATTTGATGGTGGATTAGGATGCAATACGGTTTCCGTCTTTTTCTCAGATTGATTGTATGTTGAACGAGTATATTTATTATGAACATTGGCAAGTTTTTGATTTAATTTATTTTCTAATTCAGAGTGGATTTTTCCATGTAAAAATGATGCCAGCTCATCACAGTACTTAAAATTTCCAGCTTCCGCTGCTGTACTAATATTTTTATCACCAATAGAACCAACAATTATCGAAATTATATCCTGATCCGAAAATGTTAACCTCATTCTATCAATTTTGCCCTTTTGTTGAAAATAAAATTCATATAAGGATTGTCCGTCTACCGGCTTAGTTTGAACTAACTCTTTTAATAAATTAAACATATTCCTCTTAATTTGAAACGTGTCTAACAAAGTATTCCGCCATTCCTTCCATTTCCAGGTAGTCCACTGTGTTTTATTTTTTTGAAGTGAATCGTACCATGTTTTAGCTGTATTACGCAATTTTTGCAGTGCTTGGTATTGTAAAATACGATCTGACCAACTAAACGCGCGAGCATTAGCTTCCACAACATTTATCCACATTTGAATGTCATCAACTAACGGATCAAATTCTGGTATAACTGATGATAATATCACATTTTGGCTTACTGCGGGAGACGCACGCCTGGTGCGTCTCTTTTTCCTGTGTTGTCGTCCATCAGAGCTGCTACTACTCGAAGATCTTGATTTCGAGCTATCCGAGGAGCTTGAACTTGAAGTAGAAGCATACCTTCTCTTCTTTCCTCGAGTTCTTTTGCGACTTCGAGGCATTTGGACGGTTTAGATCCCACTTCTGATGTTAGAGTTCTATTCCTTACAAATGACACACTGACTTGATATTAACAATTTAATCACTTTTTCAAACACTTTTACAAATTAAACGTAACTACGAATAATGAAGTTGATGTTGCTTCCAACTCGATCGATTGAAGACTGCCCAGCCGGTGCGCTTACCGTCGAAGGTAAGCTCTGTCCCCACTACCTGCGCGGTGTTTTGGCGGGAACCAATGGCGTGGCCGCACCACTGCCCAACATCATTTGAATTACTTTTTTAAATTTTGTAATCAATTAAATTAATAATTTTAACAATGTGAATAATCATTCTGTAAATCAATAATAATTTTAACATAATGATTATAATTTTTAGTCAATAAAGATATGGCGACAACATCGTAATCAATTAAATTAATAATTATAACAATGTGAATAATCATTCTGTAAATCAATAATAATTTTAACATAATAATTATAATTTTTAGTTAATAAAGATATGGCGACAACACTTAACACCGAGGTAAGTAACACACTTTACGTTTTTAATGGGCGTACAGTTACAACAAGCGAAATCATTATGCAGGCAAGAAAAACTATGTGTATACATTAAGGGTGGCGGTGACTCAGCAGGACGTAAGTAAGGTGAGTGTATAACTAGAAAATTAGTTTTATCTGAGTTTAGGATTATTCCATTGTCATGGGACCATTTATCGCTACCGATACCGCTGGACGCCTCTATGGTCTAGTGGTGTAAGTTCCGGGCCTCAATAAATATTTCATAACATCACATACATTGGTCTGACTCCGTGTTAAGTAGCTTAAGCACTTGTGTTACAGATATCAGAATCAACAGTGGTATTACAAATATACTTAAATATATACATAATATTACACCCTGACCAGGACAAACAGACATGTTCATGAACACAAAATGTTTGTCCTGTGCGGCAATCGAACCCGCGACCTCTTGTATAATAGGCAACATCTTGACCATTACACCAAGCGGGTCGTCAAATGGCATCTATGATGGCATCTGTGTAACAAACCATTTACTTCAGTCTGTCCAATTCATTTTATACGCACTGTAGGTATTACACTTCTTCAAAGTTTGTTTTGAGTTAAGCCTTTTGAGATAAGGTAGGTTTTAGGCAATGATATTGTGTTAACGAGTATTGGAATCCGTGACTTTTTATACGAACCAACAATCAATGATATACAAAAACCCAAGATGCACAGTCTCGAACAAATGTTACAGTCGATAGGTACTGTCACAAAAAACTCAAAGTCAAACTATGTTATTCTAAAATTAAACCTTATGCAGATTAGTTAAGATTGTTCAAAATTGCGATGGGGCGGGTGACGCAAGACTGTTTGAAATAAGAGCATTCTGCACTAATTTTTGGGGACGTTTTTGAGACGTTGATTGTGTATCCTGGGTTTTTGTATATCATTGGCTACAATGGAATAATAAAATATGAATATCTCACAACATCGCATACATTGATTTAACTCCGTGTTAAGTAGCTTAAGCACTTCATTTATTTATACGAGTAGTTTTTGTATCTTTTCACAAATAATAAAATATGTTTTTTTCTTGTTACAGGTAAGTTTCGCTGGCGACGAAATTCATAATCGTAAGAATAACACCCACACACACACACACAACTGTGTTATAATAATATGTAGGTCCTATGGTAGTACCTAATACTACTGTCCAAAATTTTGAAACTTCTTGGCTTTTCAAATAAAAAGAAAACCTGAGATTAATTTATACGACAATTACTAAATTGACCACTTTTCTATTTGGTCATATCATATTATTTGAACGTTCCGGTTTTGTTGAAGTATAAGTTTTTTGATATGCAAACTTTAGACGTTAACAAGTATTGAATTCTTAATTTTCTTTTTAATTGGTGTTTTATAAGATGTAAAGAAGAAAGATAGCACTTTCTGGGTGCACGGCAGTGCCCAAGCCAAGTCTCGAGCATTATATTTATTTCAAGAAGAAATGATTAAAATAGTGGTCATTTAGGAACGAAAATGAGTGAAACTAATCATAAATGATTATTGATGGCTTTTAACCGCTTTTCTCAGAAAGTGCCTACCTATTATACAAAATCAAAATCTTGTACTTTATAATTCTAAAAAAACGAACCATAATAATAATTGATAATGTATCAAGAGCTGTATAAAAGTTGTACCTTTTGTTACGATCAAAAGTGACAACTTATTAAAAGCTTTCAAATTATTTCAGTGACTTTAAAGTTTTGTACTACTAGCTTTTTATAATTTTTTAAGGCATAATGTATTTGAAAAGTTCTTAATTGCTTTATTTAGTTATAGATTTATTATTAACTAGCTTTCCGCCTGCGGCTTCGCCCGCGTGGTATTCAGCAATCAAGCAAACAGAGGAAGGTTTATATGTAAAATGCATGCGTCATATCGTAAGAAATACTGATTTAGTTGCACCCGTGCGAAGCCGGGGCGGGTCGCTAGTTTAATAATATTTAAATGTTCCCATGGGATAAACCAAAATCTGCGCGAACGAAGTCGCGGGCGGCCGCTAGTAAGAAAATATTTCTTCGAGTTGTCTACTCTATACGTAGTAGTAATACCTCAATGAAAACAATGTGATATTAATCTCCACAGACCCATACTAAATCACTCCATATTACGACAGCTATTAATAATATTATATCATCACTTTTGTCTGGGCTCATCTTGGATTGTTGAGATTTGGGCCTAACCGTAATAATGGCCATATCGACAAGGGCTTTATCTGTTCAATTAATCAAATACACAGAAAACATATATTTTAATCGGTAGATATGTCTATTTTCTTAGGTAGCAATAATTCTAACATAGCATGCAAAGCCTCAGCACGATCGGTTTAAAATTGACAAAGTTTCATACAAACTTTCATCCCCCATTTTATTCCCTTGGGAATGGAACTGATCAAAATCCTTTCTTAGCGGATGCCTAGGTCATAACATCTACCAAATTTCAGCCCGATCCGACCAGAAAGGTGGGATGTGCGTTGATAGATTATTAAATCAGTCACTTAGTCAATCAGTCAGACATCTGTGAGTTTTATATAATCAAATTTAAATTTATACATATCGCTGCTACCGCTAATCTAGTGGTCAGAGACCGTTGCTACATAACCAAGGGTCTCGGGTTCGAATCCCGCTAGGGGCAAATGTTTGTGTGATGGACATTGGCATTTGTACTTGAGTCATGGATGTTTATAAAAATATTTAAGTATGTCTATCCGATAGGCAATTGGTGTGTTAGTCTAAGGAATTTATTCAATAAAAAAAATACCTAAACTGTCGTAACACAATATGCTGAAAAACCGCGACCGAAATAAGCGCGGCTGAATTGAATTTTCCTCGTGTTCATGATATGACACACTGTCAAATGGGAGATGACACACCGTGCCGCAATTACGTCGCGTAATTTTGTATACAAAATGCATTGTCGCCGAACTTCGGTCGCGTAATTTCAGCCTTGTGTGTTCCTACAATAAAAGTCAGGAGTTATTTTGATATGGTCCTTTATATTCCAATGATCGAATAATCACATTGACTTTTAACTTTTCCCATGAAACTTCAGTAATCCAATTTCTGCAAGTTTTTATTCGTATAACGGTCGAAGATTGGAGAATTCTTTTTAGGGTTCCGTAGTCTACTAGGAACCCTTATAGTTTCGTCACGTCTGTCTGTCCTGGCTCGTTCTCCGCCGTTTCTGCACCAATTGCACCGAAAATTGGTGGAGAGATATACCTATACTGATAATCCATTTTTTTTTTAATTTATCGAAAAATAATTATTTTTCGACATCAAAAATCGACTTACCCCATCGTGTAGGGTATCTTTACAAACAACAAAAATTGCCTTGAAACCATGTGGATCAAACCCCCAGTCTCGAGATATAATTATTAATACAAAGTTAAAATTAGAGCTTCCCCCTGCCCCTTAACTTTTAAAAACTTGTAATACAATAATTATGAAAAAAAATTGCTGTGTACCTCCAAGTAAGTACTTTCAACGAAAACTATAGCGAACTCTGTATCATACATAGTTATTTTTATACAACTCGACCAACTTATGACGTGCAGTTGCCCTTACTAAATGGTGTGTCAAGCGGTCGGCCCATCTTATGGCTACGGAACCCTTTCATGTGCGTGTCCGACACACTCTTGGCCGGTTTTTTATATGAACCTTTTTCAAGTTTGAAGAAAAATATCGTTTATCACAACTTGTCGAAGTGGGGTGAAACCATAATGGCGTGAAATCACGAGGCGGTTATAAAATTTTGTGACTTAACTATCATAAAATAGTATCCATTATTTTCTAATAAAAACTTAATTTTATGACTATAAAAAATCTTATATTTATTTTAAAATAAAGCATAAGATATGCTCCGGAAGATTTAAGTATGTAAGATGGACCGAGCTCAATTGGGGAGGGTATGCGGTCTTAAAGGCAGGCAACGCATCTGCGAACCTTGTGCGTTTGTTGATGTCCATGGGCAGCGGTGATCAATTACCATCAGGTGACACTCTTGTTTGTCGGTCTCCCTCCTCCTTCCTTCTTCCTAGCATTTATCCCGTTTCTGTGCGGGTCCGCTTTGACCATGATCCAGGATTTGGCGAGTCTGGTTATTACAGTGAAGCGACTGCCATCAGACCTTCGTAACCCTTAGAGGGGAACCAGACAGATTGGATTATGGTTACAAATTCAGATCTTACTGAACTATTTGTTCATTTGTCTCCCTATAACATAAAAAAAACATTTTCACAACCGCATTATTTAAAATATCGAACCCAAAACCCTCATTTACACAAACATAACTAACCATTTCTCCAAATCGTCTCTAAACCAACTGTGGCTTCTGTACCTGTGTTGATGTCCTACCGTTTCGCTAGAAGACATCGACCAGTTGTACAAGACCTCCGGTTTTCCCGCTAACTCGGCCATTGTGAACATCCAATGTATGAAAAGCAGGAGGGGTGGGAGGTCTATCTAATTTGGACGGGTTATCACATTTTCGCCAATGAGCATGCGCGGTTCAAACCGGGAGCTTAGTCTACGAGAACCGGCGGGCGGCCGTGACGCGGGCCGCGTTCCATATTCGAAAATTTGAAAAATTAAATTTCGAAAATCGATTGTCATCATTTTTGTCGCGTTCGTAATCAATCGAATTGCGTTCCGTTTCAAGTGTTTTCTTTCGTGTGAGTGCGTTCGTGTGTTATTTTTTTGTTTGAAAAAATTAATTATTCATCTTTGTTGAAATATTTTTGTTGAATTAAAATATGTTTTCTGTTTGTTTTGAATGTGGGGAGCGTGGGATGTAGGTCGTTTACCTGTTGCGATACGGGATAGTATGGCGTAGGCGAAGCGTAGTAGTAACTCCGATCAATTTTAAGACTGAACGTTGGGCACATCTTTGCCTTCTTTTATATAATATATGTAAGCGATACCTATGTATGTTTTTTTTCATAAAAAGACAGGCCAGTTTTATAGTCTGCCAAAATTTTCGAAAAAATGCACATTTTTTTTGGATTTTTCTAGGTGTAGCTGATGTTGAATAAGTGAGAATAATACAATAAAAAGTGCGATGATATTCATAGAATTACAATTTCATGTAATGTTATGTAATATTAAATTTCTTTGTTATAAGCTTAACCTATGCCAAAATAAACACGAATTTATAGGCTACCTGCAGCTTTAAACCAGTTTTACCAATATTATTTGCCCAGAATATCAAAATAGGTTTATTTTGTTAGACAAAGTCTATCTCCAAGTAGCACCCGAAAAAATAACATGTAAAAAATATTGTGTAATGTATTATTTTATTATATTACACACCATTTTATTTTAACCTTCTAAGTAATAAAATAAATATATATATTTTTAATACATATCTTAATTGGCTCACATTGATATGAATCTAAGTGTATCATTTTCAATGTTTTTTTAATCTTATTTTTATCTATGGGCTTTCAACTTTAAATATAACTAGCCAGCCCTTATTTTCAATGTTGAATTCGATAGCAATAAGAGTTGACAAAATACCTACTCGTATTGAAGTTATGTAACGATTTGAAACGGCTAATAGAAAATATTAGTAAACCCTAGTTAGCTTAGCTCAATAATTTCAAACATAAAAACTGTGTCCTATTTATGTTTTAATATCTTTCAAGATATAAAAAAAACTTTGTTTTTTTCTATTTTATTCCTTGAGTTCCAATTCCTGTAATAATAAAATAGCCTTCTCAATTTTTTAACGCCCATTCTGGATGCTTTGTTGTATAATTAAGAACAATGTACCTACGTATTTTATATTTTATAATACTTTGTACCTACCCAATAAGCACGCAATCGCAGAATACAAAAATTAGCTGTATTCTGCGCAAGCAATGAAGAAAAGAAATTTAAAAATTGGCCAAGTGCGAGTCGGACTCCCGCACTGAGGGTTCCGTACAAATTCTATTTTTTTATGTATGAAAAAAACTACTGATTAGATTTCGTTCGAACCAATTTTCGTTGGTAGTTTTTATGGTAATGTACATTATATAATTATTTCAGTTTTATCATCCTCTTATTTTAGAAGTTAGAGGGGGGGGGACACACTTTTTAGCACTTTGGAAGGGTCTGTCACACAAAGTATTCACTTAAGAAAAAAGTGATATCAGAAACCTTTATATAATTTTTAAAGACCTATTCATAGATACCCCACCCGTACATGTTCAATGAAAAAATATATTTTGAGTTTCAGTTCTGACTATGGGGACCCCCACTTTTTTTATTTATTTTTCTATTTTCGTATTAAAACCTTGTTGCGGTTCACAGAATACATCCACTCACTAAGTTTCAACAGTTGTATAGTACTTATAGTTACGGAAAAAAGTGGCTGTGACAGACTGGCGGACAGACAGACAGACAGACAGACAGACAGACAGACATGACGAATCTATAAGGGTTCCGTTTTTTTGCCATTTTGGCTACGGAACCCTAATAAAATGATACATAAATCGGGCGGTACAATGGCAATGCATTCGATCAGTATATTATCATTTTATGTATTGTAAACGTAAAACAGCCGAGGGTCCAGTTAAGATGATCACGTATTTTATCGTAATTTCTGCCAAAATGGATGAGGTACATTAAATTATATTTTTCAACTGAAAAGGTAGGTTGAGCAGCTTAAATTTTATAAGTCTAGCTCGGGTGTTATCTCTAGGTCATGATAATTTTTTTAGATATTATTGTAAATAACTTTTAAAGCATTATTCTGCCTTACCCATAATTTAACTCAAACCTTTAGAACAAATACCTACAGATCTAAAGGTGTCCTTGACTTCCCGAATAAAAAACCGCTGTAAACATTGAATAAAAAATAAAAAAGACAAGTAAACAGGTATCGCAAACATTTCCCTCAGGTCTCGAGGGGTTGACGACGCCTGCGAATAGTAAGCATTCGTCAACGTTTTCTGTGATTAATAAAAATGTCAACAATGTCGAAATGTTCACAATCACTGGAACCCTTCAGGGATTGTCAACATTTTCGACGGCAACCTTTTGTTTGGCCAAGTCGTCGATATTTTAGAATTTGTTGAATGGTTCTCTTCAAGTTTGAATTATATTTATTATCGGTTTCAAGTTGGAATGATTTGAAAGGTTTCTCGTTTAGTTTATTCTTAAGTGTTGATGAATTTGTAAATTCAAACCAAGTATCTTTCTTAAAATATAACAAAAATGGTGAATCACCTTTGATTGTTTTCACAGTTTCTAATTTTATCAATAAATCTGAGTACTAAAGGAAAAAATCTCTATAAAGTACATTATAAAAAAAATTACGTCCAATTTTTGTATTTTTGTTCTCTAAAACGTCGTTTTACTGAAATTATTTCGATCGGTGAAGGTGATCGTTAGTATACTATAAAGGGGCCCCTTAAACCTACACGCTGGGTCGCAAGTCCCAGGCGCCGACTGACATTCCTCTCTGTTCCACGCGATGGACCCGGCACCCGCACGGAGAATCCATGGATAGCTAAGAAGTTCGTCTCATAAGTCAGGGGAGGCAAAGTGGTTGCTCTTTCAAACACTCGACTTTCACACATTATTTAATGACATATGCAAAAAAAACTCATAAAAAATTATGAATAAGGCCATTATTTTTTTATTGAGATTTAATATGGCAAACTAAAATGTAACTTGTTGCCCCTCAATATTTCTCCCACTAGAAAGCTTCTGCTTTGCAGAAGCAATGTACATATGTATTCTTTTTCTACTTGAGTATAAATATTTTCAATTAACCAATATGAAACACATCTTTATCATTTTGATTTCAGTGGGCCAAAAGATGCCCTACAAACTGCATACTTGACACACAAAAACCAATTCTATTACACTAAAATAGGGTTCATAAACAGACGGATTAAAACATCGCAAAAAGACACTTAGTCCTACTTCTCTCCCCCAAGTATCAAACAACAAAGTCAATATTTTACCATCCGCCATTGCTCATAAAATTTGATCGTTCTAAAGAGTAGTCGTAAAATTGTGGCTTCAAAATTGAAGCCTTCATACGTTCACATTTACGTATGAATAATTTTCGTCCAACGATGTTGATTATAAAGAGTAAAAAAGTACAATTTATGGAAATTACTTTCATCTTGAACTCGTGAACATTTTAGGCACTATATTTTGAGATAAGTGAACGTTTTATGTATATTTGGGATCCCCGCATTGTTAGCCAAGGAATATATTTTTATCGTTCAATTCATTTAATTTTTGTTAAAAGTACTTAACCTAGTACGTAACCACGTAGTCAGAAGCTGTCGACAATTTTAATGATTAATTATTTGTTGTTATAATTTTTTTCATCTTTTTTTTGGTAGGAAAAATGTGTTGCCTTTAAAAGCTTATTAAAATATTTAACAATTTTTCAACAGAGTTTAAACACTCATTTCGGTCGGAGTGCGGTCAGGAGTCATAAACCTTTTTTTAAATTCAGAACACTTACCAAGTGCAGTCCGGCAGGGGTCATAAACATTTTCTATTATTTTTTGAGCAAGATGTGGTAAACCTTTTTCCGAAAAATAAAAAATAGTTATTACGAGTGTTATTATGAGTTAGTGAGTGTGAATGTGAAGCGGTCGCCTTGTAAATGTCAGCTGGACCGTCGCGACAGCCGCCGTCGCTGTCGCAATGCAAGCCGCACGAGATGTGGGCCGCCATGACGCGCTCCATTGAGATACTCGTCGCGTTCTTCGAATACTACGCTCAGAGGTGAGTAGGTGATGGTTTTTAGAAAGAGCTTCGAACATTTTTGCTTGGAAGATGGCATATCTATTAATGTCTCTTGACATTATTAAATCCGCCATTTTGAAAAAATCGAGCCAACTAGGTTCGATGATCTTTGGCCATGAACAATTGTGACTTAAGGTGACTTATCAATGTGTCTTAGAGACCTGACTATGAGCGATACATAGAATGCAATCTGGAGACACAAATATTTTTCTCTCGACAGAGACGGTAATCCTTGTTTCTTTACCAAAACCCTTGTATGAGTTACATAAAGTCCAGTCAGGAGTCATAAACAGTTTCCTTGATTTGACCACCGACAGAAATGGTGAGCCTTGTTCCTTTTATCAAAGCCACAGCAAGAGTTAGTATGAGCTACATAGAGTCCAGTCGAAGTCATAAATATTTTCCTTCATTTGACCACCGACATAAATGGTAAACCTATCTAACTTCCCACAACAACAAGTGTTAGTATGAGTGAGTGAGTGTGAATGTGAAGCGGTCGCCTTGTAAATGTCAGCTGGACCGTCGCGACAGCCGCCGTCGCTGTCGCAATGCAAGCCGCACGAGATGTGGGCCGCCATGACGCGCTCCATTGAGATACTCGTCGCGTTCTTCGAGTACTACGCTCAGAGGTGAGTAGGTGAAGTATCTTGAGGGCCGGTAAGGTGATGCCAATGGATAGGACACCGTTTTGGTACCACATCCGTCGTCATAGCAATAAGGGCACCTTTTTTGCTTACCATCAGGCAGGGAGGAGCCAATGTCAACCGTGCTATAATAAAAAAACTGAGTTTTTTTAGAAAATTCAGCCATGACTGATTATGTGATATTGTGACTTATCGTAACTTAAAGTGACTTATTAATGTGACTTAGAGACCTGACTACGTGCGATACATAGATTCCAATGTGGAACATAATGGTAAACCTTGTTCCTTTATCAAAACCACAGCAAGGGTTAATATGAGTTACATGGATTGACGACATTATGACGACCCGCTTGGTGTTATGGTCAAGATGTTGCCTATTACGCAAGAGG
This sequence comes from Nomophila noctuella, assembly GCA_958496325.1. Taxonomy (NCBI): domain Eukaryota; kingdom Metazoa; phylum Arthropoda; class Insecta; order Lepidoptera; family Crambidae; genus Nomophila; species Nomophila noctuella. The sequence continues at coordinate 3,713,623 of OY292511.1, read as the reverse complement.
TCGCGGGTTCGATCCCCGCACAGGACAAACATTTGTGTGCATGAACATGTCTGTTTGTCCTGGTCTGGGTGTTATATGTATCTATTTAAGTATATTTGTAATACCACTGTTGATTCTGATGTCTGTAACACAAGTGCTTAAGCTACTTAACACGGGGTCAGATCAATGTATGTGATGTTATGAAATATTTATTTATTATTTATTATTATTTAATTGCAGTCAAGATTCATAAGCAATTTCCTTCATTTAACCACCGACTGAAATGGTAAACCTTTTATCTAACCTCCCAAAACAACAAGGGTAAGTATGAGTTAGTGAGTGTGAATGTGAAGCGGTCGCCTTGTAAATGTCAGCTGGACCGTCGCGACAGCCGCCGTCGCTGTCGCAATGCAAGCCGCACGAGATGTGGGCCGCCATGACGCGCTCCATTGAGATACTCGTCGCGTTCTTCGAGTACTACGCGCAGAGGTGAGTAGGTGAAGAATTTTAAGAAAGAGCTTCGAACATTTTTGTATGGAAGCTGGCTTACTTACAAAATCCGCCATTTTGAAAAAATCTAGGTTCGGCGGCCAGTCATGAAACTCATGCCAATCGACAGAGTAAGGGAGTATAAACAAAAAGTGTTTTATAATCAAAGCTCTAAGTTTGCATTGAGATACTCGTCGCGTTCTTCGAATACTATGCTCAGAGGAGAGCTGTTAATTAAGGTTTAAATAGCGTTTTTTTTAAATAGATTGTAAATTCTAATTTGGAACACGCGACTGGTGCCGTAAGGAGTCATAAACATTTTATCTTTTTTTTTCGCAACGTGTTGTAAACCTTTTTTCCAAAACCACAACAAGTGTTAGCACGAGTTAGTGAGTGTGAATGTGAAGCGGTCGCCTTGTAAATGTCAGCTGGACCGTCGCGACAGCCGCCGTCGCTGTCGCAATGCAAGCCGCACGAGATGTGGGCCGCCATGACGCGCTCCATTGAGATACTCGTCGCGTTCTTCGAGTACTACGCGCAGAGGTGAGTAGGTGATGGTCTCGTAGTCAGAAGCCGACAACATACTAATATTCAAATCTTTTCTGTCGTTTTTTTTTTATAACGTTTTCCTTCATTTTTTGGTTGACAAGAAAAATATGTTGTGTTAAAAAGCATTATTAATTTTTCTTTTTTAAGTAGTCGACACGAGAAATGTGTAATTGTCTTAAAAAGCATTTTTTTTTCTTTTGTAAGTAGTCGACACGAGAAATGGGTAATTGTCTTAAAAAGCGTTTTTTTTTAATAGATTGCAAATACTAATTTGGAACACGCGTCTGGTGCCGTCAGGAGTCATAAACATTTTAACATTTTGTTTTCGCAACATGTTGTAAACCTTTTTCCATAAACAAAAAAAAAGAATGTTAACATGAGTTAGTGAGTGTGAATGTGAAGCGGTCGCCTTGTAAATGTCAGCTGGACCGTCGCGACAGCCGCCGTCGCTGTCGCAATGCAAGCCGCACGAGATGTGGGCCGCCATGACGCGCTCCATTGAGATACTCGTCGCGTTCTTCGAGTACTACGCTCAGAGGTGAGTAACTGAAGGGTTTTTAGAAAATTTTGTTATGACTTATTGCGACTTATCGTGACTGAATGTGACAAAGTGACTAAATTTGACTATGTATCGACATCGAGTGCAATCTGGAGACACAAACATTTTTTATTTTTTTCCCCGACAGAGGTGGTAAACCTTGTTCCTTGACCAAAACCACAGCAAGGATTAGTTTGAGTTACTAAGATTGCAGTCATCATTATGATCATCATCAACAGCTTATCGCAGTCCACTGCTGGACATAGGTCTCTCCTCGGGCTTTCCACTCAGCCCGATCCTCGGCGACTCGCATCCAGCTCCTGCCAGCCATCTTGCGCAGAGCGTCACTCCGCCAGGTCATAAACATTTTTCTTCTATCACCGGCAGACATGGTAAACCTTTTACCTAACCTCCCAAAACAAAAGTGTTATTATGAGTTAGTGAGTGTGAATGTGAAGCGGTCGCCTTGTAAATGTCAGCTGGACCGTCGCGACAGCCGCCGTCGCTGTCGCAATGCAAGCCGCACGAGATGTGGGCCGCCATGACGCGCTCCATTGAGATACTCGTCGCGTTCTTCGAGTACTACGCGCAGAGGTGAGTAGGTGATGGTTTTTAGGAAGAGCTTAGATTATTTTTGTATGGAAGCTGGCAATTTTTAAAAAATCGAGTTTCGCCGGCCAATTATGAAACTCATGTCAATCGACAGAATAAGGGAGTATAAACAAAAAGTGTTTTATAATCAAAGCTCTAAGTGATACTGTTTTTTTTCCGAGATATAAAGCCCATAAAACTAAAATTTCTAATGACAACAGGTATTTTTCAACTCCATAATCTCAAAAACTGTGTCACTTAGAGCTTTGTTTACTAAACAATTATTGTGACTTAAAGTGACTTAGTGACCTGACTACGTGCGATACATCGAGTGCAATCAGCAAACACAAATTTTTTTTTAGTTTTTCTTTACGAAAACCAAAACAAGGATTACATAGATTTTGTATCTATGGGCCCAGCTTCCTTTGACTGCTCTCTAGGAAAAAAAACCCATATTAATATGATTTGTGTTTTGCTGTAGTCTTCAAAGTGTATTTCTCTTTTGAATTACTTACTAAGATTACTATAAGTAGGTACCTTTCTATAATCCTTATTAATCCATAAGGTTTTCAACCTTAATGTTTTTGTGTGTGCGAATTTTAGTTTTGTCCTTTTGGAAAAGGTTTGCGTAATATGAAATACGAAGACAAAAGATGGCGAAAAATTTTGCTTATTGTATTACTAATATAAAAAAACATGTGTTTCTTGACACTCCTAAAAAGGTTTTTAGGCTTTTTCTTTCAGGTAAATTTGATTTATGATTTGTCGGGACCGAGTTGTGTAAGAGGTTGACGCTATGGATACCTTTGTGGCAGTCAGGAGCCGTCAATCTTTTTTGAATAGTTTTAACGAATCTTTTTTAAGACAATAACTTAAATGACGCTAAAATCGCAATCAATTTTCATTTGTTTTTTTAATCAGACATATATAGTGATTCAAGAGGAAGGTTCATGTGTGTTATGCAAACATAATATAGTAGAGGAACACTGATTATTATTTTAGTTGCATCTGAGCGAAGCCGGGGCAAATCGTAGCAACATAGTATTTTTAAAATAGGTTCGAATTATTTCACTGATGCCAAGAACCGTCAACCATTCAATGTATATTTGGACATTCCTGTATCGTTCATTAGGATTCGCAATTTATATTTTTAGAGATGGGCCGAGTACTCGTTAGATACTCGGTAGGTACTCGGTGTACTCGGCGGGTTTTTTGATACTCGTAATCGGCCGAATACCTCGATACTCGTTCCTCCGCAAGTGTTACTCGGTGCATCTCAAATATTTTTTTAAGCATTTCTGTGTTGATATTTTTTTCATTGTGATTCTTTACAATGCTATCCAGTCCATTTTTGTAGTGGCCTTTCAATTTAATAAAAGTATCTGATTAGCTGCCAAGTATTTCAGGGAAATAACTATCTTATCTCCACTTCATTAGTTTAACACTCAGTATTTACTGGTAAAAAGGATAAAAGTGTTTTATCTGTAGTGTGTTTTTTGATAGGCATGCATTTATGATTTATAAATATTGTATTATTTTATTATGGTGTCATCAATTCTTCTTTATCCTAGCGCTTATCCCGGTTGCATCCTCGGCCATTGCCTCGGAGCCCAGGATACGCTACGACTATGATCCTTAATTCACCAGTCTGGTTATTACAGTGGAGTGACTGACGTCTTACCTCCGTAACCCTTACATGGGAAACCAGACCATTTGGATCATAGTCGGGACCAACAGCTTAACGTGCCTTTCAAAGCATCATCATTTGCCTGCCCTGTTCCCAGTTTATCTGGGGTCGGCGCAATATGTCGACTTCTTCCATACCGGCCTATCATTCGTCATCGCGTCATTCACACCTCTTTCACTCATATCATCCTTCACACAATCCATCCATCTTTTCTTTGGCCTACCTCTCCCTTGCACACCATTCACTTTCATATTCATCATTCGTTTCGTCACATGGGTTTCCTCTCGTCTCATCACATGGCCATACCAGGATAGTCGGTTCCCCTTAACCTTTTCTATCACTGGTGCCACTTTCATACTTCCTCTGATGTACTCATTCCTTATCTTATCCATTCTCGTCACCCCACACATCCATCTCAGCATTCTCATCTCCGTTGCATGCAATCGTCTTTCATCCGTCTTCTTCGTGGCCCAACATTCCGATCCATACATTAAGACAGGTCTTATTACGGTTTTGTAAATTTTGCCCTTTAGCCGTAAGGGCAACCGTTGATCGCATGTTGTTGCAGTGACCTGTCTCCATTTCATCCAACCTGAGTTGATTCGATGCTTTACGTCCCTGTCGATGTCGCCGTCACTTTGGATGAGAGACCCTAAGTACCGAAAATCGGAACAGACTGGTAAGGGCATTCCGTCCAGTGTTATAGGCAAAGAACTGGAGAGACCGCCAAAGTCGCAAAACAGGTACTCAGTTTTGGTTTTACTGACTCTCAAGCCAACATTCTCCAGTCTTTGCCGCCACACCTCCAATCTGTTCTGGACCATCAGGGCGTCTTCATCCACTAGCACAATGTCGTCGGCAAAAAGCATACACCAAGGCGCCTCCTCCTGGATGTCCGACGTCAGAGCGTCCATTATCAACAAGAAGAGGTAAGGGCTAAGTGCCGATCCTTGGTGTAAGCCCACAGCCACATTGAAGCTAGTAGTCGTGCCGGCGGCGGAACGTACTTGGGTACTGCATCGGCTGTACATTGCTCGAATCAACTGCAGGTATTTCACAGGCACACCTTTCTTCTTCAGGGCCCACCACAAAACCTCACGCGGAACTCGGTCATATGCCTTTTCGAGATCAACGAACAACCATGTGCAAGTTTTTGTGTGCACTTCTGTACTTCTCGCACATTTGGCGTAAGGCAAAGATGGCATCCGCTGTACCTCGACCCGGCATAAAACCAAACTGATTTTGTGAAATTTCACTCTCCTCTCTCAGTCTTCGCTCAATCACTCTTTCCCATACTTTCATGCTATGCGACATTAACTTTATTCCCCTATAACCATTGCACTCTTGCACATCTCCCTTATTTTTAAAAATGGGCACCAGCAAGCTGTCGCACCATTCATCCGGTACCGCCTCGTCGTGCAATAACTTATTGAAAAACAAAGTCAACCACATCCATCCATCCGCTTTTAATAACTTCCAAACTTCAACAGGAATTCCATCAGGTCCTATCGCTTTCCCTCTTTTCATTCCTTCAACCGCCAATCTAACTTCATCTTCTTTGATGACCCTGACTAACCCTACATTTATGCGTGCGTTTTCCAGCTCTCCGCTCCAGTCATTCTCTTCATTCATCAACCTTTCAAAATATTCCTTCCATCGCTTTTTTATCCCATCATTATCTGAAATCACAGCTCCTCTTTCATCTTTTATACACTTTATATGTGTCACATCCCTCGTCTTTCGTTCCCTATTCTTTGCAAGCTGATACAATTTTTTCTGTCCAGTAGGACCCTCCAGTGTGCTATATAATTCGTCCTGGGCTTTTGCTCTTGCTACTGCAACTGCTTTTTTTGCTTTCTTTTTCCATTCATCATATTCATTCTTCTTCTCAGCTTTCATCGCACCATCATTTTCATCGACTTTCTGCCATTCTTTAAATTTATTTTTCTTTTCCTTTAGTATGAGTTGAACGTCCTCCGTCCACCACCAGGTATCCCTAGGTATCACGCCCTTCCCTTTTGACATACCACAGGTCGCCTTCGCCGCCTTTCTTATACACTCTGCCATTTCACTCCAGCATTCATTCACACTTTTCCCTTCCATCTCTCCCATTTCTACGATTTTATCAACTACCTCCTTTCTAAACTTGCTCGCGTACTCATCTTTCTCTAACAGATGCCACTTAATTTTAGGGGGTGGTCTGGCTCCGTCTTTCAAAGCATGGAATTATTTTTATTATAGGACAATCAGGTGATTCAAGCCTGCAATGTCCTGAACAAACTGGAAAACCCATCACAAAACCCAACACAAATTAAAAGAGTTCCCCCGGGATTCGAACACAACACAACAGTTACGAAGTGCTTCTTCACTATGGTCTTCTAAAAGGTGGAGGTACTTCCTCAGACGAGCGGCTCATACGATTACGATACGGAAGTTCCACTAAGATCTTAACGAAAAGCTTTTGATTTGTTAAGTCGAAAAGAAACGGCTCGTTAAGACTATTTCTTCTTAACGGCGCGTTTCAAATTGTACATTTGAATAATTGTTTTTTAAATGGAAAATACAAAGGAGATCTTAATTAAAGCGGAAAGATGGTATGTTAATGGTTAAGCGATCTTTCACTAACTGTAATTAACATATTTTTCCATCAGTTTTTCTATTGAGGACGGGCAAACGAGTGCTTTTTAATGAATTTCTATTGTTCGTTTATTTCTTAGTTTATTTTATTACTGAGTAGTTCTAACAGTTCTTTACTTTTTTATCTATTTAGAAATTAGTTCTTTTCTAATGACGATAATTTATAAATCTTTAGTTATCCTCCTGTTTACTAACGTTTTTTCGCTTGACGATTGAAAAGTGAATTTATCTAGTTTTTTTGCCTTTTTTTCTCAAAACAGATGACTAGATCTGGTAGGATCAGTTTGTATTTTGATAATAATAAACGCCTTGGTAGCCTAGTGGTTGAAGTACCGGGCGGTGGTCTTGAGGTCCTGGGTTCGATTTCAGGGTCGGACAAAACATGTGTGTTTCTTCGAACATAGCTCAGGTTTGCGATTTCCTTCCGGATTTTGGCAAGCGTGGTGATTGAGCCAAAATCCATCTTTGTAACGAAACATGATTTCAAATGATGGAGGCCTTAGTCCTGCAGTGGGACATTAATAGGCTGATATTTCTGGCATTATGTATTGTGAAACGCCGGCCGTCCAAAAGCTTCGAATATTTCGCTCTGTTTTCACATTTCGAAAACGGCGAGAACGGTACGAAATGGTGCCAATTTGAGAGATGCGCGGAACGCCTATTTAATATTCTTTTTACGGACAAAAAGCCGTTGGTTCTACGCCTTTTTTGTGTTATGAAGAACGAGCAAGTGGGCTAGCTGATGGCAAAGAAAGAAAGAAAATAGACAGTAGCCTATTTTCTTTCTTTCTTTTCCCCAGCTACAGCAATGCAGAAGGCTTCAGAGATTTACCTATGAATGTACAGTAAAAGTATCAGCCCATTAAAATAACACAGCCGGGTAAAGTCAACATCATATGAAATCATGTTCGTTATAAATATTCGTTACAAATCTTGGTGTTGCCGATGGCCCACATACTTATATTATTATTATTTTTATTAAAACCTTTTTGTAACTTCTTTTAAGCTTTATATTTTTACTTCTTTTTCTATGTCTTTGTGACACTCCTTCTTCCTGTCAATTATATCTTACTCACCTCAAGAACCCTTTTATTTCTCAATTTTCTCTACATATTTTTGGTGTCAGAAGTGATAAAATAAGTTTCTCAAAATGCTGCGTGCGGAGCGCGAGCGCGCCTTTGCCGCGGCAGCTCCGGTTCAGCAATGGATGAACCGCAACCCGGCACCTAATGGTGATGATGTTACAAACCGCAATGGTTTCACCCGTACTCCGCTTGTACACGCTCTTACGCTACAATTAGCGCCTCATGTTCCGGATGTCGGAGCGACGTGTACGAGCACTCATGATATAGAAACATTGCGGTTGACCCAAGCAGTCGCCAGCCAAGAAGCTCGGCGCCAAAGACGTGTCGCCGAAAAGGAGCGGGCACGCGTCCTCGTCGCGGAGGCTGCGGAGCGGAGACGTGCCTTCGTCGCGGAGGCTGCGGAGCGCGAGCGCGCCTTCGCCGCGAAGCTGGCAGTCGTCGAGGCGGAGCACCGCGCCCATATCGCGGCAATAAAAGCGTCCAGCAGAGCTGGCCGCCGAGGATCGAGCCGTGCGTCAGAGCCGCACGTTCAACAGTCCACTCATCAGCCTGGCCCTCAACAGCTCACTCATACCACTCATCAGCCTTGCCCTCAACAGCTCACTCATACCACTCATCAGCCTTGCCCTCAACAGCTCACTCATCGGCCTTGCCCCTCAACCGTGCCTCCCCATAATGAGGATGTAGATGCTAACCGCAATGTTTTCAGCCGTTCTCAGCCCGTACACGCTCTTCCGCTACAATTAGCACCTCATGTTCCGGATGCCGGAGCGACGTGTACGAGCACTCATCATATAGAAACATTGCGGTTGGCCGAAGCAGTCGCCAGCGTCGCCGCGCCTGTGGCTTCACAACTGGGGGCTTCGCGGTCGAGCTCGCGGGGGACGCCGCCGCCCGAAAGTCGCCGCCCTGATACCTCGGGGCCGGGCCGGCGGGGCGCGCGTACGTGGTACTCCACAAAGCCACCTCTGGCTACTAACCGTGACCTTTCTAGCAGTACACTACACGCACACGCTCATACGCTTCAAATTGGTCACTTCGAGACCACTGCGCCTCAAGCTCCGGTTCCCGGAGCGACGTGTGCGAGTACGAAGGTACGAGTAAGTAAAAGGTCACGGTTAGCTCAAAAATCTCTTTACCGCATTGTGATGGTGCGCCTCCGAAACGTGCCCGAGTATTTAGTCTCCCGAGAATTTAAGCTTTGTGGAGCGCTGCGTGTTCGCCCTGCGCGGGCTCGGCTTCGGGGCGTGGGGGCGGCCGTGCTCGGGCGCCGGCGCCCTGCGCGGGCTCGACTGCGAGGCTTTCGGTCTGCCATCCATCAGCGCGCGCACTCTTCATTCTCATACTCTCATTAGCTCTCATTTGTTACATAGCTTCACCATTTCATTACGAACCGCTCGCTCATTTCATCCATTATCTCATTCACCACCTCAAACTCACATTAGCAGCATGCTTGCCCCTCGCGTCCAAGATTCGGTTCTCAAACCATAAAAAATATGTTGAGAAAATTGAGGAATAAAAGGGTTCTTGAGGTGAGTAATAATATGTAATGACAGTTTGAAGGAGAAAATTTAAGTGTCACAAAGACATATAAAAACAAGTAAAAATAGAGAACTTAAAAAGGTACAAAAGAGGTTTTAATACAAATAATAATTATAAAACAATCCGCAACATCCTCGCCCCCCGTGTGGCAACACACGATAACACGATTTCGGTTTGAGAACCGAATCTTGGACGCGAGGGGCAAGCATGCTGCTAATGTGAGTTTGAGGTGGTGAATGAGATAATGGGTGAAATGAGCGAGCGGTTCGTAATGAAATGGTGAAGCTATGTAACAAATGAGAGCTAATGAGAGTATGAGAATGAAGAGTGCGCGCGCTGATGGATGGCAGACCGAAAGCCTCGCAGTCGAGCCCGCGCAGGGCGCCGGCGCCCGAGCACGGCCGCCCCGACGCCCCGAAGCCGAGCCCGCGCAGGGCGAACACGCAGCGCTCCACAAATCTTAAATTCTCGGGAGACTAAATACTCGGGCACGTTTCGGAGGCGCACCATCACAATGCGGTAAAGAGATTTTTGAGCTAACCGTGACCTTTTACTTACTCGTACCTTCGTACTCGCACACGTCGCTCCGGGAACCGGAGCTTGAGGCGCAGTGGTCTCGAAGTGACCAATTTGAAGCGTATGAGCGTGTGCGTGTAGTGTACTGCTAGAAAGGTCACGGTTAGTAGCCAGAGGTGGCTTTGTGGAGTACCACGTACGCGCGCCCCGCCGGCCCGGCCCCGAGGTATCAGGGCGGCGACTTTCGGGCGGCGGCGTCCCCCGCGAGCTCGAGCGCGAAGCCCCCAGTCGTGAAGCCACAGGCGCGGCGACGCTGGCGACTGCTTCGGCCAACCGCAATGTTTCTATATGATGAGTGCTCGTACACGTCGCTCCGGCATCCGGAACATGAGGTGCTAATTGTAGCGGAAGAGCGTGTACGGGCTGAGAACGGCTGAAAACATTGCGGTTAGCATCTACATCCTCATTATGGGGAGGCACGGTTGAGGGGCAAGGCCGATGAGTGAGCTGTTGAGGGCAAGGCGGATGAGTGGTATGAGTGAGCTGTTGAGGGCAAGGCTGATGAGTGGTATGAGTGAGCTGTTGAGGGCAAGGCTGATGAGTGGTATGAGTGAGCTGTTGAGGGCCAGGCTGATGAGTGGACTGTTGAACGTGCGGCTCTGACGCACGGCTCGATCCTCGGCGGCCAGCTCTGCTGGACGCTTTTATTGCCGCGATATGGGCGCGGTGCTCCGCCTCGACGACTGCCAGCTTCGCGGCGAAGGCGCGCTCGCGCTCCGCAGCCTCCGCGACGAAGGCACGTCTCCGCTCCGCAGCCTCCGCGACGAGGACGCGTGCCCGCTCCTTTTCGGCGACACGTCTTTGGCGCCGAGCTTCTTGGCTGGCGACTGCTTGGGCCAACCGCAATGTTTCTGTATTATGAGTGCTCGTACACGTCGCTCCGACATCCGGAACATGAGGCGCTAATAGTAGCGTAAGAGCGTGTACAAGCGGAGTACGGGTGAAACCATTGCGGTTAGTAACATCATCACCATTAGGTGCCGGGTTGCGGTTCATCCATGAGGCGACGTGGGCCCGGCGCTCCGCCTCGACACGCAGCATTATGAGAACTTAAATTATCTTCTGACACCAAAAATATGTATATTGACAGTTTGAAGGAGTGTCACAAAGACCTAGAAAAAGAAGTAAAAATATAAAGCTTAAAAGAAGTTACAAAAAGGTTTTAATAAAAATAATAATTATAAAACAATCCGCAACATCCTCGCCCCCCGTGTGGCAACACACGATAACACGATTATGGTTTGAGAACCGAATCTTGGACGCGAGGGGCAAGCATGCTGCTAATGTGAGTTTGAGGTGGTGAATGAGATAATGGATGACAAAAATATGTTGAGAAAATTGAGAAATAAAAGGGTTCTTGAGGTGAGTAATAATATATATTGACAGGAAGAAGGAGTTTAAAAATATGTTGAGAAAATTGAGAAATAAAAGGGTTCTTGAGGTGAGTAAGATATAATATATATTGACAGTTTGAAGGAGTGTCACAAAGACATAGAAAAAGAAGTAAAAATATAAAGCTTAAAAGAAGTTACAAAAAGGTTTTAATAAAAATAATAATAATATAAGTATGTGGGCCATCGGCAACATCCTCCCCCCCGGTGTGGATACACACGAAATCAAAAAATGTATAAAGCTAAAAGTGGTTTGGTGGTAGAATCACCAGTTTTTTGATGGGTCGACGTAGCACCCCATGAGGTGTCGCTACGTCAGCCACTCGAACTACTCCGTCCAAACCGGGCAAAACCCGAGTGATTCTACCACGCGGCCACACTCCCCTTGGGAGGTTCCCATCGCCTATAAGCACAAGGTCTCCGACTTGCGGGTTCAGGGTTGAAGCCGTTGCGACCCTCGGGACCAGCGTGGGTAAAAATTCGCGGACCCATCTTGCCCAAAAATGGTCCGCAAACCGTAAACCTTTGCGCCACTTAACACGATGGGTGAGATCAGATTCATCGACTCGCGCAAGGGGGGAGTATGCTGCGGGTGTGCCCAGTATAAAGTGGAATGGCGTAATGGCTTCATCCACGTCTGGGTCTGTGTCTACATGAGTTAGAGGTCTCGAATTGAGAATCGACTCTACCTCTAATAAAAAAGTGTTCAAGATCTCCTCCGATGTTGTCCTTTCTTTTAGAGTAGCCTTTAAGGCTGTTTTCACGCTCCGTACAAGGCGCTCCCAGCACCCGCCCATAAATGGAGAGGCTGGCGGAATAAACTTCCAGCGGATGTTGGTGTTTGTCGCGAACTCATGTACAGGCTCGCCAAACAGCTTCTGCAGCTCTCGGTTGGCTCCGACGAACGCGGTCCCGTTATCGGAGAATATGGTCCGTGGGCATCCTCTTCTCGCAATGAACCGCCTCAACGCCATTATTGCCGAATCAGTACTAAGGCTTCCGACCATCTCGAGGTGTACTGCGCGCACCGAGAGACATGTAAATAGAGCTACATATCTCTTCTCTCTTCTTCTTCCGATGGCTACAGTGACTGGGCCAAAGTAGTCGAGGCCAGTATGGGTAAAAGGACGGATGTGATGGCTCAGGCGCTCCGAAGGAAGGTCACCCATTGGCGGGCTTGAAGGGGCCTTTTTGAGAAGCACACACTGCAGACAGTTTCTTACGACAGCCTTTACTCTGCAACGGATCCCGACGATGTAGAAACGCTGGCGAAGCTCATTGATTATAATGTCGCTCCCACCATGGGCCAACTTTTCGTGGTAATGATTTATCAACAGTGTTGTCGTATGGTCCTTTCCACAGAGCACTATCGGGTTCTTGTCGATGGCAACATCTTTGACAGCAGTGATCCTCCCTCTGAGTCGCATTACACCTTGGTCGTCGAGGAACATATCCAAATTACGGAGCTTGCCTTTCGGGAGTGGGCCACCTCTGCTCACAGCAGTATACTCTTCGAAGAGACTTTTCAATTGAGAGTGAATGAAGAGATGTCGTTCAGCTTGCTGTAAGTCGTCTACGGACAACATCCAGAATTTACCACGGGGTGTAGACACAGAACCAGAAGAAACAAATTTTAAATTTTGACTGTTACCATGGCCTAAAAGCGCTCGAAATGTTTCAGCGCATTGAATTGCGCGAGCAGTGGCTCTTAATAAACGTAACCACTTACTAAATCGAGAAGGTTCCGCGACGAGTGGGATGAGTGGGAAGGGTGTGGATGATGTGGTGAACGCTACTGTGTGAGATACTGATGGAAGAAATGATGGTTTCAATTCGCTTAAGCCTAATGAGTTATGACCTGATGGTTCTGAAGGCCACTGGGATAGAGGTTTAACAAGAAATTGTGGACCAGAAAACCATCTTGATGACAAAGTGAAACTACATTTACTATTTACTCGGGTAGCGTCATCAGCTATATTAAGGCCGGTTGGAACGTAACGCCAGTTCGCTACGTCAGTTAATTCTAATATCTCACCTACGCGGTGGGCAACAAAAGTTTTAAGCGAACTGACGTTTGAACGTAGCCACTTGAGGACTGTTAAACTGTCTGTCCAAATAAAATATTTGGATGGCTTACGCTTATGAGCTTCTAAGATATAGGTAGCAAAGCGCGCGGCCATAAGAGCGGCCTGTAGTTCTAATCGCGGAATTGATACCGGCTTAATTGGCGCTAACCGTGCTTTGGCACCTATGAGGCTAAGCCACACGTCGCCATCCGAACTGCGAAACCGCCAGTACGCGACGCAAGCGTATGCCACTTCACTTGCGTCAGCAAATACATGCAACTCCGCTGACTCGGCCTGACGCCCGCATGAATAATGACGAGGGATAGAGCATGACTTAATATTAGAAAATTCATTATACCAAGCATTCCATTTGGTAGATAGTGGTAGTGGTAAATGTTCGTCCCAACTGATTCGACACTTCCAAGTTTCTTGGAAAATGGCTCTGCCCTTAACTACAAGGGGCGTTAAAAAACCTAACGGATCGTAAATTTGCATGAGGTATGCCAGAGCTGAGCGCTTAGTTAATTTGGATGGTAAGACTTCTAATGATGAACGTGTAAATGATAAGGAATCAGCCTCAACATTCCAAGTTATACCCAAAATACGGACGTTTGTTGAAGCTGACTCGGACGCGCACAAATCAGGAGAGATGGACGACAATGCTTCAGGACGGTTTGACACCCAAGATCTCATTTCCAAACCAGCTTTTGAATGTATTGTGACAATGTCTGAGGCTAATTTAGCGGCCTGATCAACAGAGTCGACACTCCCCAAATAGTCGTCCATGTAATGGTCGTGAATAATGGCGTCCGCGGCAGCGGGTGAAAGTGACCTGTTCTCCTCAGCATTGCGATTTTTTAAGAAAATGGCAGTGAATGGACTCGACGTAGCGCCGAAAATCATAGAAGCCATTCGAAATTCATGAATGGGCTGCGACGGATTCTCGCGCCATAAAAATCGTTGAGCGTCGCGATCTTCAACCCTTATTTTAGTTTGTGGGAACATTTCACGAATGTCACCAGTAAGTGCTACCGCTCCCTCTCTAAATTTCATAATAATACCTAATAGAGGCTGCAGTAAGTCAGGACCCGGTAACAAAAGTGAATTCAAACTCACGCCGGATGACATCGCTGCAGCATCGTGGACTACGCGAAGCTTTCGTTTCTGTGGGTGAAACACTCCAAAATGGGGAAGGTACCAAGTTATGTTTCCACTCTTTGGAGGCGCGGTGCAAATTTCAGCATAACCTTTTGTTATCATGGCCCGGATGTTCTCACAGTAAGCTTCAGCATATACTTTGTCCTTCCTCATTTTCCTTTCTAAGCTCGCAAAGCGAGAAAGAGCAAGCTGGCGACTGTTCGGCACCTTATCAATGTCAGCTCGCCATATGAGACCGGTTTCGAACCTGCCCGTAGGTAGCCGGCGAGTGGTTCGATTCAATATATCAATCGCTCGCTTATCATCATTGGAGAAATATTCCTTTTTGGAAATGCCTATCGAGTCTATGCGAAAGTACTCGTTTAACTGTCGATCCAAAGAGTCCGTGTCATTTGTATCGCAGTGATTGACAAACTCCACGGGTGATGATTTTGATTTGATGCGTCCAAAAAGGACCCAACCAAGGTGAGTTAACGCTGCTACTGGTTGGGATCGACCACCGCGCCTGATCGTGGAAGGAACGATCAGGTGCCAGTTGCCAATGCCAATCAGCAGCATCGGTTTGGCTTCGTCATAACTTAACTCTTCGACTAAATCCGATAGGTGGTTAAAGGAATGTAAATCCTTTGCTTTGATCGTTTGGCTACTTAGATTAAGATTAGGAATTGAACGAACATTCGATAATGTGAATTTTTGATGACAATGGAGCCCTTGAACCTCTAAAGACACGAAAGTAACGTCGGACTCTCTTGTCAATCCACCTACTTTTATTTCTACATTCTCAAATTGAGGAATAAAAAAAGGTTTTAATAAAAATAATAATAATATAAGTATGTGGGCCATCGGCAACATCCTCCCCCCCGGTGTGGATACACACGAAATCAAAAAATGTATAAAGCTAAAAGTGGTTTGGTGGTAGAATCACCAGTTTTTTGATGGGTCGACGTAGCACCCCATGAGGTGTCGCTACGTCAGCCACTCGAACTACTCCGTCCAAACCGGGCAAAACCCGAGTGATTCTACCACGCGGCCACACTCCCCTTGGGAGGTTCCCATCGCCTATAAGCACAAGGTCTCCGACTTGCGGGTTCAGGGTTGAAGCCGTTGCGACCCTCGGGACCAGCGTGGGTAAAAATTCGCGGACCCATCTTGCCCAAAAATGGTCCGCAAACCGTAAACCTTTGCGCCACTTAACACGATGGGTGAGATCAGATTCATCGACTCGCGCAAGGGGGGAGTATGCTGCGGGTGTGCCCAGTATAAAGTGGAATGGCGTAATGGCTTCATCCACGTCTGGGTCTGTGTCTACATGAGTTAGAGGTCTCGAATTGAGAATCGACTCTACCTCTAATAAAAAAGTGTTCAAGATCTCCTCCGATGTTGTCCTTTCTTTTAGAGTAGCCTTTAAGGCTGTTTTCACGCTCCGTACAAGGCGCTCCCAGCACCCGCCCATAAATGGAGAGGCTGGCGGAATAAACTTCCAGCGGATGTTGGTGTTTGTCGCGAACTCATGTACAGGCTCGCCAAACAGCTTCTGCAGCTCTCGGTTGGCTCCGACGAACGCGGTCCCGTTATCGGAGAATATGGTCCGTGGGCATCCTCTTCTCGCAATGAACCGCCTCAACGCCATTATTGCCGAATCAGTACTAAGGCTTCCGACCATCTCGAGGTGTACTGCGCGCACCGAGAGACATGTAAATAGAGCTACATATCTCTTCTCTCTTCTTCTTCCGATGGCTACAGTGACTGGGCCAAAGTAGTCGAGGCCAGTATGGGTAAAAGGACGGATGTGATGGCTCAGGCGCTCCGAAGGAAGGTCACCCATTGGCGGGCTTGAAGGGGCCTTTTTGAGAAGCACACACTGCAGACAGTTTCTTACGACAGCCTTTACTCTGCAACGGATCCCGACGATGTAGAAACGCTGGCGAAGCTCATTGATTATAATGTCGCTCCCACCATGGGCCAACTTTTCGTGGTAATGATTTATCAACAGTGTTGTCGTATGGTCCTTTCCACAGAGCACTATCGGGTTCTTGTCGATGGCAACATCTTTGACAGCAGTGATCCTCCCTCTGAGTCGCATTACACCTTGGTCGTCGAGGAACATATCCAAATTACGGAGCTTGCCTTTCGGGAGTGGGCCACCTCTGCTCACAGCAGTATACTCTTCGAAGAGACTTTTCAATTGAGAGTGAATGAAGAGATGTCGTTCAGCTTGCTGTAAGTCGTCTACGGACAACATCCAGAATTTACCACGGGGTGTAGACACAGAACCAGAAGAAACAAATTTTAAATTTTGACTGTTACCATGGCCTAAAAGCGCTCGAAATGTTTCAGCGCATTGAATTGCGCGAGCAGTGGCTCTTAATAAACGTAACCACTTACTAAATCGAGAAGGTTCCGCGACGAGTGGGATGAGTGGGAAGGGTGTGGATGATGTGGTGAACGCTACTGTGTGAGATACTGATGGAAGAAATGATGGTTTCAATTCGCTTAAGCCTAATGAGTTATGACCTGATGGTTCTGAAGGCCACTGGGATAGAGGTTTAACAAGAAATTGTGGACCAGAAAACCATCTTGATGACAAAGTGAAACTACATTTACTATTTACTCGGGTAGCGTCATCAGCTATATTAAGGCCGGTTGGAACGTAACGCCAGTTCGCTACGTCAGTTAATTCTAATATCTCACCTACGCGGTGGGCAACAAAAGTTTTAAGCGAACTGACGTTTGAACGTAGCCACTTGAGGACTGTTAAACTGTCTGTCCAAATAAAATATTTGGATGGCTTACGCTTATGAGCTTCTAAGATATAGGTAGCAAAGCGCGCGGCCATAAGAGCGGCCTGTAGTTCTAATCGCGGAATTGATACCGGCTTAATTGGCGCTAACCGTGCTTTGGCACCTATGAGGCTAAGCCACACGTCGCCATCCGAACTGCGAAACCGCCAGTACGCGACGCAAGCGTATGCCACTTCACTTGCGTCAGCAAATACATGCAACTCCGCTGACTCGGCCTGACGCCCGCATGAATAATGACGAGGGATAGAGCATGACTTAATATTAGAAAATTCATTATACCAAGCATTCCATTTGGTAGATAGTGGTAGTGGTAAATGTTCGTCCCACTTCTGACACCAAAAATATAGAAATAAAAGTAGGGTTCTTGAGGTGAGTAAGATATAATAATTGACAGTTAGAAGGAGAAAATTTAAGTCACAAAGACATATAAAAACAAGTAAAAATAGAGAACTTAAAAAGGTACAAAAGAGGTTTTAATACAAATAATAATTATAAAACAATCCGCAACATCATCCGCAACATCCTCGCCCCCCGTGTGGCAACACACGATAACACGATTATTGGACGAATCTTGGACGCGAGGGGCAAGCATGCTGCTAATGTGAGTTTGAGGTGGTGAATGAGATAATGGATGAAATGAGCGAGCGGTTCGTAATGAAATGGTGAAGCTATGAAACAAATGAGAGCTAATGAGAGTATGAGAATGAAGAGTGCGCGCGCTGATGGATGGCAGACCGAAAGCCTCGCAGTCGAGCCCGCGCTGGGCGCCGGCGCCCGAGCACGGCCGCCCCCACGCCCCGAAGCCGAGCCCGCGCAGGGCGAACACGCAGCGCTCCACAAAGCTTAAATTCTCGGGAGACTAAATACTCGGGCACGTTTCGGAGGCGCACCATCACAATGCGGTAAAGAGATTTTTGAGCTAACCGTGACCTTTTACTTACCTTAGTACTCGCACACGTCGCTCCGGGAACCGGAGCTTGAGGCGCAGTGGTCTCGAAGTGACCACTTTGAAGCGTATGAGCGTGTGCGGGTGTGTACGGCAGTGTACGGCTAAGAAGGTCACGGTTAGTAGCCAGAGGTGGCTTTGTGGAGTACCACGTACGCGCGCCCCGCCGGCCCGGCCCCGAGGTATCAGGGCGGCGACTTTCGGGCGGCGGCGTCCCCCGCGAGCTCGACCGCGAAGCCCCCAGTCGTGAAGCCACAGGTGCGGCGACGCTGGCGACTGCTTCGGCCAACCGCAATGTTTCTATATGATGAGTGCTCGTACACGTCGCTCCGGCATCCGGAACATGAGGTGCTAATTGTAGCGGAAGAGCGTGTACGGGCTGAGAACGGCTGAAAACATTGCGGTTAACATCTACATCCTCATTATGGGGAGGCACGGTTGAGGGGCAAGGCCGATGAGTGAGCTGTTGAGGGCAAGGCTGATGAGTGGTATGAGTGAGCTGTTGAGGGCAAGGCTGATGAGTGGTATGAGTGAGCTGTTGAGGGCCAGGCTGATGAGTGGACTGTTGAACGTGCGGCTCTGACGCACGGCTCGATCCTCGGCGGCCGGCTCTGCTGGACGCTTTTATTGCCGCGATATGGGCACGGTGCTCCGCCTCGAGGACTGCCAGCTTCGCGGCGAAGGCGCGCTCGCGCTCCGCAGCCTCGGCGACGAAGGCACGTCTCCGCTCCGCAGCCTCCGCGACGAGGACGCGTGCCCGCTCCTTTTCGGCGACACGTCTTTGGCGCCGAGCTTCTTGGCTGGCGACTTCGTACTCGCACACGTCGCGCTCCGCACGCAGCATTTTAAGCGGAGTACGGGTGAAACCATTGCGGTTAGTAACATCATCACCATTAGGTGCCGGGTTGCGGTTCATCCATTGCTGAACCGGAGCTGCCGCGGCAAAGGCGCGCTCGCGCTCCGCACGCGGCATTTTGAGTATCACTTTACTTTATCACTTCTGACACCAAAAATATGTAGAGAAAATTGAGAAATAAAAGGTACAAAAAAGGTTTTAATAAAAATAATAAACAATCCGCAACAGGTTAGTAGCCAGAGGTGGCTTTGTGGAGTACCACGTACGCGCGCCCCGCCGGCCCGGCCCCGAGGTATCAGGGCGGCGACTTTCGGGCGGCGGCGTCCCCCGCGAGCTCGACCGCGAAGCCCCCAGTCGTGAAGCCACTGAATGAGATAATGGGTGAAATGAGCGAGCGGTTCGTAATGAAATGGTGAAGCTATGTAACAAATGAGAGCTAATGAGAGTATGAGAATGAAGAGTGCGCGCGCTGATGGATGGCAGACCGAAAGCCTCGCAGTCGAGCCCGCGCAGGGCGCCGGCGCCCGAGCCCGGCCGCCCCGACGCCCCGAAGCCGAGCCTGCGGAGGGCGAACACGCAGCGCTTCACAAAGCCTCCGAGATCGTAGCGAACTTGTTTTTCCTACGATTTCGTTGGACCGTTCTGGGGAGACTAAATACTCGGGCACGTTTCGGAGGCGCACCGTCACAATGCGGTGAAGAGATTTTTGAGCTAACCGTGACCTTTTACTTACCTTAGTACTCGCACACGTTGCTCCGGGAACCGGAGCTTGAGGCGCAGTGGTCTCGAAGTGACCACTTTGAAGCGTATGAGCGTGTGCGTGTAGTGTACGGCTAAGGTCACGGTTAGTAGCTAGAGGTGGCTTTGTGGAGTACCACGTACGCGCGCCCCGCCGGCCCGGCCCCGAGGTATCAGGGCGGCGACTCTCGGGCGGCGGCGCCCCCCGCGAGCTCGACCGCGAAGCCCCCAGTCGTGAAGCCACAGGCGCGGCGACGCTGGCGACTGCTTCGGCCAACCGCAATGTTTCTATATGATGAGTGCTCGTACACGTCGCTCCGGCATCCGGAACATGAGGTGCTAATTGTAGCGGAAGAGCGTGTACGGGCTGAGAACGGCTGAAAACATTGCGGTTAGCATCTACATCCTCATTATGGGGAGGCACGGTTGAGGGGCAAGGCCGATGAGTGAGCTGTTGAGGGCAAGGCTGATGAGTGGTATGAGTGAGCTGTTGAGGGCCAGGCTGATGAGTGGTATGAGTGAGCTGTTGAGGGCCAGGCTGATGAGTGGACTGTTGAACGTGCGGCTCTGACGCACGGCTCGATCCTCGGCGGCCGGCTCTGCTGGACGCTTTTATTGCCGCGATATGGGCGCGGTGCTCCGCCTCGAGGACTGCCAGCTTCGCGGCGAAGGCGCGCTCGCGCTCCGCAGCCTCCGCGACGAGGACGCGTCTCCGCTCCGCAGCCTCCGCGACGAGGACGCGTGCCCGCTCCTTTTCGGCGACACGTCTTTGGCGCCGAGCTTCTTGGCTGGCGACTTCGTACTCGCACACGTCGCGCTCCGCACTCCGCTTTTTGAGACTACCAGCCCGTCTTATTCCCCGCCGGAAAACCTAGCCCGGATTGGTGCCGCTCTACGGGGACCTGCCCGCGATGCCGTGGCTGTTCTGCTGGCGGCCGCGCGGGACCCACTAGAGGTGATGCGTGCTTTAGAGGTCGAGTTCGCCAGACCAGAGCGCGTCATCCTGGCTGAGTTGGCAGCAGTCCGGTCCTTACCTAGGATCTCGCACAACGAGTCCGCAAGGGAGATCAACACGTTTGCGTGTAGAGTTCGACACTGTATTGAGGTAGTGCGCCTCCTAGAAGTGCAAGAATATTTAGCCTCCCCGGAGTTGTCAAACGAAATCGTTGGAAAGCTAACAAATTCGTTGCGATCTCGATGGACGGATTTTGCCTACTCTCGGGAAAGAGATCCCGTTAAAAGGTCCCGCCTCGAACTCTTGTCAGAGTTTCTTATGCACGAGGCCAACTTAAAATCAAAATATGATTATGTCGAAACTGTAAAACGAGATACCAAAGACTTTAACTTCAAGCCTGTTAGATGCCATGTCACAAATGAGACCTCTTCGCCCTCAGCATTTAAACATTCTAAAAAGGTTTGCACATTTTGTTTAGAAGTAGGTCATCTCATTTTACAGTGTAAAAATTTTGCAGCCATGTCTATTGATGAAAAGTGGAAATGGGTAACTGACCAAAAGGTGTGTTATGTATGTTTTGTTAAAGGCAAACACACTTATCGAAACTGCAAAAGGTTTTCATGCCGAGTCCCAGATTGTTTCAATAAGGGAACCCATCACACCTTACTCCATAGACATGCGCCTCCATTGACTGTGGCTCACTTGAGTAGCGGGACGGACGGCGTGAATGTTGTGTCGGATAATAGCGAGCGTGACGCGGAAATTACAGCCACCGGTGATGTCGCAGTAGCTTACAACTCTCCAGAAGCGTCACAACGCCCACTACTGAAAGTGGTGCCTGTCAACGTCTCGGGACCCAAAGGTACCGTCAGTACATTCGCCTTGCTTGACGATGGGTCCACTGCAACGCTGGTTGATGCTTCAATCACCGATGCAGTGGGCGCCATAGGTCAACGATCTCGTTTTCGAATAAATGCAGTAGGTGGATTGACAAGAGAGTCCGACGTTACTTTCGTGTCTTTAGAGGTTCAAGGGCTCCATTGTCATCAAAAATTCACATTATCGAATGTTCGTTCAATTTCTAATCTCAATCTAAGTAGCCAAACGATCAAAGCGAAGGATTTACATTCCTTTAACCACCTATCGGATTTAGTCGAAGAGTTAAGTTATGACGAAGCCAAACCGATGCTGCTGATTGGCATTGACAACTGGCACCTGATCGTTCCTTCCACGATCAGGCGCGGTGGTCGATCCCAACCAGTAGCAGCGTTAACTCACCTTGGTTGGGTCCTTTTTGGACGCATCAAATCAAAATCATCACCCGTGGAGTTTGTCAATCACTGCGATACAAATGACACGGACTCTTTGGATCGACAGTTAAACGAGTACTTTCGCATAGACTCGATAGGCATTTCCAAAAAGGAATATTTCTCCAATGATGATAAGCGAGCGATTGATATATTGAATCGAACCACTCGCCGGCTACCTACGGGCAGGTTCGAAACCGGTCTCATATGGCGAGCTGACATTGATAAGGTGCCGAACAGTCGCCAGCTTGCTCTTTCTCGCTTTGCGAGCTTAGAAAGGAAAATGAGGAAGGACAAAGTATATGCTGAAGCTTACTGTGAGAACATCCGGGCCATGATAACAAAAGGTTATGCTGAAATTTGCACCGCGCCTCCAAAGAGTGGAAACATAACTTGGTACCTTCCCCATTTTGGAGTGTTTCACCCACAGAAACGAAAGCTTCGCGTAGTCCACGATGCTGCAGCGATGTAATCCGGCGTGAGTTTGAATTCACTTTTGTTACCGGGTCCTGACTTACTGCAGCCTCTATTAGGTATTATTATGAAATTTAGAGAGGGAGCGGTAGCACTTACTGGTGACATTCGTGAAATGTTCCCACAAACTAAAATAAGGGTTGAAGATCGCGACGCTCAACGATTTTTATGGCGCGAGAATCCGTCGCAGCCCATTCATGAATTTCGAATGGCTTCTATGATTTTCGGCGCTACGTCGAGTCCATTCACTGCCATTTTCTTAAAAAATCGCAATGCTGAGGAGAACAGGTCACTTTCACCCGCTGCCGCGGACGCCATTATTCACGACCATTACATGGACGACTATTTGGGGAGTGTCGACTCTGTTGATCAGGCCGCTAAATTAGCCTCAGACATTGTCACAATACATTCAAAAGCTGGTTTGGAAATGAGATCTTGGGTGTCAAACCGTCCTGAAGCATTGTCGTCCATCTCTCCTGATTTGTGCGCGTCCGAGTCAGCTTCAACAAACGTCCGTATTTTGGGTATAACTTGGAATGTTGAGGCTGATTCCTTATCATTTACACGTCCATCATTAGAAGTCTTACCATCCAAATTAACTAAGCGCTCAGCTCTGGCATACCTCATGCAAATTTACGATCCGTTAGGTTTTTTAACGCCCCTTGTAGTTAAGGGCAGAGCCATTTTCCAAGAAACTTGGAAGTGTCGAATCAGTTGGGACGAACATTTACCACTACCACTATCTACCAAATGGAATGCTTGGTATAATGAATTTTCTAATATTAAGTCATGCTCTATCCCTCGTCATTATTCATGCGGGCGTCAGGCCGAGTCAGCGGAGTTGCATGTATTTGCTGACGCAAGTGAAGTGGCATACGCTTGCGTCGCGTACTGGCGGTTTCGCAGTTCGGATGGCGACGTGTGGCTTAGCCTCATAGGTGGCAAAGCACGGTTAGCGCCAATTAAGCCGGTATCAATTCCGCGATTAGAACTACAGGCCGCTCTTATGGCCGCGCGCTTTGCTACCTATATCTTAGAAGCTCATAAGCGTAAGCCATCCAAATATTTTATTTGGACAGACAGTTTAACAGTCCTCAATTGGCTACGTTCAAACGTCAGTTCGCTTAAAACTTTTGTTGCCCACCGCGTAGGTGAGATATTAGAATTAACTGACGTAGCGAACTGGCGTTACGTTCCAACCGGCCTTAATATAGCTGATGACGCTACCCGAGTAAATAGTAAGTGTAGTTTCACTTTGTCATCAAGATGGTTTTCTGGTCCACAATTTCTTGTTAAACCTCTATCCCAGTGGCCTTCAGAACCATCAGGTCATAACTCATTAGGCTTAAGCGAATTGAAACCATCATTTTTTCCATCAGAATCTCACACAGTAGCGTTCACCACATCATCCTCACCACTCATCCCACTCGTCGCGGAACCTTCTCGATTTAGTAAGTGGTTACGCTTATTAAGAGCCACTGCTCGCGCAATTCAATGCGCTAAAACATTTCGAGCGCTTTTAGGCCATGGTATCAGTCAAAATTCAAAATTTGTTTCTTCTGGTTCTGTGTCTACACCCCGTGGTAAATTCTGGATGTTGTCCGTAGACGACTTACAGCAAGCTGAACGACATCTCTTCATTCACTCTCAACTGAAAAGTCTCTTCGAAGAGTATACTGCTGTGAGCAGAGGTGGCCCACTCCCGAAAGGCAAGCTCCGTAATTTGGATATGTTCCTCGACGACCAAGGTGTAATGCGACTCAGAGGGAGGATCACTGCTGTCAAAGATGTTGCCATCGACAAGAACCCGATAGTGCTCTGTGGAAAGGACCATACGACAACACTGTTGATAAATCATTACCACGAAAAGTTGGCCCATGGTGGAAGCGACATTATCATCAATGAGCTTCGCCAGCGTTTCTACATCGTCGGGATCCGTTGCAGAGTAAAGGCTGTCGTAAGAAACTGTCTGCAGTGTGTGCTTCTCAAAAAGGCCCCTTCAAGCCCGCCAATGGGTGACCTTCCTTCGGAGCGCCTGAGCCATCACATCCGTCCTTTTACCCATACTGGCCTCGACTACTTTGGCCCGGTCACTGTAGCCATCGGAAGAAGAAGAGAGAAGAGATATGTAGCTCTATTCACATGTCTCTCGGTGCGCGCAGTACACCTCGAGATGGTCGGAAGCCTTAGTACCGATTCGGCAATAATGGCGTTGAGGCGGTTCATTGCGAGAAGAGGATGCCCACGGACCATATTCTCCGATAACGGGACCGCGTTCGTCGGAGCCAACCGAGAGCTGCAGAAGCTGTTTGGCGAGCCTGTACATGAGTTCGCGACAAACACCAACATCCGCTGGAAGTTTATACCGCCAGCCTCTCCATTTATGGGCGGGTGCTGGGAGCGCCTTGTACGGAGCGTGAAAACAGCCTTAAAGGCTACTCTAAAAGAAAGGACAACATCGGAGGAGATCTTGAACACTTTTTTATTAGAGGTAGAGTCGATTCTCAATTCGAGACCTCTAACTCATGTAGACACAGACCCAGACGTGGATGAAGCCATTACGCCATTCCACTTTATACTGGGCACACCCGCAGCATACTCCCCCCTTGCGCGAGTCGATGAATCTGATCTCACCCATCGTGTTAAGTGGCGCAAAGGTTTACGGTTTGCGGACCATTTTTGGGCAAGATGGGTCCGCGAATTTTTACCCACGCTGGTCCCGAGGGTCGCAACGGCTTCAACCCTGAACCCGCAAGTCGGAGACCTTGTGCTTATAGGCGATGGGAACCTCCCAAGGGGAGTGTGGCCGCGTGGTAGAATCACTCGGGTTTTGCCCGGTTTGGACGGAGTAGTTCGAGTGGCTGACGTAGCGACACCTCATGGGGTGCTACGTCGACCCATCAAAAAACTGGTGATTCTACCACCAAACCACTTTTAGCTTTATACATTTTTTTGATTTCGTGTGTATCCACACCGGGGGGGAGGATGTTGCCGATGGCCCACATACTTATATTATTATTATTTTTATTAAAACCTTTTTGTAACTTCTTTTAAGCTTTATATTTTTACTTCTTTTTCTATGTCTTTGTGACACTCCTTCTTCCTGTCAATTATATCTTACTCACCTCAAGAACCCTTTTATTTCTCAATTTTCTCTACACTTGGTTTTGATTTAATCACCACGCTTGCCAAATGCGAGTTAGTGAAAAACATGGCCTGTGTTCGGGAAAAACAGATATACATTTTACCGACACAGGAATTGAACTTAGGAATTTGGATTCATGAGCCTGTATTTAAACCACTAGACTATAGAGGTTTAGTATTGAAACACTAGGTCTGCAATCAACTTTTTGCTATTAAAGACACTTTGCCGAAATAACGTCGCGTAATTTTGTGCTACATACTACTTCACTGTGGTCTTCTGTAAGGTGGAGGTACTTCCCCAGACGAGCGGTTCATTCGAGTGGAAGTTCCACTAAGCTCTACCTCTCTTTAAAATTATCGTTATGAATGGAGACTTTACAGACAGAAACATAGCACAACGGACGCCGTATGTCGTCTAATTCTGTATAACAAATGTCAATATTTATTTAGGACCGTAACTTGGTTACCTTCAAATACAAACTTTCACGTGTCTCTTCAAATACTGGGATCGGCATATGTCTTTTTTTAGGAAAGAGACGAAAAATACTAATTAAGCCTTGCTATTTCGGTTTTAAACTTTTTTGGTAGCTGACTGATTCTCCTATCTGGTACCTTTATTATGTAGGTATGGCACAGTGTAGAACTTCTGTTGCGTTTTATCGGCTTGGTGTGTCTCGACGCTTAAATTATTTTGCACGACATATCTTTTTTACTTATTTCTATGGGATGGTGGCCTAATGGTAAGGATGGCGCCTCACATACGTGAGGTCCGTGGTTCGAATCCAAGCCCATCTCTGGATATTTCGTAAATATAAGTGTGGATTTGTGCCATTTGCTCGGCGGTAAAAGGAAACAAGGAAAGGAAACTTTAGTTCAGTTAGATCTGAATGTGTAACCATGATCCAATCCGTCTGGTTCCCCTCTAAGGGTTACGAAGGTCTGATGGCAGTCGCTTCACTGTAATAACCAGACTCGCCAAATCCTGGATCATGGTCAAAGCGGACCCCGCACGGAAACGGGATAAACGCTAGGAGGATGATATTTTTTTACTTACTAGCACTTCGAAGTGTCAATAGTTGATACTCTTGTTAATTCCCTATTTTCTTACAAAAAAAAACAACTTATTCATCACATTATTATTTATTTTTCCATCATAAAATAACTTTCCTTTGACTGTTTAACGACAAACACTTTTCTCATCACTTTTCTTGTGTCAAAACTTCAGAAATTTCATTAATAATATACGAGTATTCGTAATACAAGACAGCTAAACAAGACAGAACTGAAAATGAACTCTAACACTTAACACTAAGGTTCATATTACCTTACATACGCGTTATATGCAAATTATATCACGTAACTCGGTCGCAAACTATTTGAGACTTTAATTTTATAGCGTTAGAGTGGGTTTTTCTATTGAATTTGCTAGCTTAGTTAAGTTTAATACGTAGTTTATTACGAATTAACATAATACGAGGGAACATTGATGTGAAGATACATTTTGCTATATAAAGGCTTGCAAGTAAAGTACTTTTACAAATTATAGTGTGCAATGCATATTATTTTCAGCTTTTTATGCCTGAAAAACGAAGACATATATTTTTTGTGGTTAGGGCAACACATTTCAGAACCGTGGTGCGGAGTCCTAACTTTTATTTACCGACCGTGATTAAAATTAAAACTAATTAGATTCAATACCAACCCAACAATAATAACCTAACTCAAGAGCAAACCATTAAACTGAGATAACCAATATAACAGACTGTAGGTATTAATAACGGAAATTAGAAAAACAGTCTAACTTAACTGTTTTCATTCAATTTATATCAAGTGATAATGGAATGATAAGATCTCGACACCTGCCTCGAATTAATAACTTTGATTGTTTGTTTGCTTGTTATGAATAGGCTCAAAAAATACTGGAACGTTTATAAAAATTATTTCATCATTCGAAAGGTATATTAGCCCCGAGTAATATAGGCTACAATTTTAAAACAAATTTAAATGTGTGTAAATGACATGTTGAGTACGAAGCCGGGGCTAGCCGCTAGTATATAATACTAGCGGCCACCCGCGACTTCGTCCGCGTGGAATTTCGCAATTAAAGATAGCCTATGTTCTTTCTCAGGCTCTAAAGACGGTCTGTGCTAAATGACGTCGAAATCGGTTGAGAGGATTAAACGGGAAAGCGTTACAGACAGGTAGACAGAGTAACTTTCGCATTTATAATATAGGGATAGTATAGGAACTCGAGCGAAGTCGGGGCTGGTAACTAACTAATAAAGTCGCAGGCTAACTGCAGCCACGGAAGGGGTAATCTATATCCAATGACCCCATTACGGGCGGTCATTATACAATTAATCATTATTAGCATAGACAGTCTTGAGACCCTGAGATAGGACATAGGCTGCCTTTTATTGCGAAAAAAGGGATCTGAGGTCGAGGCCCTGGGCTCATTTTCCGGGTCTGAAAATTTGCGTTGGTTTTTCCGAACACAGGCCAGGTTCGTGATTGACAATCCGCATTTGGCAAGCGTGGTTATTACGCCAAAATTCATCTTTGTAACGAATTTAAGGGAGGTCCACTCGAATGGGCCGCTCGTCTGGAGAAGTACTGCTATATGCTTCGTTTGGATAAAACAGGCAAAGCCGCGGGTAAAAACTATCATAAAATAAAGTACAAGAACCCGTGCGTCTAATCTAACTTATAAAGTCGCAGGCTAACTGCAGCCACGGAAGGGGTAATCTATATCCAATGACCCCATTACGGGCGGTCATTATACAATTAATCATTATACTGCGGTATAATGGAGGGAATATTTGCACGCTTAATGTGGCTAAGGATCGTACAGAGTTTGACGTTTATGAGTTTGAATAATGGCTTCTGGTTGACGTTTATGTGATGTTTATTTAAAAGGGAAATGTGTTAATTTATTTTTTGTAATTACAGTACTTTCACCCTTTAGGGTCCGCCAAAGCTAAGATGTGTATTGTGTGTGTCGTTGACTGCCTCCGTGGAGCAGTGGCTAGTGTGTCGCACTTTAAAGCGGCGGCCGCGCCGGAAGTCCTGGTTTCGAATCCCGGATCGGACCGATGAAATTGTGTCTATGTTTTCATATTGTGATAACACAGACACAGTCCGGAGTTTGGAAGTTGGCGGTGTATTTACACCCCCGTGCTTCGGAAAGCACGTTAAGCCGTTGGTAATGCGCCTGATCTCTCTACGGTCGTGTCAGACTGCTGTCCCACCGAATTATGAGAGTGAGGGAATAGTGAGTGCACCTGTGCTTGCGGACTCACTTGTGCACTATAATATATCCTGCGTACTTGGCTAATCGTAAGATTGGCCGCCGTGGCCGAATTCGGCTAGGCGGGTATCAATTTGTGTCGTGAAGTAGCCAATAGGATATTAAGTCGTGATTGATCACGTGTTAAGGCCAAATACTATTTGCTGCTTACGACACATCTCCGCTCCACAGCACACATCTAAGCTTTGGTGGAGTCTCAACGGTGCTAAGTCTCGAAATCCAGGGTTCGATTCTCGGGTCGGGCATAATTTGCGTCAGTTTTTCCGAACACAGGCCGAGTTTATGATCGCAAATCCGCATTTGGCATACGTGTGATTAACCAAAAAAACATCTTTTTTACGAATTTAAGGGTGGTCCACTCGAATGAGCCGCTCGTCTGGGAAGTACCTCCACGTTACAGAATACCACAGTAAAGTAGCACTTTGTAACTGTTGTGCTGGTGAAAAAGGTCACCAGAGCTCAGTTGAGGAGGGCATGGGGTCTTAGAGGCTGGCAACTCATCGACCAGTGCTTAAGCAACTTATCTCGGAGTCAGATCATGTATGTGATGTTGTGAGATAGTTATTTAATTAATTTTACAAAGGCTTGTTGAAGGTTCAACATTTCACAGAATATGTCCGTTCCTCTACAATGCTACCAGTTAACTGTTCGAATGATAACAAACTAGTTGAACTCGAATTGTTCTAAACTTTCCACTGAGGAAGTCCGTAACGAAGCAAAGCACGTGCTGAATTTTTAATTTATGTTATTTTTGCATATACTTTATTTATTCAATTCAATTTAATTGGTTCATACTGACTTACAGTTGCCCAACACGTCAGTATGTTAGCATTTAATGGTTACAAATATACACAAAATCATCATATACAATAATCAAAGGGAAAAAAAATGTTAGTCGAGTCAATTTGAAATATGTCAATAGGTTAATCATTAATTTAAACAATAGTCATGAAATAGGTTCATGTCAAAACAAAATTAAGTTATACATTACACAAATAAAATGAAAAACAATACAAATTCACCGATGCCAAAAATATTGTTGTCAAATAGATAAATGTCAATGTTATGATGAGTGCCATAGATTCAAACTGTTAGAAATGCCCAGAGACCAGAAAATTGTGGTATGATTTTGATTGACGTGATGTATGATGGCTAAGGTGACTACGCGATGTGAAGCGACTGTCGCTTCACATTACAGAATCCTTGTAAGAGCGGGTCGAAGACCACCTATTGCATAGCCCTAAACTTCTAAGTTTGAAGCTTGTACTATGGATCCTAGGGAATGGATAGACATACTTAAACACTATTATAAGCATCCCTGACTCGAGTACAAATGCCGATGTTCATCCCACAACATTTGCCACTAGCGAGATTCGAACCCGCGACCCTTGTTTTTGCAGCCAGGATGTCTGACCAATACACCAACGGAACTGTCAAGGATGGTATTATATGGACCGATCACGTCAGAACACCTGTTATAGGGAAATCACCCATTCCCTAAAGGATAGAAGTACTTCTGCCGAGGGGGTGATCTAGCTCGGGGACCGAGGTCCTTATTACACTGTGTTGGTGCAGTCGTATCTATACTAATATATAAAGCTGAAGAGTTTGTTTGTATGTTTGTTTGTTTGTTTGTTTGTTTGTTTGTTTGAACGCGCTAATCTCAGGAACTACTGGACCGATTTGAAAAATTATTTTTGTGTTGGATAGTCCATTTGACGAGGAAGGCTTTAGGATATTGTAAATCGAAGCCCACGCGAACGGAGTCGCGTGCGGCCGCTAGTATATGCTAAGTCGCGGCGGAAACACTGCTAGCGCGATGTAGGTCTGTATGGAAATATCGCTGTGCGTGTCAGCGCCATCTGTTGAGTTGTATCAAAACTACTCCTTTGTGGCAATGTAGATAGGTGTCTTCACAGTATCAATATTTCCGAAGCGCAGAATGTACATAATTCTCAGTTTGAGCATGTTTCTAAGTCGCTTAGCCAGGCTTAAATTCGTTCAGGTGTAAGCGACAAACGATACCGATCGGCTCGTGTGGAAATACCAGTATTTGCTTAGACAGGCTGGAAATTATTTTATGTTGAAACTAGAGGGAACACTTTGCAGGCCTGTTCTGTTCAGATTGAAAGAGCAGGAATATGGTTATTTCTTAGAACATATTTTTTTGGTGGTGGCCATAAATACACTTATCTATTTTTATTTTTGTTTAATACAGTGGGGTAGAGATAGCTTTCGTTGCCTTAAGTCTTAGTTTAAGTTTGCTAAATCCATGTTAAAATAAAGTTTATGTGTAACATTCAAATAGTAGGTAGTGCTTACCGAACGAATGGTTTGAATTCAATTATTTTTTTGTTGGAAAGTCCATTTGGCGAGGAAGGCTATAACACTATGTGTGCGGAAACCGTATCCACACGGACGGAGTCGCAGGCAGCCGCTAGTAAACTAATAAAGGTATAAAAATATAACCTTTCATTCCGCCATTTTGTTTTAAAAACATTGCCAAACGCGTTCCAGTTATCCTGAGGTCATTAATTAACCATGCATTCGCTTTTATGACACGTATGAAAAATATACCCAAGGGTTGTATAATATGTTTTATGTACACCAGGTTATGTTTTAAATGTTACCTTCCATTGATACACATGAGCGTAAAAATAGTCATACTATAAAAAGGTTAACATTTGCAAGTCTAGCAGTCAGTAAGTTGTAGCCAGGGTCTCACAAAAGTCGCAGGTTCGAATTCCGCTAGGTGAATTTTTTTGTGAGATATACATCGGCATTAGTACTTGAGTCATTGACATAAAGTAACTATCCGTTCTCAAGCATCCATAGTATAAGCTTTGAGCTTAGTTTGTGGCTAGGCAATTAGTGCGTTCGCGGCGGCCCGCGACTTCGTCCCCGTAGATTTCTTAGCTTAAAGCCTTCCTTCCTGGATAAATGGACTATCCAACACAAAAACATTTTAGTACTTCTGTGATTAGTGCGTTCACAAACAGTTTTTTCAGCTTTATTATATAAGTAAAGATAAGTTTTATTTCCCATCCTCTCCGCCCGTATGCCCGAACCTTTATATAAATAAGCCTCTCATTTTTCCCACCTGCCCCATAAATTGAGGAAAGCGTCACTTTTGACACAACGCGTAAATCAACATATTGCGATAAAATACATTAACTATATTTCATACTGTCTGACATGTTTCTCTAACCCATTCTTATGCCGTCAAGGAAATAACAACCAAGGAAATAATGTTATGAAATACCTACTAATAGTCGTACAACCACATAAAATAATATTTTTCAACGTCACATATTATATTGATCTGACTCCGTGTTAAGTAGCTTAAGCACTTGTGTTACAGACATCAGAATCAATAGTAGTTTCTATCTTAATATATAAGTAGAAGGAGAAAATAGTAGTTTTTTTAATACTTCATAAATAGAATTTGTACGGAACCCTCAGTGCGCGAGTCCGATTTGAACTTGGCCAATTTTTTTTATCCTGAGGTTTTCCGTCTTTTGGAAGGCACGTAAGACAGTTGATTCCGGCGGCATTTGCAGTTGTTAATAACCAATCCGCACTGGGGCTAAATGCCCGATCTTCATATCTATCCATAGGGAAGACCCGTGCCCAACAAAGGTAGCCATCTTGCAAAAATCCCTTATGCCAATAAGGGCTATGATTACAGGCAGTTTCCATTCCAAAATGGATTCCGGCCAAACCGCTATAATTTCAGCAATAATGCATAAGCCGGATAAATTAGGAACGTAGCTACTGTGTTACACTGAAAGCTATACTATAGGTTCGCTATGAGTATGACTGTTTTTATTTTTTGTACGCAGAATAAGACACCTTGGTCTAACAGGCAACTTGTTGACCATTTAATACCGTTGCGACCGGTATTCGGCCACAGCGGGCAATCGCACTATCAGCCAGGTACTCTGGTTGTATTTAGTGCACAAGTGAGAGCGCAAGTACAGGTGCACTCCCTATTCTCTCACTCTCATAGTTCAGTGCGACAACAATCTGGCACGACCGTAGTGAGATCAGGCGCAGGACCAACGGCTTTTAACTTAGCAATCGCAGGCCGAGCACGCTAACCACTGAGCAATAGCCTATTGATACCTATCTTAAAAATTCAAGAATATTACCGCTTTCAATGTAAACAGGTGTTAGAACACAGCTATAAATGTTTCAAGGTAAATTACAGGATCGGGAACACTGTAAACGGATTAATTGTGATCGTTTATAACGTAATTCTCATAAATTGGACTAAAACATTTAAATGAGTTTGCGTTTTTCTGTTCTTGTGTGTATTGAAGGACTAGCGGCCGCCCGCGACTCTGTACGCGTGGATTTCGGTTTCCGCACACATAGTGTTTAGCTTAAAGTCTTCCTCGAGAAATTGACTATCTAACACAAAAGGATTTATTTTTCAATTAGAACCAGTAGTACTTGAGACGAAACAAACTCTTCAGCTTTATTATATTATGTAGTATAGATTTAGGGTAAACTTTCTTGACCACTACACCAAACAGTCTCACACTCACTAGATGTGATAGTATGATAGAAAAGTATTTGATTCTTTATCGCCTTTTAGGCTAAGGACTCACGAAGCGTTTTTCACCCGCGCCCGCCGCGGTGGCGGAATAGAGTTTTTATTTCAAAACTCACGAGACCGCGTAATTTTGCGGTTACGCAGCCGTCGCGGTTGCGATTATCGCTCGCAAACTTGGCGGTTGATTATCGCAAGACGAGCGGTTGCAAGACGGGCGGTGAAACGATCAGTTGAGCTCCAGACCACCATGGACACACACCAGAAACGAGCTGTTGCGTTATACTTTCTTCACAGAAGACTTAAAAAAAGAAGGCCTAAAAGGTTCTGGATACATCCACTGATTGCGGAAAGAGATCGTTATGGATTATTTGTCACTCTTATTAATGAGTTAAAGAAGGATGATGATAAAGTTCCCTCCGCTGCCCACTGCGGTCGCCCGCCAACCGATCGCAGAAAGCGCGGGAGCAACCCGCCGCGGTTGCGGGACCGCGAACCGCGCCCGCCGGTAGAAGATGACCGCCGGTGCAGCGGGACCCGCAAGCAACCGCACACGCCGCGGGCGTAAAACGCGTCGTGAGATGTGCTTTAATTTTTTACATAAATATCTGTATTCTACAAAGGCTGCGGGCCCGCAACCGCGGCGGGCGCGGGTGAAAAACGCTTCGTGAGTCCTTAGCCTTAATAGGCTTCAAAACTACAGGTCAAAAAGAATACGGCTATTTTGCAAAAATGCTATGTTCTATCTCAGTATATTTAACACGAAAGTCGCTTCCTCCTAAGTATCTATTACACAAAAGCTGCTTGTAGCGTACAACCTCTTTTGTACATATTTTCTATATTGCAGCCATTTAATATGTCAACTGTCATTGTGGCTTCTTATTCTGTCATTGATTTTATTGTTACATTTTCTCATATACATTTACTCTTTGTTTTCTCGCATTAAACCGTATTTTTACAACAAAACCATTTAGTTTCCATTTCAATCCACATTTTACATTGGTCCTTCACCCGTAGTTATTCAGCAACCTAGTTTTTTTCGTCAGTTTTCAAGTAAGTAATTTCATTTAGTACAGTCTGCATACATCACGTAGTTACATTTTACAATCATGCTTACTCGATCGAAATCACGCCAAACTGCATCAGACAATGACATCGCCACCAAACCCATTTTGCCTCCACCATCATCTGATCCCACGCGTTGTATGTCGAAGTCTAAAGGTTCTAATGCCTCATCAGTCTCCGCCACCACGATCAAGGCACGTAAGGCGGCAGCAGAAGCTCTTGCTAAACGTCGCCAACTCGAGCGTGAACAGCAACTTGTTCAGGAAGAAGCTACGTTAGAATTGCAGAAAAGACGTCATCTTCACGCTCTACAACAACAAATGGAGGAGTGTGAGTTGCAGGCAGAGCTGGCGGCAATCGAAACCGAAGGAAGCCACAGCAGGCGGAGCAGTCACCGGGGTTCGGAGGTTTCCCATCAGTCGCGCAGAACAGAGGCATGGGTTCAAAATACGGTTCGTAATTCTGTTTTTCCTTTTGAAGCGGCAGAAGTCACAAATTTGTCTGAGCCATCGATTGCTCACGCGGACATCGACTTCGCAAAGCGCTATACACCCAAACAGACATTCACAGGCAGATCCGAGGCTGCGGCACATACTTCGCCACCTCCTCACGTGGACTGCGAACTGTCGGGGTCAAGGAAAGCTTGAAAGGTACGCGTAACGAACCCGTAGCCTGCCAAACTGCGTTAGGTTGGACGCTCTACGGTTTACCAACAAGCGCTACAAAATGTATACAGTTTGTCAATCACACCTCACTCTTAGGTCAGGATCAGACAACCAAAAATGAAAACTTAGAAATTAAGGACAGTCATGTGAAAAAACCTTCCTGCACATATTTTTGGACTGATTCCTCGACTGTTCTTGCTTGGCTGCGAAGCGACGCTCGCTCGTTCAAGCCTTTCGTTGCCCACCGAATTGGTGAGATCATTGAAAACTCTGAAGTAAAGGATTGGAGGTGGGTACCGACAGACATGAACGTAGCCGACGATGCCACTCGAGCGCAATCTCTTAAACTGAGCGTAGCGAGTAGATGGTTTACTGGGCCATCCTTTCTTTTACTTTCTTCTAACGATTGGCCCACAGAACCAGTAATAGAACTCCCACCACGTCTGGACCAGAGTGAGTTAAAACACAAGCTCCTTGAAGTGGTCGGGGTTCTGGCAGACAACGTGGAACCAACTAAACCAGTCACAGCGGACTGCTCTCGATTTAGTAGTTGGTTACGTTTGGTGCGCGCTACCGCACGCGTTCACCAAGCAGCGTACATTTTTCGGCACTCAGTTCAAAATTCCTCTCAAACTGACCATAGTCTTCGTTCACAAAACACGTCAACCACTCTAATCCCACTCGGCGCAGAATTCGTGAAAGCCGCAGAGAGGCACATTTTGATGAAGACACAGATTGATAGTTTTTCTACA
Organism: Nomophila noctuella; assembly: GCA_958496325.1. Taxonomy (NCBI): domain Eukaryota; kingdom Metazoa; phylum Arthropoda; class Insecta; order Lepidoptera; family Crambidae; genus Nomophila; species Nomophila noctuella. The sequence continues at coordinate 3,677,770 of OY292511.1, read as the reverse complement.
GAATTTCGATGTGTACTAAACGCACAGCCGGGCGCCAGAAATAGTCGTCTTGCCAAGCTTTCCCCTATCATTGCAGAAGATGGGCTCCTGCGGCTGGCAGGGAGGATCAGAGCTGTTGAGCATGTGAGCCAGAATATCAGAACTCCGGTATTGTTGGACGGCTCTCACCCGGTGATCCGACTGTTAGTCAAGCACTACCACGAAAAGATGGGTCACGCAAATCACGAAGCCGTTATCAACGAACTTCGGCAACGGTACTGGCTTCTTCGTTTACGAAATTCCGTAAAGTCATTGGCGCACCGATGTCTGTGGTGTAAGCTAAAGAAAAGTGTTCCAGAAACGCCACCAACTGGAGACCTGCCTCAGCAACGAATGGCACATCACTGCCGGTGTTTCACGTTCACTGGTTTGGACTATTTTGGACCCATTGACGTTACCATTGGTCGCAGGCGTGAGAAGCGTTATGTGGCGCTATTTACCTGCATGACATCCAGAGCTGTCCACCTGGAGCTAGTGCATTCTCTTTCTGCGGATTCAGCGGTATCCTGCATTCGTCGATTCATCGCTATAAGAGGTGCACCCACTACTATTTTTTCCGATAATGGCACTCTCGGCGACCCTAAAAGAACGTGCACCAAAAGAAGAGACGCTTCTCACACTACTCGCCGAAGCAGAAGCGATAGTCAACTCGCACCCTCTCACTCATGTGTCTGTGGATCCTAGTGACCAAGAAACGTTAACGCCTTTTCACTTTTTAATCGGCTCATCTTCCACAAATGCGCTGCCTACTGGTCTTGACGACAATGTACTCATGGGGCGTGCGGAATGGAAGAAGGCTTTACGGCTAGCAGATTTCTTTTGGTCGAGGTGGGTGAAAGAAGTACTTCCCACAATGCAGCCTAGACAACGTTTCCAGCGAGCCGCCACTATCCAGATTGCTACCGGAGATCTCGTCCTCATCGCCGTACAGTAACCTTCCCCGAGGCGTGTGGCCTCGAGGCTTGGTGACAGCGACATATCCAGGACGTGATGGAGTGGTTAGAGTGGTAGATGTGTCCACTGCGGCAGGTGCGCTCCGTCGTCCTCTCAGCAAGGTAGTCAAGCTTAACCTGTTAAATTAGTGCTTGCACTAGGGGGGAGGATGTAGCGTACAACCTCTTTTGTACATATTTTCGATATTGCAGCCATTTAATATGTCAACTGTCATTGTGGCTTCTTATTCTGTCATTGATTTTATTGTTACATTTTCTCATATACATTTACTCTTTGTTTTCTCGCATTAAACCGTATTTTTACAACAAAACCATTAAGTTTCCATTTCAATCCACATTTTACACTGCTTATTTACAGCATATAGCCTAATTTAAAAATATATGATCACCCATCTTAGTTTATTCCAACCTAAAGTTGCTCAACTATAGTTATTATTAGCTTGGCTGTGGACCTGTCGCTAAATAATGACTCGCCAGCCACGCCTTTAATATACACTTCTATTTCGAGGTGTGGTGACGAATTAGCGAAATTAAAGCTAAATATAATTGCCATGCCTCGATGGTCTAGTAGTTGAACCAGCGAGCCGTAGTATTGAGGTCCTGGGTTCGATTTCCACATCATCCCTACTAATATTAGAATGGCTATAAGTCTATCTGTAGTATAAGGTTTCTCGCTTAAACCTCTCAGCCGATTTTTATAAAATTCGGCACAGACAATCTTTAGACCCTGAGAAAAAACATACACTACCTTTTATTACCAAAAAAGGGATCTGAAATCCACGCGGAGGAAGTCGCAGACGGCCGCTAGTATTGTTTTGAAAACATGATTTCCAATAGAGGCCACTGCACGGCCAAAGGCCTGCTGTCGTAACCAAGATGGGTGTTGACTTAATCACCACGCTTGTCAAGTGCGGGCCGGTTATAGCAAACCTTATGATTGTTAAAGTTATATGAAACGTTAAGTTTTTTTTTTATTTTAACAACTGAGAGGGTATATTATGTGTGATTGATTGGACGAACGATTGAACATAAAGCTCAAAATATTCACTCAGCCATTTGATGTACATATTTACGAGTATGGAAACATAGTTCGGCGTGGATACACCTGCACTATATTTTAATTGAAGATGACACACTAAGCCGAAATAACGTCGCGTAATTTTGTCTAGAATTGTTTAACCGCCGAGCTGTCGCGTAATTTCTGCCTAGTGTTTTCCTACACCTGCGTTTACACAATACGTTACAATACAAATAATTACTCGTAGTCTGAAGAGGCAATTGTGCCTACCCAGCTAATACCATTATATTAATGAGATCTCGTTATAAGAGGTCTCACCCTTGATATCCCCTTGATATCGACCGAGCAAACATTTATCCGTGTTGTCTTTTGTAATGACTTAGACGAACCTCTTGGTTTAGTGGTAAAGTAGCAAACATAGACCAAGAGGTCGCGGGTTCGATCCCCGCAAGGTACCAAACATTAGTGTGCATGAACATGTCTGTTTGTACTGATCTTGGTGTTATATGGTTTTTTAAGTATATTTGTACTACTGTTGATTCTGATATCTGTAACACAAGTGCTTTAGCTAATTATCACAGTCAGAGCAATGTATGTATGTGATGTTGTAAAAAGAAGACGTATCTTGCAACATCACATAAATATTGATCTGACTCTGCGAAGAATAGCTTGTATGCACTTGTTTTAAACGGGTAAGGCTATAGTATAACACTATGTGTGCGGTATCCGAATTCCACGAGGACCGAGTCGCGGGCGGCAGATAGTTAGCTAATCTATACTCTATACTAATGGATAGTCCATTTGACTAGGAAGGCTTTAGTTAGGCTATAGTATTTATATATGTGTGGAATCCGAAAACCACGCGGACGGAGTCGCGGGCGGCATCTATATAGCTCATAAATTAACGCCCAGACATGTTCATACACAACGTTTGTACGGTGTCGAAAATAGCCATTATATAATAATTTCAAAAATGGCTCAAAACGGTATATTTAGCATTTTAATTATAAAGACCACATTTTCTTCGCTCACTGTTTAGCCCCATCCAAGGTGTTTCAATGTTAAAATTCCCCTCGCCGTCAAGGCACGCCTGTTGAATCGTGAGCAAAGCCATCGGCGACTCATTAACTAGACGGCGTTAGTTGAATATTTATAGACCTACCTTCTGGAAAGTGAATTGGGGGTTTCCGTTTGGAGGTGGCGCGTGGGAGATCAGTAAAACATCTGTTACTTAGAACGTCCAGACTATCTATATCTATACCACTTCAGCCGCACTTATTTTGTATTTATTTTTAAGGTTTATTTTACATAATTGTAAAATTGAAATTCAATTTAATAAAAAAGGCAAAACTGTTGAGTTTCTTGCGGCGTCTCTTCTCAGCAGGCCATTCACGTCGAGGCGCTGGTAGGGTAAAAAAAACCGGCCAAGAGCGTGTCGGACACGCCCATGAAAGGGTTCCGTAGCTAAAAGGTGTCCCGACCGCTTAAGACACCATTTAGTAAGGGCAACTACACGTCGTAAGTTTGTCGAGTTCTATAAAAATAACTATGTATGATACAGAGTTTGCTATAGTTTATGTTGAAAGTACTTACTTGGAGGTATACAGGACATTTTTTTCAGAATTATTGTAATAGTATTTCAAAAGTTAAGGGGGGGGGGGGGACGCTCTTATTTTAACTTTGTATTAATATATCTCGAGACTGGGGTGTTTGATCCACATGGTTTCAAGGCAAGTTTTATTGTATTTAAAAATACCTTTACAACGATACCCCACACGATGGGGTAAGTCGATTTTTTTTTTCGAATTTACTTTTCTATGTTTGGGAGGGGGGGTGAAAAATAATTATTTTTCGATTATTTTAAAAACCAATTCTTGAATTATCACTATGCATCTCTCCACCAATTTTCGTGGCAATCGGTTCAGAAACGGCGGAGAACGAGCCAGGACAGACAGACAGACAGACAGACAGACAGACAGACATGACGAAATTATAAGGGTTCCGTTTTTGCCATTTGGCTACGGAACCCTAAAAAGTTTTGACGTGCAAAAGAATTTACTAAGTAAATCAAATTGCTAAATATTTTTTTTTCATTTTCATTTTTCATTTTAATTTTCACTGGACCAATTTGAATAAAAAAATCCATTACACCCAGTCGTCAAAACAAAAAAGGTAGAAATAAAAATAAAAAAATGAAACGAAAATCGACAACAGAGAGCAACAAAGCAGTTGAATGTCTACCAATCTGACACGAACTTTCATGTGAAAGATAAGATAAAGTATCAGCCTTTTAAAGGCCCGTTGATCTAGGAGTCAGAAACCCTGGCTACAAAACCGAGGGTCGCGGGTTATGGTATCAAGTCATGGATGTTTATAAACGTATTTAACCCATATAGCCCAGCCGTGCCCAAATGGGAACGCCTAAAGAAATACCCACATTTTTTTATTATTAAAATTTTTATGATTATTTATTATGAAAACGTATTAAGTATGAAACTGGACATTTTATTATTATACAAAAAGTAAAAAAAAATATTCAGATTTAGATTTTAGCGGTCATTTTGTAGGGGGGTTTTAAGGATAAGAGATAACCAAAAGTACGTAATTTTTATTAGTAACTTTTTCTTCATAACCCTTTTATATTTTTTCATAAATAACATAAATATATTGTGAACTTTTTGTGGAAAATAAATCACAATAATGAATTGAGTATTGATAACTGTAGAAGTGATTTTACACTGGTGTCCCCATTGGAGGTCGGTGGGCACATGAGAGGTAAATAATTCCTGTTTTTGTTACCATATAAGTCTGTATAAAAATGACAATAACAACATTAATCAGTACAAATATGTACTGCTATCTTGAAAAAGGATCGTTTTTGTGATATGATTGACGATGATGATCCATCGAGGCATTCAGATACTCTTTCTCCAAAGCCCAGGCATAATTACAGACGAAAAATATGGGGATGAGGATAATATACATAGCAGTGCAGCTCCACGAGACATACCAGAAATAATCTATGTATTTATGAAATAAATGATCATGAATAGGATAGAAGGTATCGAAACGCCTTGCCGAAAATAAGTGACTCGGAACTTATGTTCAAGGATAGGTATTGCAGCCGTAAGAGGGAGCCCTAGACACAATATCGTCTACTTCCAGGCGGCCAGTGCCTGTTGCACGACAACCAGCAGGTTCTTAGTTGGGTACAGTCGGTGAAGGTAGAACCTAAAATTATTCGTCAGTTGTAGTAACAGAGATGAAGTACATAATCCGTGCTGATCTCAACCAAGGTTCCTACAAAAGTCAATCAATCACTACTATAACTAGGGAATAGTGTCTGAACTACGAATTCAAACTACGATATCGTTTTGCCTCTCAGAAAAGGTGGGATACCAGCATCGTTTACAAAAACAAAACAAGGGGATGGGCTGTGTTTATCAAGCACACCCAGTCCATTTCTAAATATCCGCTATACGTTGAAAAATTGTGATGGGTATTATTGGATTCGGCAGTTGAAAGTGCATGGCAGAGTGATGATGGCCTAGTTGAGCGATGGTGGCCTTGTGGTACGGACGGCGCCTCACATACGTGAGGTCCGCGGTTCGATTCTGGGCCCACACCTCTGGATTTTTCGATATCTATGTGTGGATGTGTGCCATTAGCTCGGCGGTGAGGGAAAACACCGTGAGGAAACCTGCACATTCAGTGATTTCTGACTTTAGTTCAGTAAGATCAGAACGTGTTACCATGATCCAATCTGTCTGGTTCCCCTCTATGGGTTACGAAGGTGGCAGTCGCTTCACTGTAATAACCAGACTTGCCCAATCCTGGATCATGGTCAAAGCGGACCCCGCATAGAAACGGGATAAACGCTAGGAAGAAGAAGAGAAGAGAGAAGTTGAAAGTGCATGGCACCTTCACAATCTGACCGAAGTAAGCTTCGTTACTTTGACAGGATTGAGGATGATTAGCATCAATAACATCATTACATATCTCATTATTTGAGACATAGAGAGGGTGACTTTTTGCGTCCACAGCTTCTGTAGAGCCAAGATTTCAGCATGACAATAAAGGTCACTTACCACAAAAACATTTCCAACACTGCAATGTTTTAGATGTCACAAAGTAGCTCATTGGCAATGCAGAAAGTGCATACAGACTTTAAGAAATATAAGAGGATGCTTTGAAAAAAATCACCCCGTATGAGCCCAGCGTCCCCATTTGAGCACGGGCGTTTTTTTCCAAGAAAAAATTTTTTTTTTTCAGATTTTTTTTATGTTTTTCTAATAACAGTAGTTGTGTCAACCACCTAATAAAGAAATTTCTGAAATTCCACCGCTAGGTTCCTCATGGGTCCAAATGGGTTAAGTATGTCTATCCGTTCCCTAGCTTCCATAGTACAAGCTTCGAGCTTAGTATGGGGCTAGGCAATTGGTGTGTTAGTCCAATGAATTTATTTATTTTATTTATGTCCCACTGCATGGCAAAGGCTTCCATCATTTGAAATCATGTTTTCGTTACAAAGATGAGTTTTGGCTGAATCACCACGCTTGCCAAATGTGGGTTGGTGATCACAAACCCGGGCTGTGTTCAGAAAAATCGACACAAATTTTGCCCGACCCAGGAATCGACCCCCGGTACTTAAACCACTAGACCATCGAGGCGAAAAGATAAGATAGCAAGAATTTATTTTTTACCTGGCCCATCATCATCATCATCATCATCATCAGCCTATCGCAGTCCACTGCTGGACATAGGCCTCTCCTAGGGCTCTCCAATTAGCCCGATCCTCGGCGACTCGCATCCAGCTCCTGCCAGCCATCTTGCGCAAATCGTCACTCCACCTGGCCTGAGGGCGTCCTACACTACGTTTTTTGGGACTCTTGCTGAAACGCGGTATCCACTCTAGAACTCGTTTACCCCAACGGTTGTCGGTTCTGCGGCTTATATGGCCAGCCCATTGCCACTTCAGCTTGCTAATCTGGTGAGCTATGTCGATGACCTTAGTTCTCTGCCGGATCACATCATTTCGAATGCGATCCCGCAGAGAAACGCCGAGCATAGCTCTTTCCATAGCCCGCTGAGCGACTTTAAACTTGTGAACCAGCCGTGCCGTAAGTGTCCACGTTTCAGCTCCATATGTCATTACGGGTAGGACGCACTGATTGAAGACTTTTGTCTTAAGGCATTGTGGAATCGACGATAAGAAAACTCGACGTAGTTTCCCAAATGCTGCCCAACCTAGCTGTATTCTTCTATTCACCTCGCTCTCAAAGTTGTTTCTACCCAACTGCAACGTTTGCCCGAGGTAGACATATTTCTGAACAACTTCGAGAACTGCGCCGTGAATCGCGATCGGTTCCGGTAGAACATGTTCATTGAACATGACCTTGGTTTTGTCCAAGTTCATCCGTAGGCCGATGCGTGCAGAAGAGTCAGCCAGGTCATTCAGCATCTGTTGTAGGTCCTGCAGCGTCTCTGCCATTATGACGATGTCATCTGCGATCCCACTTACCTGGCCCAATCCACTTCATGAATGTAATAAACTACCTAAATAAAACCACTTCTCCCTACTTATTTTAAGGGATCTCTTAAATCTAATTTAGGATCCTCTAACTTAAGTTAGATGAGAAGTTACTCAAAAACTTGGGTTATATTTTAAAACAAATTGGGATGTATGTAAAAAGTTTTGAGTGAAATATTATGTCACTTTATTTTTTAAGTTAATAAGCTATCATAGTGGAAGATAAAGATATTTATTTAACTAGTGGCCGCCTGCGATTCCGTTGGCTTTTGTTTATTTCGGTTTCCCAACACATATTGATATACCTACTATAGCTTAAAGCCTTCCTCGACAAACAGACTATCCAAATCGGACCTGTAGTTCCTGAGATCAGCGCCTTCAAACTAACAACCAAACAAACAAACTCTTCAGCTTTATTATATTAGTAACTAGCTGCCCGCCCCGGCTTCGCCCGTGGTACTTACTTACATGTATTATATATACAAACCTTCCATAAGAATCACTCTATCTATTTAAAAAAACCGCGTCAAAATCCGTTGCGTAGTTTTAAAGATCTAAGCATACATACGGACATACAGCGAAAGCGACTTTGTTTTATACTATGTATTGATTGAAGATTACTTTCCGTCACGACATACATACACCTTAGAATTTTCATATCGGTACACATCATCATCATCATCATCCTAGCGCCTCTCCCGGTTGCATCCTCGGCCATTGCCTCGGAGCCCAGGGTACGCTGCGACTATGATCCTGAATTAACCAGCCTGGTTATAACATTAAAGTTACTATAGTCTGACCTCCTTAAGCCTTACAGGGGAAACCAGATAGCTATTTTGGTCCAGTCATTCTTATTCAACTTTTTAATTTTTCATGCAAAATCTCGAGCAAAACCACAGGCCCTAACTAGTTCGTAATAAATATCCAATGCGTACATATTTAAAGGAACTTGAACCTACATACCAAGGCCATAAAATACAAAATTCATTACACTCTGGTTTACCCAAATTGTACCTAACCATTTTACTGTTTCACAATGTGGGTATAAAACCTACCAGGGCTGTTTGTTATAAACAAGATTTTCTTGTTTAGTGATGGGCAGAACCGGTTTTTTTACGAAACATTGTTTTTACTAAAAACCGATTTTCATATTTACGAATATTCATAAATTGTTCGTTTGTTTATTTGAACGCGCTGATCTCAGGAATTACTGATTAAAATTGAAAAAAATATTTTGAGTTGAAATGAACTATTCATTTGTCGAAGAAGGCTTTAAGCAATAATAAAACACTATGAGATAACACGGGGACAAAGTCGCGGGCGGCCGCTAGTACGTTAATGAACATGGATGAGATATCCCACTTACATTTTCCTCTAGCGGGATTCGAATCCACGTCCCTTGATTTTGTAGCCACGGTCTCTGACCACTATGCCATCGAGCCCGTCAAGTACAAGTCGAGGAGAAATACTGATATAAGAAACAACATTTACCGACCATCACTAATCCAGAAAGATTTATCCAGAAATAATGGCCAAATGCTTCTCCAGATACTTTGCTTTTGGAAGATCGTAAAAAATATAAATTTCAGTCTGTTTTTTAATATCCTTGAAGGGTCTTTATAACATTTAGAAGATTTATAAAGCTTTTAACATGATGAAGTTTTTAAGAAGCTCGGCATATGAATATAGTTTATTTTCTATGTTAAAACGACCATCGGCTATTTTTGGGCCTAATGTGGGTTATGCCCACAGTCACCACGCTGGGCAGGCGGGCTGGTGACCGCAGTATGGTGAACGATACAACACAGGGGAACGCTGCTGCCCATCCCCCGGAATGTGCCTTAGTCGCTTCTTACGAATCCCACGGGAATTCTTTATTTTTTATTTTCATTTGGTATGTAGGCGCGTTATCTATCATAATAATAATACTAATATTTTTAAGTATGAAAGTTTGTTTGGATGTTTGTCCGTTAATCACGCTGAAACTACTGGACGGATATTGATGTTATTAGGCATACAAACAGGCTATGGGTGATTATTTTATATACAGGCAGGGTATGGGCTGAGTTATATGAAAGGATACTTTTTATTCCAATTAAATACTCCAATGGGATAAAACAACCGCGAGCAAAGCCGCGGGTAAAAACTAGTCACTAATATGTATATGTCATAACTTTGAAAAATTACACAAATTGATTTTTGTAATGTATAGCAATCAAACTCCAAAACTATAATTTCACCAAATTGGTTGTGTAGTTATAATAAATGATTTGATTTCTTATCAACAAATATTCGTCATTCGTGAAAATTGTTCCCGTCGTTTCTAAGTGTGGAAAACACGTAACATGAATTCACGTAATTGGATCTGGCAAAACTAACGAGTGGTTTTCAATTTCTCGGCCATCGGGTTAAGGAGTAAAAGTGACTATGGATTTATGTTGTACTGTCAAGAACAGTTGGATGTATTTTAAGTTTGAAGTTTAAGAGGAAGGGAAACGAGCAAGATGGTCACCTGATGGTAAGTGATCAGCGCTGCCAATGGTCGATACTTTCCCCAACTGAGCTCTGGAGAACTTACTTGCCATAAGTCTATTCATTATCATCCTAACGCCTCTCCCGGTGGCATCCTTGGCCATTTTTCTCTGAGCCCAGGGTAAAGTCAAAGTCAAAAGTCAAAGCGTTACGACATACTACGATATTTTTGATCTCAGCCCGGGTTTGTGATCACCAACTTGCTTTTGGCAAGCGTGGTGATTCAGCTAAGCCCCGTCTTTGTTACGAAGACATGATTTAAAATGATGGAGGCCTTTGCCCTGCATTGGATCATTGATATGTGATACTTTTTTACTCACTACTTTAAAATCGTTTGAAATGATTTCGAAAGCACTGTTTTATTATCACTACATAGTATAAAACAAAGTCGCTTTTTCTGTCCCTATGTGTGTTGTATGTCCCTATGAACGCTTAAATCTTTAAAACTATGCAACGGATTTTGATGCGGTTTTTTTTAATAGATAGAGTAACTCATGAGGAAGGTTTTTATGTATAATATCATCCATTAAATAGTGGACAAGTACCACGTGCGAAGCCGGGGCGGGCCGCTAGTGCAAAATAAACGCCATTTCACACTTTAATTAATCATTGATGAAAAGTTAAGAGTCCATTTCTGGCGATATCGGTTCGCTATTGAAATTTATTGTGTACTTACTCTTCTTCATTTCCATTTTGTTTAACTTTACCTTACTCTGATAAAACTATGTACATTAATCAAATTTAACTTTGCGCTGGGCTACGGCTTAGTAAAAAAACAAAGTAGCTTTATTCTGTCTGTCCTTGTGTATGCTTAAATTTTAATGCGTGTTTTTTTATCAGAAAGAGGAAGAAGTAGGTTTATATTATGTATAATACATGCATAATATATTCGTAGTAGACAAACATCAATGCCGGATAGGGTTTTCTTTTTAATGATATTGGATTATTATATAGGGAGGCATAAAGTAATTTTTATTAAATAACTATATTTTATTTTATTAGCTATGTTATCTGAAGGGCTTGGAATTTTAAATAATATTTATACCAACAACTAAAAATTGGCGATTTTAAAAGAACAACTATCGAGTTTCTTGCCGTTTATTCTCGAAAGATGACTGCTTTTCGAAGTCGGTGGTAGAATCGTAGTGTAATGTAATAAATTATTAACGATTTAAAAGTGTATGTTTGAAGCCTACGTAAATAAAGAACTGTGTTAAATTTTAAATAAGTACATACAATCACCCAGAATCATCGAACCTGGGAAACCATGGGAAGTGATCACCGCTGCCCGTGGACATCTACAAACGCAAAAGGGTCGCAAATGCGTTGCCTTCCTTTAAAACCTCCTACCCTCCCCAACTGAGCTCTGGCAACTTTACTTACCAGCAGAAACATAGCACAACAGTTACGAAGTGCTTCACTTCTTAAACATTACCCCACGGAGTAGTATTTTGTAAATGTCTTGTAGGAAAGCACTTTTACTCACAAAGAGCAAAGCAACCCATTGTTAATTAATTTTACCTAGTCACTGTTTGTTCATTAATTTTCTAAAACATACTGCACTTAAACTGTAGTATTCATTGTTTTGTTCACAGCTGTTTCTAAACAACTGTAGTTTCTCATCAAAAGAGTTGTTTGCAACAATGTACTACGAATGTCTACGAATCCGTTCCCTAGCATTCATAGTACAAGCTTCGAGCTTGGCAATTAGTGTCTTAGTCTTACAAATTTATTTATTTACAAGCGGCTGCCTGCGACTCCGTCCGCGTGGACAGATGGACTTAAAAATATCAAAAATATATTTTCAATCTGAACCGGTAGTTTCTGAGGTTAGCACGTTCAAATAAACAAACAAACAAACTCTTCAGCTTTATTATATAAGAAGGTACTTATAGATTTCATATTTACAGCTACTTTCGTTATAAAATCCACAAAACTCTGTGTTTTCTAAAACATGCTGACAAACACTTATCTAAATATTTTAAATCTTTAAATTATATTCCTGATTACTGTGGGTCGTGATCATTGTATGAATTGAAAGATACAACAACTCTCTTGGCCATTTTAATGGAGAAGTTTGCCATTTCCTTCTCCATTTCACACACTAACTCGTAATGTGCAAGTTCCTTAACGATATTTTCCTTCACCAGATAGCTGGTATGAATTCTACACTTATATATGTACTAGCGGCCGCCCGCGACTCCGTCCGCGTGGATTTCTTTTTTTCGAAATAAAAAGTAGCCTATGTTCTGTCTCAGGGTCTAAAGATTGTCTGTACCAAATTTCATCAAAATCGGTTGCGAGGTTTAAGCGGGAAAGCGTAACAGACAGACAGACAGACAGATAGACAGACAGACAGACAGACAGACAGACAGAGTTACTTTCGCATTTATAATATTAAAGTTGGGATGTAGGTACTTATAGATTTCATTTTTACAGCTACTTTCGTTATAAAATCCACAAAACTCTGTGTTTTCTAAAACATGCTGACAAACACTTATCTAAATATTTTAAATCTTTAAATCATATTCCTGATTACTGAGGATCATGATCATTGTATGAATTGAAAGATACAACATTTCACTTGGCCATTGTAATGGAGAAGTTTGCGATTCCCTTCTCCATTTCACACACTGACTCGTAGTGTCCATTTTCCTTCACCAGATGGCTGGTATGAATTCTACACCTAGAAATGTATTGATTAATCGTGCCTTTCCGGGATTGAACCAACTACCTCACTTAGTTCATAATCACTTTGCTTCCAAGCTCTTAAATTAACATGTCTTTAACAAACGTAGAAAATCGACTTCTACAACTACAGTTTCTACATCTACACTAATTTACACTTCTACACTAATATTATGAAGAGGAAAGATTTGTATTTTTGTATGTAATGAATATACTCAAAAACTACTGGACAGATTCTGTTGGCTAGCTACACTTGCCCCGGTGAATATACGGTACTTTGATACGTGCATTACGCGCATTACGCGCTAACATCTGTATGAAATTGTAGACACTTACTACATTACATTACCGAGAAAAGACTCTTGAATTTGAAAGTACGAATTTATTCAAATGAAGGCAAAGTTGTAATGTTTTACAAAAGCGAAGTTATGTTTTCTGATTGGGCTGGGTGTTGTAATGAGTCTATGTTGTGAATTTGACGGTCGGTTTGTGTAATGGTCGAGATGTCGACTTTTGACCAAGAGGTCGCGGGTTCGAATCCCGCTAGGGGAAATGTTTATGTGCATGATTATGGCTGTTTGTCTTAACTGTTATATTTATCTTCTAGCGACCACCCGTGACTTTGTCCACGTGGATTTTGGTGTCCGCTTGGACAAAGTTTAGCTTAAAGTCTTTTTCGTCAAATGGACTTTCCAACATTATTCATCAAAATATTAGTATAGATATTATCTAATGGGATGACTGTAAGGCAGAATAAAAATCCCAAAGGTCGTCAGTTACATTATAGACAAACTAGCGGGCGCCCGCGACTTCGTCCGCCTGGATTTTGGTTTCTATATCAACTTTTTTCCCGTTACGGGTGGATTTTTGAAATAATCTTTGAAAGGGGATGCCTACGTCATATTATCTTTATGAATGCAAAGTCTCAGCCCGATCAGTTAAAAATGACAAAGTTTCATACTAACGTTCATCCCCTATTTTACCCCCTTGGGGGTTGAAATTTATAAATCTCATTAATTAGGCGATGCCTACGTCATAGTAGCTTTATGAATGCAAAGTCTCAAACCGATCGGTTAAAAAATGACAAAGTTTCATACTAACGTTCATCCCCTATTTTACTCCCTTGGGGGTTAGAATTTATCAATATGATTGCTTAGGCGATGCCTACGTCATAGTAGCTTTATGTATGCAAAATATCAGCCCGATAGGTTTAAAATTGACAAAGTTTCATACTACCGTTCATCCCCTATTTTACCCCCTTGGGGGTTGAATTAATCAAAATCCTTTCTTAGCGGATGCCTACGTCATAACATCTACCTGCATACAAAATTTCAGCCCGATCCGTCCAGTGGTTTGGGCTGTGCGTTGATAGATCACTATGTAATCAGTCAGTCAGTCAGCAATCAGTCAGTCACCTTTGAGTTTTATAGATATAGATAACGACAAAAACTTAAGGTTTGTAGACTCTTCAGTTTCGTGTAAACTAATGACTTAAAACATCGTTTATAAAGTAAAGAAAAGGGTCATCTTATTAATGTCTCACTGCCTCCATCACTTTAAATCATGATTTCGTTACAAAGATGGGTTTTGGCTAAAACACCACGCTTGCTAAATGCTGTTTGTGGTCACACAAGGCTGTGTTCAGTACCATTGACTCAAATTTTTCCCCGGCCGGGAATCGAACCTGGGACCTCGAGCCGGTAGGTATTTTAACCACTTGGCAATCGAAGCAATACACATCATCTAACCTAACAAGACGAATTTACCAGCATTGCGTTTCATTACTAAATTCGGCTGGGACAAAATCTAATAAAGCGGAAATCCCCTATCCCGTTTTCCCTATCTATCAAACCTGTCAATCAGGAAAGTTATCACAACGATATGCTAAGCCGGGGTAAGCGCTCATTTACACGACGCCGTGACTGCTCGATTTCAAAATCTAAAACTAAACACTCATCTCATTCTCATCCTCCATCCATTATATATTATGTATTTTTATAAAATCTTAAGACTGTTTCACTTTATTTTGTTTATGTAGGTATATATTATTACTTATTTATATTTTTTCTTATTTCATAAATAGGACATGTAAACTCATAGTTTATGTAATAATTTAGAATATTAATGGTGTATTGGTATGTGGTAGGTATTTCATACTAAATTAGATAGGTGTAAGTGAATTAGAGATACGATCTATTTGTTTTGAATATTTATTCTGCCCGACACGGCTTTATGTTTGCACATTGTTATCGCCTTTTACCAGCAGGCCTCTGCAGAAAACCAGCGCCATGGGACGTGCAACGTCACGTGGCACATGCTGAGCATTGGCCTTTTGGGTGTAAAACATAACATACTTTTAATTTGTAATGTCATTTTTAAATTTGTATTTTAAAAAATGTTCTGTTCGTGCTATGCTGTGTATTGTTTTGTTTTAACACTCAATAAACGTTTTTCTTTCTTCTTTCTTTCTTTCTTCATCCTCCTAGCGTTTATCCCGTTTCTATGTGAGGTCCATTTTGACCATGATCCAGGATTTGGCGAGTCTGGTTATTACCGTGAAGCGACTGCTATCAGACCAGAATCATATTTACACTTTAAGATCTAACTGAACTAAACTCAGACTCTATCTGAATGAGCAGGTTTCCTCACGGTGTTTTCCCTTAACATAAACTAAACACTGAAATAATAATAACAGTCGCAAGGACCTGTATTCGGGTTTGGTGGGCTAACGATCAGCCAGGTAAGCAGACTATATCAAAGTGCACAAGTTCACTCCCTATTTGGGTATGAGGGCAAGCTTGTGGGGTTATTAATGTCCAGCGCAGCAGTGCTCACTTATCATCAGGTGACCCAATTGCTCGTTTGCCTCCCGCTGACATAAAAAAACATGGGTAGTAACGAATTTCGCAAGCAAGTTAGTAACATAGGCAGCCGGGAATGGAATAGTTACGACTAACAGAGACGCGGTCGCGACGCGGTTTCAGCGCGGTCGTGGCTTAGTGTAAATGATCCCTAAAGGGATTACGGAATCCCGTGAAGGCGTGAAGATCTGGTAATTTAACTAGATCAATCTTTTGTGAGATGGGTTCAACGTTTTAGAAAATAGATATGGTAGGCTGATAGGCGGCAGTGGTAAATATTGTCAAAAACTTTAATTCCTTAAGATAATTACTATTTTGGTACATAATTGTACAATTTCATTATTCTTTGGACCAAAGCACCAGCTGCTAAGCCCCAAACTAAGCACGAAGCTAGAACGGATAGCCATATTTAAATCCTTATTATAACAACATTCATGACTAGAGTACAAATGCCAATGTTCATCTCACAAACGTTTGACCCTAGCTGGATTCGAACCTGCGACGCTTGGTTTTGTGGCCGGGGTGTCTGACCACTAGACCAACGGGCGCGTACCTAACAAAATGCTTATTATAGTCTAAAGTGTGCCCATTATGCAACGAAAGTTTAATTACATTGATAAGCCCAAAAAGAGATAAACAAATATGACATTTCATGACATTTTCTTGTTAGTCTCAAAAAGTGTCTACATATAAAGTCAAAGTCAAAGCGTTTATTTTGCAACTTGATTTACACTGAAATTCTTTTGCACGTCAAATATATTTTACCCTACTAGCACTTCGACCATATAAATACCAAACTCTTATTCTTTCTGATGCAATCTTCTTCCTAGCGTTTATCCCGTTTCTATACGGGGTCCGCTTTGACCATGATCCAGGATTTGGCAAGTCTGGTTATTACAGTGAAGCGACTGCCATCAGACCTTCGTAACCCATAGAGGGGAACCAGACAGATTGGATCATGGTTACACATTCAGATCTAACTGAACTAAATTCAGAAATCACTGAATGTGCAGGTTTCCTCACGGTGTTTTCCCTCACCGCCGAGCTAATGGCACAAATCCACACATAGATTCTTTCTGATGCAATATAAATAAAAAATCTGACTGTAGTTTAATACCAAGAAAGGATCATAGGAAATTGTTCACCACAACACACTAGAATAGATTCATCTGAGCACGGCAGACATTTTTCATTTCACTCACGTTTCCTATTTCGTTCCGCACGCATGGATTATTTAATAAGCCTAGGTATTGGATAAATTTAAATTTAAAATCTAGGCTAAAGTGTTGTTGAATTTTAATAATGTTTTTATATTCCAGTCTGGTGTACTATTTAATATTTAATCAGGTTAAGTAAAGTATCAGCCTATTTATGTCCCACAGCAGGGCAAAAGCCTTTAGCATTTGAAATCATGTTTTCGTTACAAATATGGGTTTTGGCTTAATCATCACGCTTGCCAAATGCGGATTTGTGATCACAATCCCGATCTGTGTTGTTTAAAACAGACACAAATCTTGCCTGACCCAGCAGTCAAACCCAGGTCCTTGAGATCACAGTCCAGTACTTAAACCACCGAACCAACGAGGCACTTAGCATTGTAAACGTCAAAGACAATCCCAAAGTTAATAGTAACATTATGTTTCAAAGTCAAAAGTCGATTTGCAATTTATAAAAGATCTTTCCGCCTTCCGTCGCGGATTCACCCGGGCGCGTAATTTGTTTTTTCAAATAGCCCCCCTTCCCCCCACATTTAAGGGATCAAAAGTACCTTATGTTCACCGGGGATAATGGAGCTAGCCAACAGTGAAAGAATTATTCAAATCGGTCCAGTAGTTTTTGAGTTTATTCGTTACATACAAAAAGACAAATCTTTCCTCTTTTTAATATAAGTGTAGATGTAGATTTCTTACGTAAATTTCTTAACCTTCTAGCACTTAAACCATTTACTAATAAAATCAAAAGGCACGTTTGTTCGTATCGCGTCACAACTGTTGAACTCAACAACAGGTTACACATTACTTTTTATGAGCACCCATTTCCACGATACATTTGCAATCGTTAAGAATACAAAGGGGTTTGAGGAATCAAGAGTGAAAACTCTTTTCTTATTGCTCATAAAACTAAAATGTTTGAATGTTGTTTTGACGAGCCGAGTTGTCAAGAAGTTGACTATTAGACCAAGAGGTCGCGGGTTCGAGCCGCACAGGACAAACATTTGTGTGCATGAACATGTCTGTTTGTCCTGGTCTCTGTGTTAAATGTGTTTTTTTTTATGTCAGAGGCGGCAAACGACCCACACCTGATGGTAAGCAATCACCGCCGCCCATGGACATCCGCGACAACAGGGCAGGGGTATCGTTGATGTGTTGCCGGCCTTAACCCCATACCCTCCCCAACTGAGCTCTGGCGACCTTACTCACCAGCAGAAACATAGCACAGCAGTTACGAAGTGCAACTTCACTGTGGTCTTCTATAAGGTGGAGGTTCTTCCCCAGACGAGCGGCTCATTTGAGTGGAATTTCCACAAAGCTCTACCTCTCTTAAAATGTTTGTGTTTATTTAAGTATAGTTGTAATAAAGTCAAAGTCAAAGTCAAAAGTCAAAATCAAAAGTCGAAATAAAAAAACAAAAGTTTTCCCCGACCCCGAAAATTAAATTGAGAACCGTTCAGATTATGACCCGGTATATGCCAATTAATTTGAAAGCCTTATAAAATCTTAAGACTTAGCCTTTTTACCTTTCTTTTCAATCACGGAAAAGCAAACAATTCGATACATTTGCGAAGAAACATGCAGTTTTATCTCGCACTCATACATTATAGCGTATATTGGTAATGTTAATTTTATTAGCAATACAAACATGTTCATTGCAAAATAACCTTTATTGCGTTTTCTTAGAGTAGGTAATCAAGTAAGTGTAGTTAGGGTTGCCTATTTTTCCGGTTTTAGATTCTAAAATGTTTAAATAAGGGAGAATATAGTTTTAATGATAATGGTTATATTGGCTTTCTAGCGGCCGCCCGTGACTTTGCGTGGGTTCCGGTTCCCGCATTTGCCAGATATATTATAGCCTAAAGCCTTGATCAACAAATGGACTATTCAACACAAAAAAAAACAATTCAAATCAATTGTTTCTGAGATTAGCGCGTTCAAACGAAAAAAAAACAAACGTCAGCTTTGTTATATTAGCCACCACCACCCTCCTAGCGTTTATCCCGTTTCTGTGCGGTGGGGATCCGCTTTGATCATGATCCAGTATTTGGCTAGTCTGGTTATTACAGTGAATCGACTGCCATAAGACCTTCGTTACCCTTACAGAGGAACCCGACAGATTCGATCATTGTTACACATTCAGATCTAACTGAACTAAAGTCAGAAACTAGCTGAATGTGCAGGTTTCCTCGCGGTGTTTTCCCTCACCACCGAGCTAATAGGAAAAAAACCACACATAGATTTTCGAAAAATCCAGAGATTTGGGCCTGGTTTCGAACCACGGGCCTCACGTATGTGAGGCGTGGTGCGTCCCAGTAGGCCACCATTGCTTAATTTTATTATATTTTTTTGCCTAAAGACCATCCCTGGACAGAAAAAAAACAATTTAAAAAAATAATTGACCGAATTGGTCCAGTCGTTATTGAGTTATGCGCTTATCAACACATTTTGCGATCAATTTTTATATATAAGATTTTATTAATACTATTATTCCTTCCTTTTATGTCAACCCTAAGCCATCACTACACATAAACATAAACATTATCTGTATTAGAACTATCTGTACTAGTTGTATTCACCCTTACAAGGAAGTGCGGGGTTTATGACTGAGATAATAGCAAGTTCTGATCAGGGGGTGCTCTCATCCCCCCTTTTTGATACTAAATCGATGGAGATGGCGCTACTCTTTTCCCCCCATTTGCGGGACACCAGTTTTTTTTGTTGCATATTTTCCAATTGTTTTGATATTACTGTAATTATTTGTAATATTTTTTATATAGGTACTTTTTTGAGATCACGGGTCCACAGGGGACTGGTCTTTAGAAGCATGCGTGGGGCCAAAGCCAACAGTGCAGAGGCTTTTTTTTTGTTCCATTTGATCCCGCTACTTTAATCATCTGTTATAGATGTAAAGGCCTATGTATGTATGTATGTATGATCTTAATAATTATTATGAGTCCATTCCTGAAATAGAATAGAATTTATAAATTCACTTTCCGTTTTCTTTGTTGGAAAGATAATATTCCCAGAGTGCAATTAGGAATATAAATGTTACGTATTTAAATTTCTTCTCAAATCTGTGCTGTGTGTAACAATTATTGTGTTGCTGTTAGATAATTACAAACTTTTACATTGTCTTTTAAATTGATGTTTAAACGGTAAAGCGTAACAGACAGACAGACAGAGTTACTTTCGCATTTATAATATTAGTAGGGATTGACTATGATGATGTGTGTTGTCGTCATAATGTTTTTGATATTTATTTTTCAAAATCCAATTTGTTTGTTTCAGGTAAGTCTTCAAACTTCGGACTCCGACACCGAATACGTCTGGTAATCGTATACTTAGAGCAAAGCTTTGTAACTTGATGTAACATAAGTAACTTAAGTTGTACAACTTAGTGCTCGACGCCCTTAACTTAAACTTAAGATTTATACGTAATAGTCTAAGTTTCGCACTTTAAATATGATTACGGCTCAAGACAACACTTCATGTGGATAATTAATTTAGAGTAGAAACCCGTAAAGCGGAAATTATTTTTGAACTACTTCATAAAGCATAAAATTGAGTCAGTATTTCAACCAACTTGCCCAACACGGGATTTGAACCCAGAACCTCGAGACCACAACATGATACTACGCATCTGTGACCCTTGTGTAGTTGTTGATGTCCATGGGCAGCGGTGATCACTTACCATCAGGCGACTTGTTCGTTTACCTCCCTTAAATATAATTCAGCTCAGCTTAATTTCAATCCATTGTATTTTCCTGACTTCTTAACAATAACACGCATATTTTTTGTCAATGCTTTTTTAAATTCGGCTTGGATAACGCTCTGTTGAGCCCAATCCAACATGGCCGTTCCCGGTCAGCTGTTTGTCTTTAATAATGGGCTCGTTCAATGCTTTGTCTCTGGTACTAGTACAACCGGAACGGGGTAATCCACTTTGATCACCCATTTTTGAGCACCTATAACAGGGATATCATATCTTAATGGGTTCGACTCGCGGGTCGGACAAAATTTTGTGTAAATATTTCTGACTTTTACTTTACACTGCGGGTTTGGCAAGCCAAAACCCGTCTTTGTAACGAAAACAAGATTTAAAACTATGGAGGCCTTTGCCCTACAGTGGAAAATTAATAGGCTGATATTTTTTTATGAGGAAATCACCCATTCCCTTCAACACCTATATCGGGGAACGACGACCTTACTACACTGTGATGGTTACCAAATCACTGCGAAAACTCTGCTAGCACGATGTAGGTATGCAAATAATTTGTAGTGTCAGCGCCATTTGTTCCATTATTTAAGCACCTGGCTTAGTCTACTGTGAGCATCTATTTATATTATTCGGAATGCTAAAAATTAATACTAATAAAATGAAGCTAAAGTGTTTGTTAGAGTTACGAGTAGTTTGAACGCGCCAATTGCAGGAACTACTGGTTCGATTGAAAAGTGGCTTTTGTGTTGTATAGTCCATTTGTCGAGGAAGGTTTTAAGCTATACGGACGGAGTCACAGGCGGCCACTAGTATCAGATATGCCTGCCAAAAAAATCAATCGGTGCTCAAAGTATAAGGCCAGGTACTCTGCACCCGCTAGTGCTCAAAATTGGGTGTCCAAAGTGGAACACCTAACCAAACGCCACTACTAATGGACATTTTAATCTGAGGTTTTGTTTGCAAATTGAAATTGAAAACGAAATTGTTTGCCTGAAAATAAGCCGTTGTAGGGAAAGTTTTCTATTGTGTGCGGAAACAATTTAAATAAAAGGATTTTATTGTCTGAATGTTATTGGATGTGTAATGACACAATAGTCGTTTTCACCCGATTTTCGGAATCTTACGAATCGAATTAAATTGAGGGAACACTTTCCATTTGTGTTGGTTTTCCTATAGTTTCATAAGGACATAAAAGGTTTGAATAACCTGATTTCCCGACAAAAATTAAGATGCCGCATCGAAAAGCACGTCAAGCCGTTTGTCCCGACTATAATCCAAATGGTCTGGTTTCCTTTGTATGGGTTAAGGAGGTCAGACGGCACTCGGTCCATTGTAATAAATAGGCTTGTCAATTCAGGATCATAGTCGCAGCGTACCCTGGGCTCCGAGGCAATGGCCGAGGATGCAACCGGGAAAGGCGCTAGGATGATGATGATGATGACTTACCGCATTATTAAATCTGCCTGCCCTAATACATAATATTATGTTAAAGCTGAAGAGTTTTGTTTGTATCAACGCGCTCATCTCAGGAACTACTGGTTCGAATTGAAAAAACCGAAATCCTCGTGAACGAAGTCGCGGGCGGCCGCTAGTACCTAATATTCTGCCTCTATTACATGTGGCTTGCATTCACTGATGCACTATTACCCTGCATAGTTGGTTGATCCTAAAGATTAGCCGCCATATTAAATAGCTAAGCTCTTCTAATCAGAAGCTCGATGTTCTAATAGTTTGACTACCGGGCCGTAGTCTCGAGATTTTGGGTTCGACTCATATTCGACCAAAAGGGAAATTTTTGTGTCGATTTTTATACTTATAGAGTCCTTGGACAACATACCAATTGCCTAGTTACAAACTAAGCTCGAAGCTTGTACTATGAATGCTAGGGAACGGATAACAATACTTAAATACTTTTATCAACATCCATGACTCGAGCACAAATGCCGATGTTCATCACACGAACATTTGCTCCTGCGGGATTCGAACCCGCGGACCCTGGTTTTCTGACCAGAGTCTCTAGCCACTAGACCAACCTGTTTATTATGCCGCTCGACAGTACATATATTTTATCCTGTAAGTAAGTATCAGCCTATTAATGTCCCACTGCAGGGCAAAGGCCTCCATCATTTGAAATCATGTTTTTCGTTTCAAAGATGAGCTTTGGTTTAATCACCACGCTTGCCAAATGTGGATTGGTGATCACAAACCCGGCAGGCAGAAAAATCAACACAAATTTTGTTCGACCCAGGAATCGAATCCAGGACCTCGAGCGAGACCACGGCCCGGTTCTCATGCCACTAGACCATCGAGGTGTTTTATCCTGTACTTGTTAGTTAATGTATATTTGCACTACACCTAATGTATTTAAGACCACAGGGGAACCATTTCTTTTGCCTAAAACTTCCATCGCAATGTCTACCCTACGAATCCCTTAACGGTGCTTAAAACGCTGGCTTTCGAGTTTTATTTGTTACAGAAAACAGGGTCCTTATGTTACACCAAATGTATTCTTTTGGAGTTTATATAATAAATAATGATAAATACATTGGACTATCACACATTGCCTAGCCCCAAACTAAGCTCGAAGCTTGTACTATGGAAGCTAAGGAACGGATAGACATACTTAAATAATTTTATAAACATCCATGACTCGAGTACAAATGCCGATGTTCATCACACAAACATTTGCCCCTAGCGGGATTCGAACCCGCAGCCCTTGGTTTTGTAGCTAGGGTCTCTAACCACTAGACCAACGGGCCGTCAGTTTAGTAAGTGGTTAGTACTTACTATTAGTAAGTAAGTACCCAAGTATCAGCCTATTATTGTCTCACTGCAGGGAAAAAAACATCATCAAGGTTTTGGCTTAATTACCACACTTGCCAAATCCTGATTGGTGAGCACAAACCCGGTCTGTGTTATCAAAAAAGCCGACACAAAAGACAATGCCGATTTTGTAGGTGAAGTGGCGTCTATTTAGGGTTCCGTAGCTAAATAGCAAAAAACGGAACCCTTGTAGATTCGTCATGTCTGTCTGTCTGTTTGTCTGTCTTAATACCTTGCGTGGGAGACCCATTCAAAGTGGTAAAATGTGTGCCCCCCCCCCCTCTAACTTCTAAAATAAGATAAAATACATGAAATGTACAATACCATACAACAACCGACGAAAATTGGTCTGAACGCTATCTAGTAAGTAGTTTTTTTAATACGGGTTAGGTTTTATTTTTATTTCTCGCGTCCGTCAACCAAACCTGGTAATATACATTTATATTAGGGCATTACAAACGATAATTGTTCAGGCAGTATATATTAGCTGTCGAGTCAGTCCGAAGTTCCGAACTGAGTGAGGCTGGCTAGAACTTTTGAATTCCCATAGATAAATGTAGGGACGCCAATTTTAGGCAATGCCCTTAGCCAGGCCTAGGAATCGAACCAAGGGCTTTGAAACCACTGCCCGGTATTCAAACCAATAGGCCAATCTAAACGTTATTTAACATTACAACGGGACTAAACGCGATATTAGTTTTATAAGTACATGAGTACTTACTGATTGCAGCCGAAACGTCAAGCAGTAAGTACTCAGGTACTTAAAAAACCGTGAACACAAAAATAAACTAAAAATTAAAAAATAATTCCTAATATCTATTACCTCATACTGTAATTTTCCTAAACTATGTTAAAGTAATCTTAAACATACTAACTGAAGTCGGTGCTTCTTCTCTTCAGTTTTTGGGCAGGCACCGACTTCAGTTAGTATGTTTAAGATTACTTTAACATAGTTTAGGAAAATTACAGTATGAGGTAATAGATATTAGGAATTATTTTTTAATTTTTAGTTTATTTTTGTGTTCACGGTTTTTTTGAAGTCGGTTTAAATTTTTTTTAAAAAGTCAGTTTATTTCATGATTTTTAGTTGTGTAAAAGCGTTGTGAACTTAATTTTTAGTAGGAACTTAGTTGTTGTTAAGAATGAATGAGAGTGTGGATAAATTTCTTGTTCTCGCGTGAAGGCCCAGCGAGACTTCTCGGCGAGATTTCTCGCCGTGAGTCTGGATGTAATATACACAAATATCACGTTAGCCCTACATACATTCGATCGACCAATTGCAGTTCTGCCTTCCAACTCCTAACCGTTAAGGAGTACTGTAGCTTCATCATCAGCACAGTAGCATCAGATGTTGATTCAAGCATACCTCACAAGCAACATGTAAGCCCTACATACTACTAAATAGTTTCCATCGACCAAATTGCAGTTCTGCCTTCCAACTCCTAACCGTTAAGGAGTACTGTAGCATCATCATCAGGACAGCAGCTTCAGATGTTGACACCCTGAAGCATATACCTGAGTAAGACATGATTACGTAACAAAAACACCATCCGAGCATACAATTTTCGGTGGTTGCCCTCGATTTCTCCTGGATTCCATCATCAGATCCTGGACTGGTGAAAATGGGACCACCTCAGAACTGAACTCTATCCAACAAAAAAAAAAATTTTGAAATCCGTCCATAATTGACGAAATTATCGGTGAACATACATAAAAAAAAAAAAAAAAAAAAAATTATACATACAGACGAATTGAGAACCTCCTCCTTTTTTGAAGTCGGTTAATAAAAATAATATCGCGTTTAGTCCCGTTGTAATGTTAAATAATTATAATGCAACGCGAAAGTTTAAAGTTATATCAATCTAAACGTTTAACGTAACTATGCCTATTTTTATTGGGAATGGTAAAATAATTCCGCCAATCAGCAACTCCATAATTTTTTTCTAAAAGAGTACTCTTCAATAGCTGTTATTATCTTTCCTTTCAATTTCGCAAAGGTCATATCCCGGAAGCGTCAGCCACATTCATATAGAACTGGCAGCGGTCTGTCCGTGCATTGTGTCTCGGCTTTGTTTAGCGGAGTATGGCCTCATTTAGTTCTTATAGAAGTACGTAATTATAGCTACGGCCAACACACTTTTCCTTACAACTGCCTCCGTGGTGTAGTAGTTAGAGCGCTGTGCTTAAAAACTACGAACCCGAAGGGAACACTTTCATTTTGAGTTGATTTTCCTAGTTTGGTTAGGACATTGCAGGCTTGAATCATCTGATTGTCCAATAAGAATGATGATTCCGTGCTTCGGAACGCACGTTAAGCCGTTGCTCCAGACTATGATCCAACTGGTCTGGTTTCCCATGTGGTTTCGGAGGTCAGACGACAGTCGTTCCATTGTAATAACCAGGCAAGTCAATTCAGGATCATAGTCGCAGCGTACCCTGGGCTCCAAGGCAATGGCCGAGGATGCAACCGGGTAAGCGCTAGGATGATGATGGAATGTTAGAATAAATATATACTTAGAGGTTAGCTAGACTCTCAACAGTGTTAGGCTCGGCTGCTTTACAGAAATGATGATGATGATGACAAAAACTGTCCCAGTCAAAAGCAACCATTGTCTAACCTCTCACCACTTCGCAAAGGTCACACCCCGGAAGCGTCAGCCACATTCATATAGAACTGGCAGCGGTCTGTCCGTGCATTGTGTCTCGGCTTTGTTTAGCGGAGTATGGCCTCATTTAGTTCTTTAGAGAAATACGTAATTATAGCTACGGCCAAGCGAATTATAACTAGAGCGAGGTAAAGTTACCTATTTATGTTATAGTGAGGAAAACGAACAAGATGACCCTTCTTGTTCGTTCCTGATGGCAAGTGATCACCGCAGCCCATGGACATCAACAACCGTACAAGGGTCGCAGACGCGTTGCCTGCCTTTAAGACCCCATACCCTCCCCTATTGAGATCTGGCGACTTTAAAGAAACTTCTTATTTTGTTTCAATCGACAAAAACAATATCATTGAAATACATAAAAAATAATTTCAGGATTACATAATTCAATTATTCTACACCAATTGCCTAGCCCAAAACTAAGCTCGAAGCTTGTATTATGGCTGCTAGGGAACGGATAGACATACTTAAATACAATTATAAACATCCATGACTCGAGTACAAATGCCGATGTTCATCACACAAACATTTGCACCTAGCGGGATTCGAACCCGCGATCTTTGGTTTTGTAGCCAGGGTCTCTAGCCACTCGACCAACAGGCCTGTCAATTATTATTTTCTATTTTATTTTAATTGTGGATTTGCCTCAGTTTTATTGGAAAGCTCGTAGTATCGTCTCGATGTAAAATATTTTCTCGCACATAAAGCTAGCTGTAGTCTAGAATAAAATACGTACTCCTTTGTTTTTCCCATACTGAAGTGGCTTTCAAGACACGCCGTGCCTTGAGTCCTTTGTAACATAAGAGGCATCAATTCTTCTTTATTGTCTACAGTACATGTCTAGCCTTGTGAAGAAATCTCTGTTATTTACAAATCCATATCAGTGTTTTATCGGCTGCATTTTGTTGAGTGTGCGTCGGTCTTACATGACCTTATTCCTCCAGCTCCTTTCCGCCTTCGGACAACTAGACGCGGTGAGGGCTTTCACCCTTTCATTGTTAATATTCCTCCTTCCCGCACGAAGCGTTTTACTTCATCTTTCATAATGCGAACTGCTAAGGAGTGGAACTCTCTGCCGTGTTCTGTGTTTCCCGAACGCTATAATTGGGATGTCTTCAAGACTAGAGTAAACAGGTATCTACTCAAGCGTGCTCCATCTTAGGCCTCATCTACACTTCCCATCAGGTGTGATCGAGGTCAAATGCAAGCCTATCTCAAATAAATAAAAAAAAAATCCCCAGAACTCAGTATTGGGGAAGTACCTCCACCTTACAGAAGACCACGGTGAATAAGCACTTCGTAACTGTTGTGCTATGTTTCTGCTGGTGAGTAAGGTCGCCAGAGCTCAGTTGGGGAGGGTATGGGGCCTTTAACCCTTTCGCTGCGGATGGCGAGATAACTCGTTTACATTTATCTGCCTCTACATACGGAGCACTGAAATCGAAAACTGCTCCCACAGACGGGCCCAATTTTCTCTGTCCTTCCACGACAGAAGTTATAGTTATATACTTGATTAGTGTTGCCAGGTAAAAATAAAAAAATCGACGCTTGCGTTCGCTGCGGAAGGCGAGTAATCTCGTCTTGATTGGAGATGATTATATACGGTAGGCGAGTTAATACGTCCTAATTAGGGGTAAAATGGCTAGAGTTGAATACGTGTAAATATTTGTAACACAACATTCGTCAATGAGAGCTTTGATGACAAAGGCTAGGAGTCCCTTGTTTTAACGTTTAATTATGATCTAAATAAAAATTAAGTTATTTGTAAATTTGTAAATGTTTAAACTTCTTTAGTCAGGTAGTTTCTGTTAAAATAATTCTAGTTCTGCTTGGTTTTAAGTATCTGATAAACGTTTCTTTTTTTTTCAGCAAAACATTTATGTATGTAGGTAGGTATAATCAAATAAACACAACTGTTTTTTATAGCTATAATCATAATGTTTTAAAGACATGCTATTTACTACGGAACCGCATTTTAAAAACTTAGTCACTCTTGGCTGATTTACATCTAGCAACATTTACCCTTATTTTCCTCAATTGACTATACATTCCTGAGACGAGTAAACTCGCCTACCGCCGTGCGGGAACGCTTTTGTCAGACGGCATATCTCGTCTTCCGTATACCAACGCGACTTTCGGAAAACGAGTTATATCGTCTTCAGTATACGGTGAAGGTTTTGTGAACGATGAGCCCGCAGGGAAAGGGTTAACGCAGGCAACGCATCTGCGACACTTGTGCGATTGTATATTACGGGCAGCGGTGATCACTTACCATCAGGTTACTCTCTCGTTCGTTTGCCTCGCTAAAAAAATTTATAATAATATTGGATTGACTTCAAAAATAAAAATAAAAGCCCTCAAATTCGACATCATAGTTTTTATCTCATTTTTGTGATCTAAATTGTCATGCTTGCCGAATTCGAATTGGTGATCATGAATCCAGGCTCTGTTCGGAAAAACCGACACCAACTTTTATTTATTTATTTAATAAAAAATACTTTCCTGCCGTCCACAATTAGTTGATGTTATTGTTACCAATACGCGTGTTAACTTTATCACAACGCTTGCCAAATGCGAACTAGTGACGACAAATCCGGCCAGCATTTGGGAAAACCCATATACATATTGCCCTACCTAGGAATCAAACTCAGTAAATCAAGATGGCCCAGTTTTTAATATACTCCACCAAAGAAGCACTGATTTAAAAATACCCAATAATAAAATGACATTCCTAACCAGAGACAAAAGTAGTGCTTTCAACAAACCCATTATTGGACGCAAACAGCCTCAGATTAATGAATATCAATAGATGCAACGAATAAAGACAGTTATGCTATCCTTTTTCTCCTTATAATGAATTACGTGTTATAGAGGTAGATAGCAGATTCACGTTCTCCTGCCGCCTGAACTGTCAAGTGGGATGACGTCATTATCGCGTGGCCCTCGTCTTCTGTTAAGGGAGACTGACAGACTTACGTGAAAAGTTGAGTGAAGTTTTGACGTTTTGGTGACACTCAAACGTGACATATGGGCACCGTGCAGAAACTATAGAGGGCGCTAAAATCCAGATTTTTTTCTGTGGTTTGACAGTAAAATTTGACATCTAGCGTGAAAGTTTCGAATATTAGTTTCAAGATGGCAGCATAAGGCACCGTGTTTTTCCGTGGTTTGACAGTAGAATTACCGACATTGAGAGTAAAAGTTTTGAATATGAGTCACGAGATGGCAGAGTCATCGCTACGCACGGTGCCTATGGAGCATCTATTGATATTCATTCATCTGAGCAAACAGCTGACCGAGAGCCGCCATGTTGGAATGGGCTCGGCGAAGCGTGAATGGGTTTGAATTAAAAAATAAAAATTTTAAACTACTTCTCTCGCGATCAAAGTTTAATGGTTCTGCGATTCCATTCGAAGCGATCTTTATCGAACTTCGGAAAGTTAATGGATGTGGTTAAATATGCTGAATTGAAGCCTCCATGGCCTAGTGGTTTAAGTTTAAGTAAGTTTAATTTTTAATGGAAGTTAATTTTATTTAATTATATTATGTAAATTTTTAAATAATAATTAATAAATAATTGTGTAATTTGAAATAATGTAAGATATCTATAAGTTTATTATTGTAATAATATTCTTAATTGTGTGTAAGTAACGAATTGTATTTGCGGTGCCCCTACGGGGTGTCACGTGTATAATGTACTGGACTATATTGTAAGACCTAATTTACACCATGTGGCTAGCAAATAAATAAATAAATACAGTATGCACCCGTGGTCTGGAGGACCTGGGTTCGAGGCAAAGTTAGACTCTGTTTATCTGAATTCAGCCCGCGTTGATGTTCCCCCACATTTGACAAGCGTGACGATTAAGTCAAAATTTATCTTAGTAATGAAAACATGATTTCAAATAAGCCAAAGGAGGCTTTTGAGCTGCAGTGGAAAATAATGGGCTGATACCGGAAACGGAAAAACCAATAGAAATTTTTCCCAACCCGGGAATCGAAATCAGGAACTCGAAGCTCGAAGGTAGCAGACCAGGACAAATAGACATGTTCATAAACACAAGTGTTTATTCTGTCCTGGGATCGAACCCGCGACCTTTTGGTAAATATAATACCTATAAAAGTCAAGGGTAATTTAGTATTTTTCATCAAACTAGCCAGCCATAGTTTGCATTTTTTCTCCTTATGCGGAAAGCGCAGAGTAGGAGGACGCAAAATGTCATGGCTTAAAAACATCCGCCAGTGGACCGGCATTAAAACAGTTGAACAGTTGTTCAGACTTGCCATGGACAAGGCTAGATTTAAGGAGCTGACGGCCAACCTTCAGTGATGAAGCGGCACCTAAAGAAGAAGAAGAAGTTTGCATTTTTACCCAATAGGGTGAAAAAACATACTCTATTAATCTCATGGAAAATATTACATTTATTTTCTACTTATTTCACGTCTTGAATAATCCCTAGAATTCCGACAAATGTTCTTAAGTTCACCTTAGGGAAACCTTTACGTCTCTCTTCCTTTATTTGTGTTCTTTCCTGTCTAGATTCATCCGTATTTCCTAAGCTGCTTAGCAATTCCTAGTGCTTAAGATATCTCTTCTGGTATTCTTACTCGTAAATCAGTACGATTTTCAGTTTCAAGCATTTTAAAGAGATAAGCAGTTAATTTATACTTTTTTTTATGCATTTTGCTTTAACATCGTTAGTAAGACGGGTTTGGTTTAATCACCATGATTTTCAAATGCAGATTGGTGAAATAGTGATCACAAACCCGTGCTGTTTTGGAAAATCATACACAAATTTTACTCTATTCGAGAATCGAACGTAGATAACATTGAGGGACTTAAACCACTATTATACACTATGTTATAAAAAAATATATATTTTGCCCGACCTGAGAATTGAACCCAGTATCTCGAAATTTGTGATTTCGTCCCGATCGAGGTTTACATTTTCACATTGAAAAACATGTATCTAATCCGCATTTTCGCGAAAAATACCTTTTGAATATTTTATTTACAGACGATAAATACCAAAAAACATGACCTTCTAAACGTGACGTTTATGCGTCACCCTTGTCAAATTGGGCTATTCAAACATACACGCCATTACTGAGACACCATAAAACATACAAAATATTGACATCTGGACCCTTTGGATCGATCGAAAGGTCATATGTTATTCTTATAGTTACACTTTTTATATATATCATAATTACATTATATTTATATTATGCACACTCGATATTGACATTGTTATTGTATTTTACGCATTGTTACATCTGTTTGTCCACACACGGTATCCGCAGAATACCAGGAGGTCGTAACAGAGCTCTCCGTTACGACCAAACCCTAAGCGGAGACCATTTTGGTACATTAGTCTTTAGATCTTACTTTTTGTCTTTTTCTTTTATTTGATGGATTTTATTTTCTTTTTGTGATGTGTTTGTATGTTAAGTGTGTTTGTATGTCTTTTCATTGTACTTTTTATCTGTGTTATGTACCAAATAAACGTTTATTCTATTCTATTCATATATATACTCGTAGATTGTATACCTTTAACATTAAAAACATTTGAGACCAATGTACCTACCACCTAAAATTTCATTTAATTGCAACCGCCCCTGTTTTGCACGGTTGCGATTTAATTTATCAGTGTTTCTGTAGAATATTATGCATGAATTATACACACAAACATACCTCTTGAATCACTCTTTTAGGGTGAGAATAGGAAGACGAGTGAAAACAACGGATTTGGGTTCAAGACTGGTTTATTGTTACATGACAACCATTTATATAGTACGAATAAGACCCAATGATTAATAAGTACAAATATAAAACTTACACTACTACACTCCATCTGATAAATAAAACCGCATGGAATTTGGTTTCTTAGTTTAACGTAGGACAGACAGAAGAAAGCGACTTCTTAATACTATGTACTAGCAGCCGCCCGCGAGTTCGTCCGCGTGGATTTCAGATCCCTTTCTTTCGCAATATAAGGTAGCTTATTTTTCTCAGGGTCTAAAGATTAACTCTATTCATCAAAATCGGTTGAGAGGAAACGGGAAAGCGTAACAGGCAGACAGACAGAGTTACTTTCGCATTTGTAATATAAGTATAGTAAGAAACCAGAAAAATGTGGCATTATTTTATTAAATTGACTTTACGTGACTTTGATTACCTACTAAGGTTACTACGCGATGTCAAGCGACCTTCGCTTCACATTCCAGGATCTTTTTTAGAACAGGACGAAGTATAGCGAGGCCAATCTAACGAGTTTTATCATTTAATTTTTAAGCATCTGCAATTTAGTCTCATCTCAGACCATAATTCAAACATCTTAACTTTCGGTTACTTTAATTCAATTAATTAAGACGCTTTCGTTCTGAAGCGAAACAATTATATTAATTAAGGACCGAGTCACTGGTCTGCGATGAAATTATAAAGTCTTGCTCGTAAAGACAGGAGCTCCTAAGAATTGCATCGTTTGCTTAGACAAATTTAATCCCTATTAAAATTAGAAGTAGTAGTAAATATTTCACAACATCACATACATTGATCTGACCCCGTGTTAAGTAGCTTAAGCACTTGTGTTACAGACATCAGAATCAACAGTGGTATTACAAATATACTTAAATAAATACATATAACACCCAGACCAGGACAAACAGACATGTTCATGCACACAAATGTTTGTCCTGTGCGGGGATCGAACCCGCGACCCCTTGCGTAATAGGCAACATCTTGACCATTACACCAAGCGGGTCGTCGTAGTAGTAACTCAGTCTGTCTGTCTGTTACGCTTTTCCGCTTAAACCTGTCAACCGATTTTAATGAAATTTGGCACAGACAATCTTCTGACCCTGAGAAAAAACATAGGCTATGTCTTATTTTTCGAAAAAAGGGATCTGAAGTCCACGCGGACCAAGTCGCGGGCGGCCGCTAATCGAAACTAAAAAAGTATTGATTTGACAATACTGACATGTGACGTTATATAGCTTAGAATTTCATATAATTTTTACAAACTTACGATTATGACATTTGATACAAGTGACTAATTTGCCTTGTCAGTCAAATACCGGATTGCTGCTAAAGTTAAGGAACTTTTGCAAAGGCCGTACACGTAGGTGACTGAAAATTTTCAAGCGTAGTGGTTAATCCAAATCCCCTCTTCGTAACGAAAACATGATTTCAAATGATGGAGGCCTTTGCCCTGCAGTGGGACATTAATAGGCTGATACTTTACTTTACTTTAAAGTATGTATGTAACAAACTCTTGGAAAAAAACATTTGTAAATGTATCTTTCCTGTTTGGGAAAAACGAGCTGGTAATCTTTGACCTTTATTCAGATAACGATGCAACCCTTTCACAGATAATTATGTTCATAACAAAATTACCATCGCATTAGCCCCCATTATATTACATCTAAAGCCTCCCTTGCCCCTAATACTGCTAGTTAAAAGAAATTACACGTTCACAACTTCATTCAAATATAACCCTTATTGCGGTTACGTAAGGTCCCATGTGTTTACACTAATGATGTGCCGAATCGTTACAAATGTAGATTCACGGATACAGACTCGAAAACCGGTATTCGGTGTCATTATCCGCAGATGCGGACACGGATACCTATTGGTAACGACCACGCCTCATATACGTGAGGTCCGTGGTTCGAATACGGGTCTACACTTCTGGAGTTTTCGAAAATTGTGTGGATTTGTGGCATTAGCTCGGTAGTGAAGGAAAACACAGCGAGGAAACCTGCACATTCAGATAGCTTCAAACTTTGTTATTTAGAACGTGTAACGGTGTAACCATGATCTAATAATATGTCTGGTTACCCTCTTAGGGTTACGAAGGTCTGATGGCAGTCGCTTCACTGTAATAACCAGACTCGCCCCCGAGCGGACCCCGCACAGAAACGGAATAAACGCTAGGAGGATGACTTATAAAGAAAAGATCCTTAAAATTTCGCGTGAAAAGTTACGGGTACGGAGTTTTTTTTGCGGATATCCGCGTATTCAGTTACGAATACGGATATTCGAACATCACTAGTTTACATGTATCTGTACACGGTACATTTATGTTTTCGCCACTCAAAAAGATTACATTTTCGAGCGTAGACTTAACTATGCTGGAAGATATGCTAAGCTGTATTTCTGACAGAAATTAAGTAACCTTGAGTACCTCGATGGCGCAGTGGGGGAGCGTCGGCCTGCGATGGCATAGTTCAGCAACTTTCGCAGTAGTCAGTCATCGGATGGGTGACCGATTTTTTTTATCTCGAGCTTCTCCGTGCATCGAAAGGCACGGTAAGCCATTGGTTCTGCGCCTCATCTCTCTACGGTCGTGTCAGTTTGCTGTTCTACCAAAAAATCGACACCAATGGCCGTTTTCGGAAAAACCGTCACAAATTTTCCCGACTCGGTAATCGAACCCAAGACCCCAAAACCACGGCTTGGTAGTTAAACAACTAGACTATCGAGGCGTTCAGTTAAAAATAAATAAATAAAATTTAAAAACTTTCATTTTCATTTATATTATTTTTATAGCGCTTTTGTTGAACAAAGTTTAGAATAGCCGAATCGCAAACGGTTCAAATTAATTCATTCAATATAGACCAATACAAAAACATGAACGTTCGTTATTTAGAACACGGTAAAACGTTTTATCACAAAAAAAAGAAACGTGTTTCGAATAACATTTGATAATTTTGTTGGATAAAAATATATTCTGTGTTAGAAAATGTGTAATAAAATTTTCATCGTTTCGCGGCACATGAATAATGTAAAATGTGATAAAAGTGACCATTTGAGGACAGATAATATTTGATCACCTGATTGTCCGATAAGAATGAAGATTCCGTGCTTCGGAAGGCACGTTAAGCCGTTGGTCCCGACTATGATCCAACTGGTCTGGTTTCCCTTGTAGTTACGGAGGTCGGACGACAGTCGCTCCATTATAATAACCATGCTGGTCAATTCAGGATCATAGTCGCAGCGTACTCTGGGCTCCAAGGCAATGGCCGAGGATGCAACCGGGTAAGCGCTAGGATGATGATGGAATGTTAGAATAAATATATACTTAGAGGTTAGCTAGACTCTCAACAGTGTTAGGCTCGGCTGCTTTACAGAAATGATGATGATGATGACAAAAACTGTCCCAGTCAAAAGCAACCATTGTCTAACCTCTCACCACTTCGCAAAGGTCACACCCCGGAAGCGTCAGCCACATTCATATAGAACTGGCAGCGGTCTGTCCGTGCATTGTGTCTCGGCTTTGTTTAGCGGAGTATGGCCTCATTTAGTTCTTTAGAGAAATACGTAATTATAGCTACGGCCAAGCGAATTATAACTAGAGCGAGGTAAAGTTACCTATTTATGTTATAGTGAGGAAAACGAACAAGATGACCCTTCTTGTTCGTTCCTGATGGCAAGTGATCACCGCAGCCCATGGACATCAACAACCGTACAAGGGTCGCAGACGCGTTGCCTGCCTTTAAGACCCCATACCCTCCCCTATTGAGATCTGGCGACTTTAAAGAAACTTCTTATTTTGTTTCAATCGACAAAAACAATATCATTGAAATACATAAAAAATAATTTCAGGATTACATAATTCAATTATTCTACACCAATTGCCTAGCCCAAAACTAAGCTCGAAGCTTGTATTATGGCTGCTAGGGAACGGATAGACATACTTAAATACAATTATAAACATCCATGACTCGAGTACAAATGCCGATGTTCATCACACAAACATTTGCACCTAGCGGGATTCGAACCCGCGATCTTTGGTTTTGTAGCCAGGGTCTCTAGCCACTCGACCAACAGGCCTGTCAATTATTATTTTCTATTTTATTTTAATTGTGGATTTGCCTCAGTTTTATTGGAAAGCTCGTAGTATCGTCTCGATGTAAAATATTTTCTCGCACATAAAGCTAGCTGTAGTCTAGAATAAAATACGTACTCCTTTGTTTTTCCCATACTGAAGTGGCTTTCAAGACACGCCGTGCCTTGAGTCCTTTGTAACATAAGAGGCATCAATTCTTCTTTATTGTCTACAGTACATGTCTAGCCTTGTGAAGAAATCTCTGTTATTTACAAATCCATATCAGTGTTTTATCGGCTGCATTTTGTTGAGTGTGCGTCGGTCTTACATGACCTTATTCCTCCAGCTCCTTTCCGCCTTCGGACAACTAGACGCGGTGAGGGCTTTCACCCTTTCATTGTTAATATTCCTCCTTCCCGCACGAAGCGTTTTACTTCATCTTTCATAATGCGAACTGCTAAGGAGTGGAACTCTCTGCCGTGTTCTGTGTTTCCCGAACGCTATAATTGGGATGTCTTCAAGACTAGAGTAAACAGGTATCTACTCAAGCGTGCTCCATCTTAGGCCTCATCTACACTTCCCATCAGGTGTGATCGAGGTCAAATGCAAGCCTATCTCAAATAAATAAAAAAAAAATCCCCAGAACTCAGTATTGGGGAAGTACCTCCACCTTACAGAAGACCACGGTGAATAAGCACTTCGTAACTGTTGTGCTATGTTTCTGCTGGTGAGTAAGGTCGCCAGAGCTCAGTTGGGGAGGGTATGGGGCCTTTAACCCTTTCGCTGCGGATGGCGAGATAACTCGTTTACATTTATCTGCCTCTACATACGGAGCACTGAAATCGAAAACTGCTCCCACAGACGGGCCCAATTTTCTCTGTCCTTCCACGACAGAAGTTATAGTTATATACTTGATTAGTGTTGCCAGGTAAAAATAAAAAAATCGACGCTTGCGTTCGCTGCGGAAGGCGAGTAATCTCGTCTTGATTGGAGATGATTATATACGGTAGGCGAGTTAATACGTCCTAATTAGGGGTAAAATGGCTAGAGTTGAATACGTGTAAATATTTGTAACACAACATTCGTCAATGAGAGCTTTGATGACAAAGGCTAGGAGTCCCTTGTTTTAACGTTTAATTATGATCTAAATAAAAATTAAGTTATTTGTAAATTTGTAAATG
Organism: Nomophila noctuella; assembly: GCA_958496325.1. NCBI lineage: Eukaryota > Metazoa > Arthropoda > Insecta > Lepidoptera > Crambidae > Nomophila > Nomophila noctuella. Next base: position 3,640,720 of record OY292511.1, on the reverse strand, counting down.
TTTAAACTTCTTTAGTCAGGTAGTTTCTGTTAAAATAATTCTAGTTCTGCTTGGTTTTAAGTATCTGATAAACGTTTCTTTTTTTTTCAGCAAAACATTTATGTATGTAGGTAGGTATAATCAAATAAACACAACTGTTTTTTATAGCTATAATCATAATGTTTTAAAGACATGCTATTTACTACGGAACCGCATTTTAAAAACTTAGTCACTCTTGGCTGATTTACATCTAGCAACATTTACCCTTATTTTCCTCAATTGACTATACATTCCTGAGACGAGTAAACTCGCCTACCGCCGTGCGGGAACGCTTTTGTCAGACGGCATATCTCGTCTTCCGTATACCAACGCGACTTTCGGAAAACGAGTTATATCGTCTTCAGTATACGGTGAAGGTTTTGTGAACGATGAGCCCGCAGGGAAAGGGTTAACGCAGGCAACGCATCTGCGACACTTGTGCGATTGTATATTACGGGCAGCGGTGATCACTTACCATCAGGTTACTCTCTCGTTCGTTTGCCTCGCTAAAAAAATTTATAATAATATTGGATTGACTTCAAAAATAAAAATAAAAGCCCTCAAATTCGACATCATAGTTTTTATCTCATTTTTGTGATCTAAATTGTCATGCTTGCCGAATTCGAATTGGTGATCATGAATCCAGGCTCTGTTCGGAAAAACCGACACCAACTTTTATTTATTTATTTAATAAAAAATACTTTCCTGCCGTCCACAATTAGTTGATGTTATTGTTACCAATACGCGTGTTAACTTTATCACAACGCTTGCCAAATGCGAACTAGTGACGACAAATCCGGCCAGCATTTGGGAAAACCCATATACATATTGCCCTACCTAGGAATCAAACTCAGTAAATCAAGATGGCCCAGTTTTTAATATACTCCACCAAAGAAGCACTGATTTAAAAATACCCAATAATAAAATGACATTCCTAACCAGAGACAAAAGTAGTGCTTTCAACAAACCCATTATTGGACGCAAACAGCCTCAGATTAATGAATATCAATAGATGCAACGAATAAAGACAGTTATGCTATCCTTTTTCTCCTTATAATGAATTACGTGTTATAGAGGTAGATAGCAGATTCACGTTCTCCTGCCGCCTGAACTGTCAAGTGGGATGACGTCATTATCGCGTGGCCCTCGTCTTCTGTTAAGGGAGACTGACAGACTTACGTGAAAAGTTGAGTGAAGTTTTGACGTTTTGGTGACACTCAAACGTGACATATGGGCACCGTGCAGAAACTATAGAGGGCGCTAAAATCCAGATTTTTTTCTGTGGTTTGACAGTAAAATTTGACATCTAGCGTGAAAGTTTCGAATATTAGTTTCAAGATGGCAGCATAAGGCACCGTGTTTTTCCGTGGTTTGACAGTAGAATTACCGACATTGAGAGTAAAAGTTTTGAATATGAGTCACGAGATGGCAGAGTCATCGCTACGCACGGTGCCTATGGAGCATCTATTGATATTCATTCATCTGAGCAAACAGCTGACCGAGAGCCGCCATGTTGGAATGGGCTCGGCGAAGCGTGAATGGGTTTGAATTAAAAAATAAAAATTTTAAACTACTTCTCTCGCGATCAAAGTTTAATGGTTCTGCGATTCCATTCGAAGCGATCTTTATCGAACTTCGGAAAGTTAATGGATGTGGTTAAATATGCTGAATTGAAGCCTCCATGGCCTAGTGGTTTAAGTTTAAGTAAGTTTAATTTTTAATGGAAGTTAATTTTATTTAATTATATTATGTAAATTTTTAAATAATAATTAATAAATAATTGTGTAATTTGAAATAATGTAAGATATCTATAAGTTTATTATTGTAATAATATTCTTAATTGTGTGTAAGTAACGAATTGTATTTGCGGTGCCCCTACGGGGTGTCACGTGTATAATGTACTGGACTATATTGTAAGACCTAATTTACACCATGTGGCTAGCAAATAAATAAATAAATACAGTATGCACCCGTGGTCTGGAGGACCTGGGTTCGAGGCAAAGTTAGACTCTGTTTATCTGAATTCAGCCCGCGTTGATGTTCCCCCACATTTGACAAGCGTGACGATTAAGTCAAAATTTATCTTAGTAATGAAAACATGATTTCAAATAAGCCAAAGGAGGCTTTTGAGCTGCAGTGGAAAATAATGGGCTGATACCGGAAACGGAAAAACCAATAGAAATTTTTCCCAACCCGGGAATCGAAATCAGGAACTCGAAGCTCGAAGGTAGCAGACCAGGACAAATAGACATGTTCATAAACACAAGTGTTTATTCTGTCCTGGGATCGAACCCGCGACCTTTTGGTAAATATAATACCTATAAAAGTCAAGGGTAATTTAGTATTTTTCATCAAACTAGCCAGCCATAGTTTGCATTTTTTCTCCTTATGCGGAAAGCGCAGAGTAGGAGGACGCAAAATGTCATGGCTTAAAAACATCCGCCAGTGGACCGGCATTAAAACAGTTGAACAGTTGTTCAGACTTGCCATGGACAAGGCTAGATTTAAGGAGCTGACGGCCAACCTTCAGTGATGAAGCGGCACCTAAAGAAGAAGAAGAAGTTTGCATTTTTACCCAATAGGGTGAAAAAACATACTCTATTAATCTCATGGAAAATATTACATTTATTTTCTACTTATTTCACGTCTTGAATAATCCCTAGAATTCCGACAAATGTTCTTAAGTTCACCTTAGGGAAACCTTTACGTCTCTCTTCCTTTATTTGTGTTCTTTCCTGTCTAGATTCATCCGTATTTCCTAAGCTGCTTAGCAATTCCTAGTGCTTAAGATATCTCTTCTGGTATTCTTACTCGTAAATCAGTACGATTTTCAGTTTCAAGCATTTTAAAGAGATAAGCAGTTAATTTATACTTTTTTTTATGCATTTTGCTTTAACATCGTTAGTAAGACGGGTTTGGTTTAATCACCATGATTTTCAAATGCAGATTGGTGAAATAGTGATCACAAACCCGTGCTGTTTTGGAAAATCATACACAAATTTTACTCTATTCGAGAATCGAACGTAGATAACATTGAGGGACTTAAACCACTATTATACACTATGTTATAAAAAAATATATATTTCGCCCGACCTGAGAATTGAACCCAGTATCTCGAAATTTGTGATTTCGTCCCGATCGAGGTTTACATTTTCACATTGAAAAACATGTATCTAATCCGCATTTTCGCGAAAAATACCTTTTGAATATTTTATTTACAGACGATAAATACCAAAAAACATGACCTTCTAAACGTGACGTTTATGCGTCACCCTTGTCAAATTGGGCTATTCAAACATACACGCCATTACTGAGACACCATAAAACATACAAAATATTGACATCTGGACCCTTTGGATCGATCGAAAGGTCATATGTTATTCTTATAGTTACACTTTTTATATATATCATAATTACATTATATTTATATTATGCACACTCGATATTGACATTGTTATTGTATTTTACGCATTGTTACATCTGTTTGTCCACACACGGTATCCGCAGAATACCAGGAGGTCGTAACAGAGCTCTCCGTTACGACCAAACCCTAAGCGGAGACCATTTTGGTACATTAGTCTTTAGATCTTACTTTTTGTCTTTTTCTTTTATTTGATGGATTTTATTTTCTTTTTGTGATGTGTTTGTATGTTAAGTGTGTTTGTATGTCTTTTCATTGTACTTTTTATCTGTGTTATGTACCAAATAAACGTTTATTCTATTCTATTCATATATATACTCGTAGATTGTATACCTTTAACATTAAAAACATTTGAGACCAATGTACCTACCACCTAAAATTTCATTTAATTGCAACCGCCCCTGTTTTGCACGGTTGCGATTTAATTTATCAGTGTTTCTGTAGAATATTATGCATGAATTATACACACAAACATACCTCTTGAATCACTCTTTTAGGGTGAGAATAGGAAGACGAGTGAAAACAACGGATTTGGGTTCAAGACTGGTTTATTGTTACATGACAACCATTTATATAGTACGAATAAGACCCAATGATTAATAAGTACAAATATAAAACTTACACTACTACACTCCATCTGATAAATAAAACCGCATGGAATTTGGTTTCTTAGTTTAACGTAGGACAGACAGAAGAAAGCGACTTCTTAATACTATGTACTAGCAGCCGCCCGCGAGTTCGTCCGCGTGGATTTCAGATCCCTTTCTTTCGCAATATAAGGTAGCTTATTTTTCTCAGGGTCTAAAGATTAACTCTATTCATCAAAATCGGTTGAGAGGAAACGGGAAAGCGTAACAGGCAGACAGACAGAGTTACTTTCGCATTTGTAATATAAGTATAGTAAGAAACCAGAAAAATGTGGCATTATTTTATTAAATTGACTTTACGTGACTTTGATTACCTACTAAGGTTACTACGCGATGTCAAGCGACCTTCGCTTCACATTCCAGGATCTTTTTTAGAACAGGACGAAGTATAGCGAGGCCAATCTAACGAGTTTTATCATTTAATTTTTAAGCATCTGCAATTTAGTCTCATCTCAGACCATAATTCAAACATCTTAACTTTCGGTTACTTTAATTCAATTAATTAAGACGCTTTCGTTCTGAAGCGAAACAATTATATTAATTAAGGACCGAGTCACTGGTCTGCGATGAAATTATAAAGTCTTGCTCGTAAAGACAGGAGCTCCTAAGAATTGCATCGTTTGCTTAGACAAATTTAATCCCTATTAAAATTAGAAGTAGTAGTAAATATTTCACAACATCACATACATTGATCTGACCCCGTGTTAAGTAGCTTAAGCACTTGTGTTACAGACATCAGAATCAACAGTGGTATTACAAATATACTTAAATAAATACATATAACACCCAGACCAGGACAAACAGACATGTTCATGCACACAAATGTTTGTCCTGTGCGGGGATCGAACCCGCGACCCCTTGCGTAATAGGCAACATCTTGACCATTACACCAAGCGGGTCGTCGTAGTAGTAACTCAGTCTGTCTGTCTGTTACGCTTTTCCGCTTAAACCTGTCAACCGATTTTAATGAAATTTGGCACAGACAATCTTCTGACCCTGAGAAAAAACATAGGCTATGTCTTATTTTTCGAAAAAAGGGATCTGAAGTCCACGCGGACCAAGTCGCGGGCGGCCGCTAATCGAAACTAAAAAAGTATTGATTTGACAATACTGACATGTGACGTTATATAGCTTAGAATTTCATATAATTTTTACAAACTTACGATTATGACATTTGATACAAGTGACTAATTTGCCTTGTCAGTCAAATACCGGATTGCTGCTAAAGTTAAGGAACTTTTGCAAAGGCCGTACACGTAGGTGACTGAAAATTTTCAAGCGTAGTGGTTAATCCAAATCCCCTCTTCGTAACGAAAACATGATTTCAAATGATGGAGGCCTTTGCCCTGCAGTGGGACATTAATAGGCTGATACTTTACTTTACTTTAAAGTATGTATGTAACAAACTCTTGGAAAAAAACATTTGTAAATGTATCTTTCCTGTTTGGGAAAAACGAGCTGGTAATCTTTGACCTTTATTCAGATAACGATGCAACCCTTTCACAGATAATTATGTTCATAACAAAATTACCATCGCATTAGCCCCCATTATATTACATCTAAAGCCTCCCTTGCCCCTAATACTGCTAGTTAAAAGAAATTACACGTTCACAACTTCATTCAAATATAACCCTTATTGCGGTTACGTAAGGTCCCATGTGTTTACACTAATGATGTGCCGAATCGTTACAAATGTAGATTCACGGATACAGACTCGAAAACCGGTATTCGGTGTCATTATCCGCAGATGCGGACACGGATACCTATTGGTAACGACCACGCCTCATATACGTGAGGTCCGTGGTTCGAATACGGGTCTACACTTCTGGAGTTTTCGAAAATTGTGTGGATTTGTGGCATTAGCTCGGTAGTGAAGGAAAACACAGCGAGGAAACCTGCACATTCAGATAGCTTCAAACTTTGTTATTTAGAACGTGTAACGGTGTAACCATGATCTAATAATATGTCTGGTTACCCTCTTAGGGTTACGAAGGTCTGATGGCAGTCGCTTCACTGTAATAACCAGACTCGCCCCCGAGCGGACCCCGCACAGAAACGGAATAAACGCTAGGAGGATGACTTATAAAGAAAAGATCCTTAAAATTTCGCGTGAAAAGTTACGGGTACGGAGTTTTTTTTGCGGATATCCGCGTATTCAGTTACGAATACGGATATTCGAACATCACTAGTTTACATGTATCTGTACACGGTACATTTATGTTTTCGCCACTCAAAAAGATTACATTTTCGAGCGTAGACTTAACTATGCTGGAAGATATGCTAAGCTGTATTTCTGACAGAAATTAAGTAACCTTGAGTACCTCGATGGCGCAGTGGGGGAGCGTCGGCCTGCGATGGCATAGTTCAGCAACTTTCGCAGTAGTCAGTCATCGGATGGGTGACCGATTTTTTTTATCTCGAGCTTCTCCGTGCATCGAAAGGCACGGTAAGCCATTGGTTCTGCGCCTCATCTCTCTACGGTCGTGTCAGTTTGCTGTTCTACCAAAAAATCGACACCAATGGCCGTTTTCGGAAAAACCGTCACAAATTTTCCCGACTCGGTAATCGAACCCAAGACCCCAAAACCACGGCTTGGTAGTTAAACAACTAGACTATCGAGGCGTTCAGTTAAAAATAAATAAATAAAATTTAAAAACTTTCATTTTCATTTATATTATTTTTATAGCGCTTTTGTTGAACAAAGTTTAGAATAGCCGAATCGCAAACGGTTCAAATTAATTCATTCAATATAGACCAATACAAAAACATGAACGTTCGTTATTTAGAACACGGTAAAACGTTTTATCACAAAAAAAAGAAACGTGTTTCGAATAACATTTGATAATTTTGTTGGATAAAAATATATTCTGTGTTAGAAAATGTGTAATAAAATTTTCATCGTTTCGCGGCACATGAATAATGTAAAATGTGATAAAAGTGACCATTTGAGGACAGATAATATTTTTATCAGCTTTTAACAGCTCGGTAGCCTAGTGGTAAGAAGAATATTTTTATGTCGAAATTAATAATAATAATACCCTTCCGGTCGTTTTTGACCGTGGCGAACGATCTAACGATCAGCCAGGTTCGCAGGATATATTATAGTGCACAAGTGAGTGCGGGCGCACAGGTGCACACCCTATTCCCTCACTGTCATAGTTCGGCGGTGGAACAGCAAACTGACACGACCGTAGAGAGATCAGGTGCAGGACCAACGGCTTAACGTGTCTTACGAAACACAGAGGAGCTCGAGATAAAATCAGTCAAAGCAACACAAAGTCAATGTGTTTCCCGCATGATTCGAACCCCCAACCTCCGAGATTTGAGCACAGCGCTCTAACCACTACACCTCGGAAGCAGTCTCTTCTTCTTCTTCTTCCTAGCGTTTATCCCGTTTCTATGCGGGGACCGCTTTGACCATGATCCAGGAATTGGCAAGTCTGGTTATTAGCTCGGAAGCAGTTAATGTAACGATATAAATCTATTTGTAGAACAGTACAGCTACTGACATTTTTTTTTTAAATTAATAAATAGACACACTAGTTGCCTCGCCCCAAACTAAGCTCGAAGCTTGTACTATGGATGCTAGGGAACGAATAGACATATTCACTTTATAAATACTAATACTAATAAATATAAACATCCATGACTCGAGTACAAATGCCGATATTCATCACACAAACTTGCCCCTAGCGGGATTCGAACCCACGACTCTTGGTTTTTAGCCAGGGTATCTGACCACTAGACCAACGGGCTGACCGCAAATAATTCGAAACTCACCTCTTCCGCATTTTTATACCCCCATTAATGAAATGTTCATTGGGCTCCCTACATTTGTTTGATTAGGTTTTTATTTCCGTTATTACTCGTATACCGACCGACTTCAACCCGCGGCTCGCGCGTTCATGGCCTTGGATCACTCAAGGGGAGCAGACATGTATGTATAGAATTTCATTACGAACATTTTGTGTAGCAAATCGTTTTTTTTAGGTTCTTCATTGGAATCTGGGTACATTCCATTGAAAAACTTCAACAATATTCAAAACCTTCAATAATATTTCAGGAAGAAATCCCTTTAGTAAGTGAAATGCGAACAAAACTGAAAAGAAACCTGTCTGTCCGTATGTCTGTTACGCTTTCCCGCTTGAACATATTAACTGATTTTGATGTTATTAAAGATTTGACTAGACTAGAGGGGACAGTATTTTTTTATGACATAGTCGGCAAACAAGCTGGCCGGTCGCCTGATGGTAAGCAATCACCGCCGCCCATGAACATTAATAACCGTACAATGGTAGCAGATGCGTTTCGTGCCTTCAAAAACCCCATACCCTCCCCAACTGAGCCCTGGCGACCTTACTCACCAGCAGAAACATAGCAAAGCAGTTACGAAGTGCTGCTTCACTATGGTCTTCTATAAGGTGGAGGTACTTCCCCAGACGAGCGGCTCATTAGAGTACAAATTCCACTATGCTCTACCTCTCATGAAATGGGATGTCTGTTTCTGTCAACCATTGATTTAAAAGTTATTTACCATTTCCGAACACTCCTCACGGGTTTAGCATTCAGGTACCAACATGTCCTTTCGCGTGTCGAAATGTACGAAAGCTGTCGATAAATCTAGAAGTACTTCTAACACGACGTGACCTGAGTACGTAGACAAGTCGAAGCGAAAGCGAAGTTCGAGAACGATCGAAACGAAGCGATGTCGAACTTCGTTATCGACTCGCCCAATGCAATATAAATCCCTACTGATGTTATAAATGCGAAAGCAACTCTGTCTGTCTGTCTGTCTCCCGCTTATACAACTCAAGCTTAATCGATTTGGATGAAATTTGGCACAGAGAATCTTTAGACCCAGATTAAGAACATAGGCAGACTTTTCATATGATTTTTTTTAATTCTGAAATCTACTTGGGCGAAGTCACGGGTGGCCGCTAATAAGGAATGAATATCGGACGACATCACATTCGATAATTAATAATAATAATCCGGCCGTATTCGTCCATGGCGGCCGACCTGACGATCAGCCAGGTACGCAGGATATATTATATTATGTAGTGCACAAGTGAGTGCGCAAGCACAGGTGCACTCCCTATTCCCTCACTCTGATAATTCGTTAAGACAGCAATCTGCCTTCCGAAGCACGGAGGAGCTCGAGATGAAATTTTTCAGTCACCCATCCGATGACTGGCATCTGCGAACGTTGCTTAACTTTAGCAACCGCATGCCGAGTGCGCTAACCACACCGCCATCGAGCTCCTCACAAACTAATTAACATTGGAATAAATAAAAAGATTTATGAAGAACAAACGCAATTCAATATTTATTTATTTACTTTTATATGTTACCTCTTTTTGACACAGAGTAAACAGACAAAAACTCAGAACATTTATTATAAAAACTTAACATTATTCTTAGTTAAAATTGGCCGTAACCAAAACTTAAGAATGATATCACAAACAACATTAATCTTCCTTACCATCATGACCACTATCTATCATTTCAAACTGTCTCGAACTTTTATTAGATCTAGTTTTAATCAGAATCTCATTCTCAGACGTCTAGCTTGAAATCTAGGTTTCGATTTCTGATTTAGATCTTCTTGTTTGATATTATCTATTATTAAAGTTAACTTAGTTGTTGACAGGCCCGTTGGTCGAGTGGCTAGAGACCCTGGCTACAAAACCAAGGGTCGCGGGTTCGAATCCCGCTAGGGACAAATGTTTGTATGATGAACATCGGCATTTGTACTCGAGTCATGGATGTTTATAAAAGTATTTAAGTATGTCTATCCGTTCCCTAGCTTCCATAGTACAAGCTTCGAGCTTAGTTTGGGGCTAGGCAATTGGTGTGTTAGTCCAAGGCATTTATTTATTATTATTTATTTGTAGTTGTAGGTAAGGATTATTTCTGGTTAATAAATATCTACATATTATTGAATTTAGAACTTCAGCTCAAATTAGACTAGAAACTTTTGACGTTTTTCTGTCTGTTTCCATTCTTCTTAGAAGAATATGCCTCGATGGTCTAGTGTTTTCAGTCCCGGCCGTGGTTATAAGGTCCTAGGGTCGATTCCCGGGGCGAGCAAAATTTGTGTTGGTTTTTCCGAACACTGTCCGGGCGAGTTTATCTTTTATTAGTCACATTTCCATTTGTTTTCAACTTCTTTTTAGTTTTATATTATATAATTAAGTTGTTTACACATATTATAGATTCTTAGAGAGCGATGTTGGCCAAGTGGGGGACCGAGCCTCACATACGTGGGGTCCGTGGTTCGAATCCCGGCCCACACCTCTGGATTTTTCATTTCTTTCTATGTGTGGATTTGTGCCATTAGCTCGGCGGTGAGAGAAAACATCGTGAGGAAACCTGCACATTCAGATCAGTTTCTGACTTTTGTACAGTTAGATCTGAATGTGTGTGTATCCCTGATCCAATCTGTCTTGTTCCCCTCTATGGATTACGAAGGCCTGATGGCAGTCGCTTCGCTGTAATAACTAGACTCGACAAATCCTTGATCATCATCAAAGCGGACCTCGCACAGAAACGGGATAAACGCTAGGGAGAAGAAGATATTGAAGTTTCGTAAAGGTTAACAATGCTCTTTTATTTACTTAGAGTTTTGACGACCCGCTTGGTGTAATGGTCAAGATGTTGACAATTACGCAAGAGGTCGCGGGTTCGATCCCCGCACAGGACAAACATTTGTGTGCATGAACATGTCTGTTTGTCCTGGTCTGGGTGTTATATGTGTCTATTTAAGTGATTTGTAATACCACTGTTGATTCTGATGTCTGTAACACAAGTGCTTAAGCTACTTAACACGGTTTCAGATCAATGTATGTGATGTTGTGAAATATTTATAAAAAAAAAGAGTTGCGACGTCTACAACAGTCATGAATTGCTACATTACAGTAGTTATTATTATTACTGTAGATAGCTCAATTCACAATTTGAAGCTAGAATGTTATGTTACACTACACACGTTCGTTCCAATTTATCACTTATACATTATTTATGACCTTTGACTTTTAGTTGACTATTTCGTCAAGTACCTACTATAGATGGCTTTTACACTAATTGAGAGCTTTAGAGCTGTGACATAGAGTGAGGGCTGCCATCCGTCCGGGTTTCCCCGGATTTGTCCTAGTTTAGAGGGCGTCCGGGCACAGTAAATACAGAAGTCCGGGGAAGGTTTCATAAGAAGACCGACCAAAAAAATAAAAAACACCCGCCGCGATACACGAACGATGCTTGCACGCCACGATCAACCGACGATTTTATGAAGGTGAAGCTATGATGTCCGGCTTTCGGACTCTACAATCCGGGGTTATCTCGCCTCTTGTCCTGTTTCCCAAATTTAAGAGATGGCAACCCTACAAACAGTAAACATAGGTCCCGTTAAATTCAATTTCCAGGTCTAATGTAAAGTCGATTTTATAGCTGGAGGCTAAACACACTCATTGGAATACATTATGTGAAGGTAGTATATGGTTGCGTAACGAATGTAGGTTATACATACTAATAGAATTTCAGTTACAAGGACTGTATTTCATAATAATTTATTTCTTTCTTAAGATTCAAAAACTTTTAAGAGTGGTAAACTTTTAGCAACTTTCGCAGAGACAGGTCATAGGATGGGTGACCGAAAATTTTCATCTCGAGTTCCGCGGTGCTTCTGTTGCTCTACTGTCGTGTCAGATTGCTGTCCCACCGAACTATGAGTGTGAGGGAATAGGGGGTACACCTGTGCTTGCGCACTCACTTGTGCACTATAATATATTCTGCGTACCTACCAATAGTCTAGCCCCAAACTGAGCTTGAAGCTTGTACCGTGGATTCTAGGGAACGGATAGACATTCTATCAAAAACATCCACGACTCGAATACAAAATGTTAATGTTCATCACACAAACATATTTTGTCCCTAACGGGATTCGAATCCCGTTGGTTTTGTAGGCGGAGTCTCTGACCACTAGACCAACGGGCCTGTCAATGATACAGATCAATGACTGTCTTGGCGTGATGATAGTATTGAAGTAGTTTGCTTTGCCTTCTCCAAATAACAATACCAATTTATAGCAACCATCTCACAATAGCACTAGCGCCGACATTTCAATTAGATTTATCTCCTGCACCTTTCTACTTCCATCCACAATAGCAATGACAGATGCATTTACGTTAGAGAAAGTTTTCGAAGCGAACTGTTGTATTCAATTGAGATTTACAGATCTCATCCTTGAGTATTGAGTTGGTGTTACATCCAATCAGGAGTCAGGGTACGCTGCGACTACAGGATCATTCCTGAATATGTTTGTATTCAGGGTCATATATAATTACAATGGAGCGACTGTCGTCTGACCTCCGCAATCCTGACATGGGAAACCAGTCACTTTCTGGACTATAAAATAGACCGGCTGAACGTGCCTTCAGGTGATTTAAACCTGCAATGTCCTAACTAAACTGGTAAAACCTCATAAAGTCAATATATTCCCCGGGCGATGATCCCACAATCTCTGAGGTTTTAGATTTTAGTAGTCTAACCACAACACCAAGGTTTCTTCTATTATCTACGGAGTAAGAAAACTCACATAAAAAGAAGAATCAAAATGAAAGTACGCCTAAGATAAACATAACAATGCCTCTTTACCAACGCTAGAATGTAAACATATTTCCACTTCCAAGTCAGTACATAGTATAAAACATAGACTTTCTTCTGTTTTGCCCCTTCTATGTATGCTTAAATCTTTAGAACAGCGCAACCGATCTTCATGCGGTTTTTTCAACAGATAGTGGAATTCAAGAGGAATATTTATGTATAAAATATAGTAGAGAAACATTGATAATTTTAGTTGCACCCGTGCGAAGCCTCCGGTCGCTACTAGGTAATAAATTGAAAGTTTTATCGCGCCAAGCACACGAGTGCTAAGCTTTAAAATTATGTACTGTGAAAGTTTAGAGCTAAAATACGTAGTCTGACGCCGTTTATAAGATTAGCATCAAGTAAGTTGTTGGATACCTGAATAAACTCAATTAGAGTATGTGAAAAGACTCCGAGCGCACTTTGGGTTTGAAACAATAAATGAAACAAACAAATCAGGTGGACCAAGCATGTATTATGAAATCATTCGGAAACCCTTATACATATGAGAAAAAATCTCGTCACCGCGTTACACACGGTTTTTAGTACCGCTACGTCTTAGCGCCCTCTCTTACGCCAATTACTTACTAAACTTACATATTTGACGTTAACATCATCGCCCACCAAGGACAAAATGCAATTTGTCCTTAGAGAACTTAATAAAAGCACAAATAACATATAAGAAATAAAATTAAATAACCAATTATACGAATACATATTCCATAAACTTAACAATTGACGATCCTGATGTGATCCCCAAAAATATTACCAATGACCACCGATCGCCCACCGTAACGAAAATTAACAACGAATTAATAAACAACAAATATTACCTTATCTTTAAAATTAAAAACCCAAGCTATATCTATATTACACTCAATTCTTAACTAACAACAAACTCAACTTAAATTACTTATGAAAAGACTCAGTGGATTTATTAATAATCCCAGAAAGTATCCACCCCAATGACGTGGATTGTGCCAGTAATGGACCGGTTGGACATTTCATTACTCCATTCTGTATTACTTGGCAATACACTTCTGAACCCAGTAACAAGTCTATATTGTCAGATGTGTAGTAACTTGGATCAGCCAGAAGTATGTGATCCAGAGCCTTCCACTTATCCACTGTTAGTTTATGAGTTGACAACCAATCAGATGATATCGACTCCAATACATGTGCATTCACATGAATAATCGAATTTGGGTCAATGCGTGAAACGACTTTTAATTTCACCATAGCCTTTGATATAAACCTGTGCTGACCTACACCCATTATTTGACTCCTTATTGGAATCTTTTTCAATCCTAACTTATGCACCATCGCCTCAGTCACGAATGAAGACTGGGAACCCTGATCTAATAATGCGCGAACTGTATATGTTCGACCAGCTTCGGATTCGGCATTCACAAGTGCTGTCGGTAGCAAAACATTGCACCTAGTACCCCTTTTTGTAGACGCACAGGAAACTACATTACCCTCCCCCGATTGGGGTTCCTGAGCGTCAGGATGCAATAAGACGTGGTGTCTTCTCCGACACACACGACACTTATGGTCACTACGGCAGTATTTAGCAGAGTGATTGGTCCCCAGGCAACAATAACAAATATTATTAGCTCCAACAAACTCACGCCGCATATCCACCGAATTACCAATAAATTCTTTACACCTACTTAATCTATGCTCCTCTTTACAAAATTGACACTTATTATTTACAACATGCATACTATTTATTTTATTTACATTAATATTAAAAGCCCTAGTAGGCTTTTCCGATGAGTTGGATCCGAACTCCAAAAACTCCAAAGCGCGATATCGGTTCGTTCAAAAATCTTTAAATGCTTCATATGATGGCAAATCATCTACCGAGTTCTCCTCATTTATCCGAAACTCCCATTGGCGCTTGGTTTCCGGATCCAACTTCAAACTCAAAATGTGGATAACAATTACGTCCCAACTGCTTACGTCTACCCCTATATTAACAAGAGCAGCTAGACAATCGTTAGTGGTGTCTATAAGGTCTTTCAAAGCCACTGCTGACTCTTGTACCATGTTCCTCTGACTGAACAATCTCTTGAGAGTTGACTGGCAAATAAACCTAGGATTGTTAAATCTCTCCTCCAGTAACCTCCAAGACCTGTCATAGTTTTCGTTAGTAATAGGTATGTGTCTAAGAAACTGTTCTGCTTCACCTTCCAAATAGCTTTTTAGATAATGTAGCTTTTGAACTTTAGATAAATCCCCGTTGGTGTGAATCAGAGCAGTATATAAGTCTCTAAATGCCGACCATTCCGAGTACTTGCCAGAAAAAGTGGGTATATTAATCCTAGGTAATTTTATTTGGGAAGATGATTTCACATTGAAAGAATAAGCTTCAGATGGGCTTACGGTACTAGGTATATTTACAACATTGAATTGTTCTAAGCATTTCTTTAAGTCAGCTTTGTACTCCATATAGCACTCTTCGGTCTGGTCATAAATTTCATCTTTAACGTATCCAGTACCCGAGAGAGTTTTCCTATCTACCGTACGCTTTAAATCTTTGTGTCCTGATAGAAATTCCTGCCACATCTGGTCTACTATTTCTAATCGCCCTTCTACAAACTGTTTAGTTATTTTATCTTTAGGGCTCTTTCTATAGTTCGATCGAGCTTTTATCATACGCTTAAACAATTCCATCTGGAAATCGATTAAGCCCTCCATTTTTAGGGTTCCGTAGCCGAAATTGCAAAAAAACGGAACCCTTATAGATTCGTCATGTCTGTCTGTCTGTCTGTCTGTCTGTCTGTCTGTCTGTCTGTCTGTCTGTCCGCCAGTCTGTCACAGCCACTTTATTCCGAAACTATAAGTACTATACTGTTGAAACTTAGTGAGTGGATGTATTCTGTGAACCGCAACAAGGTTTTAACACGAAAATAGAAAAAAAAAAAAAAAAGTGGGGGGTCTTCATAGTCAGAACTGAAACTCGAAATATTTTTTTTCATTAAACATATACGTGTGGGGTATCTATAGATAGGTCTTTAAAAATTATATTGAGGTTTCTAACATCACTTTTTTCTAAAGTGAATACTTTGCGTGACAGACCCTTCCAAAGTGGAAAAAAGTGTGTCCCCCCCCCTCTAACTTCTAAAATAAGAGGATGATAAAACTGAAATAATTATATAATGTACATTACCATAAAAACTACCAACGAAAATTGGTTTGAACGAAATCTATTCAGTAGTTTTTTTAATATGTCAAAAATAGAATTTGTACGGAACCCTCAGTGCGGAAGTCCGACTCGCACTTGGCCAATTTTTTAAACTAATTTACAAATTATATACTTTACAAAATTTTCTAAGTCTTTAAATTAACCAAATTTCAAAAATTGGGCATAGATCCCACGTTCCAACCGTTTTTTGGAAATTATTCTAAGTCCCTAAAAATTTACACTAAATTATTCTAAGTCCTAACTATCCTAAAATTATTCTAAGTCCTAACTATACACTAATATTTCAAAGTTAAATTGTCCACTATAATAGAGTCTAAATTTCCCTAGCTCCCACACGATTTTCACAAATATAAACAAAGTACTCACAATTTCCTCTCACTCACACTGCACTGTTCCTTGGCGAACTCCTCACCAGCTGCTGGTCGCCACCACCAGACAGCTCCGCTGCTCCCGACTCCTCAACCGATGCTCGGTCTGTCAGCTGCTCCCGTCCGCTCCGCTGTCCAGCTGGTCATCACCGAACCAGCTGCTCCTACGTCCTGGTTGCGACAGCAATCCACTGTCCAGGACGTCACCTCCTCCAAAAACGCACTCAGCCTGCACTAGGACTAGTGCCCAATGGAACTGCACTCCACAGATCCGGCTCGAAGGACCATGAAAAGACTCCGAGCGCACTTTGGGTTTGAATTACTAAATAAAACAAACAAATCAGGTGGACCAAGCATGTATTATGAAATCATTCGGAAACCCTTATACATATGAGAAAAAATCTCGTCACCGCGTTACACAACGGTTTTCAGTACCGCTACGTCTTAGCGCCCTCTCTTACGCCAATTACTTACTAAACTTACATATTTGACGTTAACAGTAAGTTTAACATTAGTATTTAGTGTTTAGATACGTTTTTTCATTTACTTTAAAGTAGGTCATCATCATTCATCCTAGCGCCTCTCCCGGTTGTCTCAAAACCTACGGTACGCTGCGACTATGATTTGGAATTGACTTGCTAGGAAAAATTAACTGTTTTTCATTTACTTTCGAGCCATCATCATCATCATCCTAGCACCTCACCGGTTGCATCGTCGTCCATTGCCTCGGAGACCAGGGTATGCTGCGTCTATTATCCTGTAGAGAACAGCCTGTCGTCTGAACTCCGTAACCCTTACAAGGGAAACCAGAGCATTAGGATCATAGTCGGGACCACCAGCTTAACAAAAGCTTATAAGCTACTGAACCGGAAAACTTTTAGTATCCCTGATGAATGCAGCTACGTTCGTCTTTGTAAAATGTCCATAGTCCCACATATGTAGGGCCTGTGGATCACTTTGTCTCCTGGGTGATCCACCCTAGGCTCCATTTGCCTGGTCTATGGGTTGTGGGAGATGAAGTTCAGAGCCCCATACACGGCTTCAGGTTCTGTTAAACTTTACACTATGGCGAGTGAAAGCGTTCTTCTGCAAAAAAAGACAAAAAGGTGGGCTGGTGACAGCATGGTATGGTGAACGATAAAACACAGGGGAACGCTCCTGCCCATCCTCCGGATTGTCCCTTAGTCGCTTCTTACGGCACCCACGGGACGAAATGGGAATGGAATAGTGCTATTCTAGACCGCTCAACATGATAGTTAAAACTTACCAAAGGAACCTTCAGGTGCTATTCATCCCGCCAATCCGAAATCCCTCGTCTCTTTTTAACTTTCTGCATTTTACAGCCACGAAGTTTTGACCAACTCGATTTCAATTTCACGTGGGAATTCGCGGACGAAAGTTTTTAACAAAAGAAAATCGTTTCACACCGAAACTATTCTACACTCGGACTTCGTACAATACAATGGGTTGTTAACTACTAGTTGGTTTCACATCGTTAACAGATTGGCGAGTGTAACAAGTTGAAGCTTGTTTGGAAACGGTGCAATTTGTTGCGTTTTAGTGTTTATATTTTGTTCGACCATAATTTGATGTTTTCGCCTCAAAACGCACATATAACAATTAAATCTATGTTTTAGTTCTAATATAATGAAGGAGGCAAATAGCCTACCTGTTAGCCTTCCACTAGCATACAATTGGCGGCCCGTCTTACGATCAGCCAGGTACGCGGGTTATATTATAATGCACTAGTGAGTACGCAAGTACGGTGGGACGGCGATCTGACACGACCATAGAGAGATCAGGCCCAGGACCAACGGCTTAACGTGCCTTCCGAAGCACGGAAGAGCTCGAGATGAAATGTTTCAGACTGGCCTCTGCGAAAGTTGCTTATCTTAGCAATCGCAGGCAGAGCGCGCTAACCACTGATATATTAATAGACTAGCAGCCGCCCGCGACTCCTTCCGTTTTCGATTTTTGGATCCCGCACACGTAGGTATAGCCTACCTCATCAAATGAACTATCCAACAAAAAAATATTTCAAATTTCAAAATAATCGGACCAGTACTTCCTGGTATTAGCGCGTTCAAACAAACAAACTCTTCGACTTTATTATATTACTAGCGGCCGCCCGCGACTCCGTCCACGTGGATTTCGATTTCCAATAGCCTAAAGCCTTCCTCGTCAAATGAACTATACAACACAAAACGAACTTTTCAAATCGGACCAGAAGTTCCTGAGTTTAGCGCGTTCAAACAAACATACATACAAACAAACAAACATACAAACAAACTCTTCAGCACTATATATTAGTATAGATAGAAGTATAGATAGAATAGAGCATGGATATGAAAAAATCGTTAAAAGATATTGAAAAAAAATACAGACGAATTGATAACCTCCTCCTTTTTTGAAATCGGATAATAAAATAAGCCTCCACAAAATGATTCGTCTGGTCAACGAATAACTGATTGTTATTCCCCCAATTGTTTCTAACTCGATTGTGTTAATTGAGTCTATCCCGTTTGCTCCCGACCTCCAATGTTCTATTAGTTTACCTATGATTGGGTTAGCCATTGTTTTGTTCAAACACATATTATTACGATTGTTTGCCAACTTTGGCCAAACAATACTGACCTGTGTTGAGGTACTAAATATATGGATCGAAAATAATATTGTTATATTGAAGATATCTTGAAAGTTATATTTACTTGTTACATAATATTCGTAATAAGTTTCATTATTCCTTTTCAATAATTTAGTAAAATACCATTTTAGATAGATACCACTTTGGTTATATCTTTAAGAACTGTTATTAAGCCCTAAAAACTCTGCACTCTGATTTTCTTTTTAAAAACTGATGATAATCCCGCCTAACCGTTTCGTTAGAAAGTTATGGAGGATATTAATTAAATATTTTTTGTGCATAAGTTCGTGCGCAAGCACAGGTGCACTCCCTATTCTCTCACTCTCATTGTTCGGTGGGACAGCAATCTGTCACGACCGTAGAGAGATCAGGCACAGGACCAACGGCTTAACGTGCTAGGATGAGCTTGAGCTTCGGTCACCCATCCGATGACTGACGTCTGCGAAAGTTGCTTAACTTTGAATCCTCAAGCGGAATAAAGTGTGACGGGGGCACATCTAACGGTTTAATTATATGCCCAGAGTATAAACATTTTAATATCCATTTCACACAAGTATCTTCCGTTATTAAACATCTCCTAAACTAAGGCACCTTTATTATAAACAACTCCTTTGAAACAGTCTCTTGCGATCTTGTTTATACCTGTCATTTCATTTTAGACCCTAAGTTTGGCAGACTTAATTTGACTTTCGGCTGGCGGGATACGGATAAGTATAATTAAAGTACATAAAGTTATCGAAGCGCAAATATTATTAAGAAGTAGATTTTGTGATGTATGTAGATGATTTATTTATATTAACTTCTTGTCTACGTCGTTAACCAATGGCATTGACTTTAAATACTATGAAATCATAGTCAACGTATGGGACCAATTGGTTTTTAGTTAACGGGCCCGTTGGTCTAGTGGTCCGAGACTCTGGCTAAAAACTAGTTTGTGTTATCATCATCATCATCATCATCAACAGCTTATCGCAGTCCACTGCTGGACATAGGCCTTTTGTGTTATAAACATCGGCTTTTTTACTCGAGTCATGGATGTTTATAAAAAATATTTGAGTCCTGAGGTTTATTCTCGGTTCAGACTAATTTTGTATCGATATTCATAAACTCAGCCCGGGTTTCTGATTACCAACCCGCATTTGGCTAGCGTGGTGATTAAGTCAAAACCCATCTTTGTAACGAACACATGATTTCAAATGATAGAGGCTTTTGCCCTGCAGTGGGACATTAATAGCCTGATACTTTACTTTCCTATCAGTTTATAACTTGCACCACCCCTCCCCACTGAGTGACATTACTGTGGATCCCGCGTTCGTGATACACCGTCCTATTTGTAGAATGGCGGGGAATTTATTTCAAGAGCCTCATATGACCTAGAATGCAATAATGGCCACTCCACATCTTATTATTAAATTGTCTAGCAGGGCATAGGTTTGACGTGTTTCTTCGAAGTATGGGGTGTTAAGTCGTTATAAGTGCCTTGACACCAGAAAACTGTGGCATTATTTTGATTAGCGTACGTTGGTTACTTAGAGGAGGATGACATGGCGCAGTGGTAAGCACGCTCGGCCGAAATTTCTAATGTTAAGCAACTTTCTCAGAGGCCAGTCGTCGGATGGGTGACCGAAAAATATCATCTCAAGCTTCTCCATGCTTCGGAAGGCGCGTTAAGCCGGAGGTCGTGGGTGCAAATCCCACGAGGAACAATTTCACTTTGTGTAGGTCCCAGTTTGATTGGGACTTTCGAGGCTTCTCAGGAGGAGGAACATCTGATTGTCCGATAAGAATGCTGTTTCCGTGCTTTGGAAGGCACGTTAAGCCATCGGTCTCGACTAAGGCCCATTGGTCTAGTGGTCAAAGGCACTGGCTACAAAACCAAGGGTTGCGGGTTCGAATCCCGCTAGGGGCAAATGTTTGTGAGATGAACATCGACATTTGAACTCGAGTCATGGATGTGTATTGTATTTAAGTTTGTCTATCCGTTCCCTAGCATCCATAGTACAAGCATCGTGCTTAGTTTGGGGCTAGGCAATTGGTGTGCTAGTCCAAGGCATTTATTTATTTATGATCCAAATGTTCAGGTCTCCCTTGTAAGGGTAATGGAAGTCAAATGGCAGTCGCTCTAATGTTATAACCTGGCTGGCCAAGTCAGGATCATAGTCGTGATATACCTACCCTGGGTTCCACAAAGGATGTTTCCGGGACATACGCAAAGGATGAATAAGAACTAACAGGCTTGAGACTCAAGCTATCAATTTTCGGACTGTTCGGAAATTGAACTCTCGGTACGAATGTCTAAATATTGCTCTTAAATGAATGAACACAAAACAACATTTCAAATGTAAAATGTTGGTCCTGTATTTATTCTGAGAAAAACCGCGACTTGAGTTGACTCAATATTATCAACGTTGCCAATTCGATGTCAATGTCAAGCTTAACTGTAATATGCCAAAGTTTTTTTACAGAGTAATTAATTTATACCACATTATTCTTATCAGTAATTTAATATTTACAATAGCAAAATCATTTCGGAAAGAGTAATTTGTCTTTAATAGGTAATTTTTATTATAATTATTAATACAGGATGGAATTCCATTCCATTAACTTCGCGACGTTTTGTAATTTGTGTCAAAGCTATTTTCTTAAATGCCATTTTTGTTATAACCGCTTCAGCTTATGGCTTGTACTCAACCAGTTTCCCTCTGAGTGACACTATTGTAGCGAACGGGTATCCAGGCCCATTTCTTTTTGTATTTTTTTCCTATTTGTATTAGCTCACAACAACATCCCATACATTGATCTGACTCAATGTTAGGTAGCTTAAGCCCTTGTGTTACAGATGTCAGATTCAACCATGGTATTACAAATATACTAAAACCGGTTCATACACCCAGCCCAGGTCAAAAAGACATGTTCATACTCAAAAATGTTTGTCCTGTGCAAGGATCGCCGCGAGCTCTTGTTCTTATAATCGCCCTCTTGACTATTACACCAAGCGGGTTGCTACAAACAAACAAACCTATTTCACTATTAAAAAAAACAAAAATAAAGAAAAATTCACCTTATCTCATGTGGCTCAGGCGAGGATCGAACCCAGCACCTCATGCAATCCGGGCAAGCGCTCTGACCATTAAGCTACCGAGACTGTTATTTCTCTATTCTCTCGTTCACCTCAATCTTTCGTATCTTACCTAATTTCCGCTTCAGCCTATCGCTTGTACTCAACCAAGTTTCCCTCTGAGTGACACTATTGTAGCGAACGATACACCGCCCCAGTTGCGGGAACTTGGCAGCTTACGTCACACATTGTAACCAATACTGGGAGAAATATGGCGGAAAAATGTTCTTAGATTCTTGGTAGACATTTTTATAAGTCGCCATCTTGAACTGTATTATACTTATGAAATAAAACTATAGAGAGGTAGAGCTTTGTGGGACTTTCACTCGAATGAGCCGCTCGTCTGGCAAAGTACCTCCACCTTATAGAAGATCACAGTTAAGTAGCACTTCGTAACTGTTGTGCTATGTTTCTGCTGGTGGGTAAGGTTGCCAGAGCTCAGTTGGAGAGGGAATGGGGTCCTAAAGGTAGGCGCCGCATCTGCGACCCTTGTGCGTTTGTTGATGTCTATGGGCAGCGGTGATCATTTGGTGACTCTCTTGTTCGTTTGCCGAAACAAAGCACATCAGTTACGAAGTGCTACTTAACTGTGGTCTTCTGTAAGGTGGAGGTACTTCCCCAGACAAGCGGCTCATTCAAGTGGAAGTTCCTTTTAGCTCTACCTCTCTTCATCCACTTCTCGCATCAGCCTATAACTTACCCATTTCCCCTCTGACTGACACTATTGTCTAGAAATGCGTGAGATACAGTAACCTATACTGTTAGTTTTCAGCGTACGTTCAGGTCAGAGTGAATGATTTATTTTTAGCCGACAGCCGCTGTTGCTGTTATTTATATTTATTTATTTATTTATAAAACTTTATTGACCACACAAAAAGCAGGTACAAAAGGCGGACTTAACGCTAAAAGCGTTCTCTGCCAGTCAACCTTAAGGAAAAACGAAATGTTAATCGCGGCAAAGAGCAAATTAGAAAATAATTTTAAAAATACATGAATTACCTAAACCAAACTTAAGATTATCAGATAATAAACATACACGAATACAAACTTATATTATAATAGAAGAGATTATATGTTATAGGACGTACATAAACGAACAAAAGGGTCACCTGATGGTAACTGATCACCGCTGCTCATGGACATCAATAACTGCACAGGGGCCGCAGATGCGTTGCATGCGTTCAAGACCCCATACCCTCCCCAACCGAGCTCTGGCGACCTTGCTCACCAGCAGAAACAGAACACAACAGTTGCGAAGTCCTACTTCACTTTGGTATTCTGTAAGGTGGAGGTATATCCCCAGACGAGCGGCTCATTCGTGTGGCAGTTCCACTAAGCTCTATCTCTTTTCAGCCACTAATCGCTTCAGCCTATAACTTACCCATTTCCCCTCTGACTGACACTATTGTCTAGAAACGCGTGAGATATACCAACCTATACTGTTAGTGTTCAGAGTAGGTACGTTCAGGACAGGGTGAATGATTTATTTTTAGACGACAGCCGCTGTTGCTGTGGCTAGAAGCTTCACATGGGGGAAGTTATAGTTCGGATCTAGAGACCTATATGTTCTATTTCATATACTGCCTTCGGTATTTACACAAATTGACTTGAAATAGGATACTGGTTGTTATGTGACCATGTACTCAAAGGTTGTAATTTTTTCCCTGAGGGATGAAATTTATCAAAACTCTTTCTTAGGGAATTCCTATGTCGTAGTAGCTCTATGCATGCATAGTCTCAGCCCAAGCGGTTTAACATTTATCAAACCTTCATCATCCGTAATTTTATCGCCTTGGGAGTAGACTTCAAAAAAATCCTTTTTTAGCGAATTCCAGTCACCTTTGAGTTATATTTATTTAAATAAATATTCTACAATAAGGAATAAAATTGGGTCTAGGTAGGTAACTAACAATAAGGGTCAAAATTGGTTCTAGATCGGTAACTACAACTTATTTGTTTCGTACTAAAGTCCAAAACATCAAACACAGCGGCGGCGGTAATTATTTATTAAACTCTCCCCTGTATAAGAAACAGGGCCTTATTTATTACTAGTTAAAGCCCGCTATCGCTTATCACTAAAACCACCATAAAATAGGCTGAGTGACACCATTGTAAGCCGCGTCAGGCGTCGGATTTTTATATTTTCGACGATGTCGTCGATACGACATTCATTAGATGTGCCCCGTCATCAGAAAACTGTTGCGTGATTTTGTTTGACATGACGTACGTTTCAAAATGCTGTCACTGCGATAGGAAGCGATGGTCGCATTTCATATTAGTGCCAATTTCAGAGCCATTCGAATTATGACGAGGGCATTTCTAACGATCTATGCATTCATTATAATACTGGTCATTTATTTTTTAAATATTCCTGTTCACTGGTTTAAATGAAATTGATTATGTTAACGCGAATATAATGATGTTTTGGTACATATGAAATATAAAGTAAGCTATAAATATTACAGGCTACCATGTCTCATGTTATATTTGACGGGCCCTTTGGTCTAGTAGTCAGAGACCCTGGCTACAAAATCAAGGGTCGCAGCTTCGAATTCCGCTAGGGGCAAACGTTTGTGTGATGAACATCGGCTATGTATTTATCAGCATTTCAGGCTCGCATTGATAAATCGCACTCAACTCTGAGCTCGATCTTGAGGTGCTGTTTTATATGAGAATGACATAATATCAAGTTCGCACTCAAGCTCGATCTTAGAGTTTTTTTTAATACGAGCGATTTATTAATTTGACGACCCGCTTGGTATAGGTTAAGATGTTGCCTATTACGCAAGAGGTCGCGGGTTCAATCCCCGCACAGGACAAACATTTGTGTGCATGAACATGTCTGTTTGTCCTTGTCTGGGTGTTATATGTATCTATTTACGTATATTTGTAATAAAATACTACTATTGATTCTGATGTCTGTAACACAAGTGCATAAGCTACTTAACACGGTGTCAGATCAATGTATGTGATGTTGTGAAATATTTATTTATTTATTTTTTAATACGAGCCTTAGTATGCCTGTCCTTTATCTAGCATGCATAGTGCAAGCGTCGAACTCATTTCGGGGCTAGGCGATTGGTGTGTTAGTCCTAGGAAATTATTGTTTATTAATATTATATATGCCTCAATGGCGCAGTGGTTAGCGCACTCGGCTTGAGGTTGCTAAAGTTAAGCAGCGTTCGCAGATGCCAGTCATCGGATGGTTGACCGAAAAATTTCATCTCGAGCTCCTCCGTGTTTCGGAAGGCACGTTGGTCCTGCGCCTGATCTCACTACGGTCGTGTCAGATTACTGTCCCACCGAATTATGAGAGTGAGGGAATACGGAGTGCACCTGTGCTTGCGCACTCACTTGTGCAGTATAATATCCTGCGTACCTGGCTGATCGTAAGATCGGCCGCCATAGCCGAATACGGCCGGAGTATTTGCCTCGATGGTCTAGTGGTTAAAGTACCGAGCCGTGGCCAGGCCATCAAATATTTGTCGGTTTTTCCGAATTGTAATGAACATGATTCCAAATGATGGAGGCCGTTGCCCTGCAGTGGGACATTAATACGCTGATATTATCATGTTCACCGCTACCGCTTATAACCTACACCACCATATACTCAGTCTTCCGCGCGGAAGGAAGCCTATTGTGTCCTTCCAAGCCTCTGGTATTGATGTTAGAACTCAGCGATACATGTTCATAAGTTTGCTGGAATAAAGGAAAATGATTTTCATCATAGATTTAAACCATTTATGCCTTGATACCAAAAACTGGAGTATTATTTAGTTTGACTTGACTTGTGCTATAAGAAGCGACAGTCACTTCCAATTTAAGTGTTATGTAATTATCTATCTATACCAATATAATCAAGCCAAAGAGTTTGTTTGTTTGTTTGAACGCGCTAATCTCGGGGGTACTGGACCGATTTGAAAAAATAATTTTGTGTTGGATAGTCCATTTGACGAACAAGGCTTTAGGCTATATCCTACTACTATTATAAAGGCGAAAGTTTGTATGTGTGGATGTATGGATGTATGGATGTGTGGATGTATGGATGTATGGATGTTTGTTACTCTTTCACGTAAAAAGTACTGAATGGATTTGAATGAAACTTTACCACAATATAGCTTATACATCAGAATAACACATAGGATATTGGAAATCGAAATCCACGCGGACGGAGTCGCGGGCGGCCGCTAGTAGTACATATTTAACTACATGTACAGAAAACGAAAACCACTCAGACGGAGTCGGGGGCGGCCGCTAGTTTATAATTTTAGTGTGGTTGGTGTGATACCTAGGTGCCGTTAAAACTTTGTATTCATCACTATCCCGTCTTTGCACCAAAAATTTTAAAAGCTTTTCCTCGCAACATATTACACTCTGAGCACTTCAAATGAAAAGTGGTAGAGCTTATTCAACTTTCACTCAAATGAGCCGCTCGTCTGGGAAATTACCTCCACCTTACAGAAGACCACAGTGAAATAGCACTTCGTAACTGTTGTGCTATGTTTCTGCTGGTGAGTAAGGTCGCTAGAGCTCAGTTGGGGAGGGTATGGGGTCTTAAAGGCAGGCAACGCATCTGCGACCGTTGTACCTTATTGATGTCCATGGGCAGCGGTGATCACTTACCATCAGGTGACGCTCTTGGGCGTTTGCCTCACTCATCATCATCTTAGCGCTTGTCCCGGTCGCATCCTCGGCCATTGCGTTGGAGTCCAGGGTCCACTTTTCTGCTCCTTCTCCTCCACTTCGCACGATCTTCGGCATCCTGCGTAGTTAGGCCATGTTCGTTTGTCTCCGTATAACATAAAAAATGACACTTGCTCTTCTCCCAAACATAAAAGTATTCTGTCTTACATAAAGAGACACTCGTAAAAGGATACTCTAAACCTTTAAGCCACGACATCCTTGGGTCAGAGCAGATGCGAAATTATTAAAGAAATCCATTTTTATTTTCCTTTCCAGAGGTACGCAACACTAAAAAAGGTTGTAGAGGGCATAAAAAGGTTACAACTTAGTGTAGGAGCACACAATGCGGAAAAAACGCGACCGAATTTACACGGCTTTTACCTTGAGTCGTATTTCTCATTACTGAGGGTCGTGATCATTGTTTGAAATAAAACACACAACAACTCTCTTGGCAATTTTTACGAAGGAATTTGCCATTGCCTTCTCCATTTCACACACTCGTGTAGGTTTCCTCACGATGTTTTCCGTTACCGTTCAGCTGGTATGTAATTACGCACATAGATTTTTGATAATCCTGAGGTGCGTGCCTGACTGGATTTGAATCGCCGATCTCACGCATGTGAGTCGGCACTCTTACCACTAGGCTACCGAGATGTTTGATATGACACACTTTCAAATGGGAGATGATACACTTTGCCGAAATTACGACGCGTAATTTTATATAGAAAATGCATTGCCCCCGAAGTTCGGTCGCGTTTTTTCGTCACAGTGTGTTCCAACACTTAGACTTCAGTAATTTCAGGGAAAGTATGAATTATATTTTTTTCCCTAAGGTTCAGAGTAAAGAGGAAAAATGTAGGAGCGTTTTAAATTTCACTTTGCGTGGACTTGCCCGGGAATAGTATGTAGAACGATAATGTGGAAAGGGGATGAGAGGGGATTGTATTTTTAGTAAAATCCCCTTGATTGAGTGGCTATTAAATGCCTCCGTGACAGTAGATGCCTTTTTAGGGTTCCGTAGACTACTAGGAACCCTTATAGTTTCGTCATGTCTGTCTGTCTGTCCGTCTGTCCTGGCTCGTTCTCCACCGTTTTTATCTTTATCTGGCGGCCGCCCGCGACTCCGACCGCGAGCATAGTGTTATACTATTAGCTTAAATCCCTTTCGAATTTGAAATCATAATATACAGGCAGGGCATGGTCTGACTTAGGTGATAGGATACTTTTTATCTTGATTTAATGCTCACATAAAATAAAACAGGAATATTGATGCGGTCAAAGCCGTAGTTATAATCCGTCTAAAAATTCGTTGAAAAGAGTTTTCACAAACTGATTTCGCTCAAAGCAGAACATTTTCAAGTAGTATTTACTCCTTGAACTAGTGACTCGATACATCAATAGGTTTTCTAAAAAAACTCTCTGATATTTTCTACAGCCATCGAAATTCACGAATTGTAGTAAAAACATTCTTAATACTTTAGGTTATGGTGCTTTTTCGTTCGAATTTAACTTTCGATATGAAAATCCGAATGGCTGGCTATTGGTAAATGGAAACATACGGGTTTGAATTTTGTTTAGTAACATAATGGAAAGATAAATTAACAATATTAGTATAAATCTATACTAATATAATAAAGCTGAACAGTTTGTTGTACGCGCTAATATCAAGAAATCCTGGTATTTGATAAAAATATATTTGTGTTGACGAGGAAGGCCATGGTATAAACCTATATTTGCGGAAACCGAAAACCACGCAGACGGAGTCGCGGGCGGCCGCTAGTTGTTTAAAATGAGGCTTTCAAGCACGAACAAACACAGCATAAAAATAAAAATAATTCTTCTTATCAAACAAAGAAACAAAAATGGAAATTATTACTATTATAATAATAGGGTATTTTACACCATGTAAGAAAAAATATAAAAATGCATTTATGTGATAGATTTTGAACAAAATAAATAAAAAAACGTTGATATTTCACCAAAATCAATTGTGTAAATTAAATTATTTAATTTTAAAGATCGACATTTTTAATCTGTTTTTAATGTGTCAAAAACAGCAAACGCCATTTTGGAATCCGATATGACGTCATCCCCATATACTTTTCCTTTGGTTTCTGTGATAAATTTTTAAATTATCTCAGTTATTTGTTTATTAGTGGACGTTGCTCACACGTTTCTGTATAAATTATTATAACTTCATCATGGAAGACGGTTTTGTAAACATATTCGTTAATGGTGGCGAACTTCTTTGCGTCCAATCCTGATTTCTGTTCTGCTGAGTTGAGAAATGTTAAAATAGTTATGTACCTAAGTATTAACTGTTTAGATTTTTGTCTAATAATAAGAAAATAATCAATGTACAACACGTTAACGGTGCTTACTTTTTATTACAGCTAAAACATGAAAATAATATCACATAACTTACGTACATAAACTTCACCTGTAAATGCACTAGAGGCAGACAAAACAACTAAATACGAGTTTTAGCCTCATATTAAGTTGTTTTGTCTGTCCTGTGAGATTATTACATAACGTTCTTATCACTTAAATCGAAACGTTTTCACAGAAACAGTCTAGTCTTTGTGGATGACGATTTTGGATCTCTTCTAGCCAGTTTTAACCAAGTATTTCTCTGTTTAATATCATTCGGCACTTGAATCTATAGTTTTTGTGGCGTTTTTACACTTGTGTTCTTGCATTCAGGCCCCAGACACCAATGATATAGACCAGAACTTATTTATTTACAGATTATAAGACTAATGTTGTACGTTTTGTTAACTATTTCACAACCGAGTGACGTCACGCGAAGAAACGTCATGGCGGCTAGCGTTTTCGCACGTCAATGTCAAGTCCTAATTTTAAACATAAATTAAGACCGTTTATCGGTATTTAAAAATCAAAATAAAATATTTGGTAGTACATTACGGCACAAAGATTGATTTTAAGCAGTTTTCAAAAATTGGTGTAATACCCTATTGTACTAAAATGATCTCAACAAGGAACTAAACTCAAGACTATATAATTGAAGATACAAATTCTTATAATCCACAGACTAGCTGTCTATTTCACCCGAAGAAGAGGTAGAGCTTAGTGGAACTTCCACTCGAATGAGCCGCTCGTCTGGGGAAGTACCTTACAGTTAGTACAGAAGATCACAGTGAAGCAGCACTTGGTAACTGTTGTGCTATGTTTCTGCTGGTGAGTAAGGTCGCTAGTGCTCAGTAGGGGTGGGAATGGGGTGTTTTAAGGCAGACAACGCATCTGCACCCTCACTGACCTGCCCATGGACATCAATGACCGTACATAAAACAGACACATAAAACAGACACAACATAAGAACATAAAACAGTAACCTATTTCAGCCGCTAAGTTATTATGAAACGGCTAAGTACAAATCGCATACCACTATATTTCCAAACACTTTATTAATGTTGGTATTGAACATCAGTCGAATTGTTTTCAAAGAGTACGTCAAAACTTCAAGAGATATTAATGAAAAATACTTCAGAAACATTATATTGAAGGCTTCGTGTGTCCGGTAAGGATCGATTCAAAGATTAAAATCCTATACCCTCCCCTCAGAGCTCTGGCGACCTTACTCACCAGAGAAACATAGCACAACAGTTACAAAGTGCTATTTTAGACGGGCCCGTTTGTCTAGTGGTCAGAGACCCTGGCTAAAAAACCAAGGGTCACGGGTTCGAATCCCGCTAAGGGCAAATGTTTGTGTGATAAACATCGGCATTTGTACTCGAGTTATGGATGTTTGTAAAAGTATTTAAGTATGTCTATCCGTTCCCTAGCTACCGTAGTTCAAGCTTCGAGCTTAGTTTGGGGCTAGGCAATCGGTGTGTTAGTCCAAGGAATTTATTTTATTTACTTATTTATTTTACCGTGATCTTCTGTATTGTGGAGGTACTTCCCTAGACGAGCGGCTCATTCGAGTAGAAGTTCCACAGAGCCTTACCTCTTTCTAGGTACAAAGAGTTTTATATACAAGAGAAAACTTTCTCGATATGCAGTTTTTCATCTATACCATCTAAAATCGCTTTGAACCTTAATTCCGAGGTTTGATGGCAAAAGTTCAAGTGATTTTCGGCACGAATTATTATAGGCCCCGATCACGAAAGATTTCCAAAGGTAGGATTTATAGGCTGTCTCCTTTCAGACCACTGGATGAATTATGAGGACCCAAGTGGGTGAAAATTACCTATAGGAAAATTTATTTAATATACAGATAGGGATAATCCATGAAAAATCCTATTTCCACGAAAATTGTTTTGTAGAGTAAAAGAAGTATAAGTAGGTAAAACATCGGTAATGTGAATTAATCAATCTCCTTCCTAGCGTTTCTCTAGTTTTTATGCGGGGTCCGCTTTGGCTACAAAACCAAGGGCAGCGGGTTCGAATCCCGCTTGGGGCAAATGTTTGTGTTATGAACATCGGCATTTGTACTCGAGTCATGAATGTTTATAAAAGTATTTAAGTTTGTCTATCCTTTACCACTAGGGAATGGATGGAATGCGGATCCATAGTACAAGCTTCGAGCTTAGTTTAGGGCTGGGCAAGTGGTGTGTTTCTTTAGTCCAAGGTTTTTATTTTTTATTTTAGTTATAATATATTCACTAAGCCTAGTTTTTAGTCGCATTATTTTATTAAGTACCTACGAGTATATTACCTATTATCGCAACCACTAACGATATATTCTTTTGTTTCATGTATTCCATCGGGACATCAGAGCACAGCTAGAGTAAGTATAATTAGTTAAAATTATTTATTTTTTATTTATATATTTTTTTAATTAACACATAAACTATTTTTAAATAATAAAAAGTACACATGGTAGGAAATAATTAAAAAACAAACACAAAATAAATAAAAAAATACCTAATATAAAAATGACAAAACAAAATTATTATTAGTTGGCTTATTAAAAGCTCACGTACATGTTCTTTTTTATATTAACAAGAAGGTACACAATACAGGTATGGCGTGAAAATTCGTTTTAATGAAATTAAATAATTAGTTTTTTTCATTTTCTTTTCTCTTTCGCCTTAGATTTGGAACGAATTAAGTGCATATTCTTTTTCATAATTTTGATAATCAAATCAAATATAAGTATTTATTGCAATTGTAGGTAAATACACTTAAATGCAAATAAATAACTTATGAAGCCGATGGCATGTATTCGTTTCAATACAAATACAATATGAATTTATAAAGATAGTCAATGAATTAGTGATTTTAATGCCAAATTATAAACTACTAGTTTTCAGCCGCGGCTTAGACCGCGTTACCAAGATGCCTGTTATATGTATCTTATGGGGGCATTTCATCGGAATAAGAATATTCTATTATATCACCTAAGTCAGCCCATACCCTACCTGCATACCAAATGTCATCAAAATCCGTTGAGTAGTTTCAGCGTGATTGACGGACAAACATCCGATACTATTCCGATACACTTCTCATGCGATCCGTGACAACTTTAACTGTTTTAATATTAAGTATGATTATTATATACCAAGATATCGTAATTTAAATATTTTATGCAATAATAAAATTATGTATTTTGTAATCATGTGTTTGGTGCCACGTTTGTCAAGACCATCCTGCTTCGATTTGAACCAACAATACGTAAATCGGCATTCCTTACCACTCATCCTTCGAACTCTCAAATTATATGTCCAAGGAGATTTATTATATAAAAGGTAATTTGTCATCGAATCACGTATAGAACACTCTTCATAGTAGTTCAACTGGTAGACGATAGTATGTCCTATGTGTCTAGAATTTCTAGACTTATTGAAGTTTAGACACAGGGGCGGAGTTAGGACAAAGGATTAAATTGGGTATTTGATCATGACTCGTGGAATAGTGACTCAAAATTAAAATATTCATTTCATTTTAAGTCATAAAATTGATAATCGTGGTGATAATATTAACGAACTAAAAACTCTGAGCGTGTTTTCATTATGATTAGTTAAAGAAGCACTATTTTTACCTAGTCTATGTGAAAGAATAGTTTGTTTTAAAAAAGGTAATATTATAAATGCGAAAGTAGGTAACTCTGCCGTTTGGTGTAATGGTTGAGAAGTCGGCTATTACACCAAAAGTTGCGGGTTCGATCCCCGCACGGTACAAACATTATTGTGAATGAACATGTCTGTTTGTATCGGTCTGGGTGTTTCTATGTATAATATGTATATATTTACAAAAAAAAAGTATATCAGTAATGTTTATCCGTTGTCTGGCATCCATAGCACAAGCTTCAGCTTAGTTTGGGGCTAGATGGCGCTGTTTGAATAATGTCCAGAGATATTTATTATTTAATTATTATTTATTTACTTGACCCCTAACTACGGCCCTGTGCTATCATTTCATACGATCCGTGACCTCGTTGGGTTCGATCGCTTATCTGGGTTATTGTACACTTGCCACAAAGTTCATTCGACACACAGAAATGCAGTTATAACGGCACAGTTATTTTTTTTGTATCACAAGTTTTCATTTTTATTTGAATGAGGTACATTTTACACAAGTTTTTATTTAAAATATTTGCCGACCCGCTTGATGTAATGGTCAAGAAGTTGCCTATTACGCAAGAGGTCGCGGGTTCGATCCCCGCAGGACAAACATTTGTGTGCATGAACATGTCTGTTTGTCCTGGTCTGGGTGTTATATGTATCTATTTAAGTTTATTTGTAATACCACTGTTGATTCTGATGTTCTGTAAGACAAGTGCTTAAGCTACTTAACACGAGGTCAGATCAATGTATGTGATGTTGTGAAATATTTATTTATTTATTTATTGTACACTAGCTTTCGAAATCGGTTATATTGCAAACAATACTTTTGTTTTCCCTCGGGAATATTATATTTTCCGGGATGAAAAGTACCCAATTATTTTATCCGGACGCCTAATTTTACTTAATTTCAAAGCAACGTTTCAGTAGTTTCGGCGTGAAAATGGAACAAACAAACAAACTCACTTTCCTATGTACATAACGCACGTACAAATAACAAAATAAGACATTTTTACAAATCATGAGTAGAATTGAGTTTTTAATAAATACCGACAAAACTATGTTAAAACAAATTTTATACTTGAAATCACAATGATCGGTCTGCGCTAAGAGCTAGGCAACCTAAACGACTACGACTACTACGACTGATCACGGAGACGTCCGTCACGTCCGAGCGCTCGAGGCAAAGTGAAGGCCCACGCAAACCGCCCCTCTACCCTGGCAATTTCCCCTACCAGACTCAACGACGGGTCAAGTGACCAGTCTTCACAGTGACGTAGCGGCTGTTATTTCTAACAATATTTTATACCGCGTGTGTGCCCCAAAATAACTGCACAGCACTCACAACAGCCTAATTGCCTTCGTTATTCAATGGTAGGCCTCAAAAAATCAATTCTGCTAAGAAATTTTAATAAAAACACGATTAAATTACAAAAACGTCCTTATGGCGCACTAACTTCCACTTTACAAAACGTTCTAAAATGTGACGAATAAACTTTGTGGCAAGTGTACAATAACTCCTTATCTAGGGGTGGAGTGGGAAAATATTTATCTACTTCATGCGAAAAATATCTCGTGGACACGGCTTGTCAAAATGTACCCTTTCGGTAAATTATTCATGAGGCTTTGTTGGTGTATTTTATTATCAGAATTTATTATGAAAAAGGTGGCAGTTTCTTTTTTTGTGTGTGTTTGTTTTTTAAATGTAAACAAGTGAAGTATGTTTATTTTTTAAGGTACAAGCGTACTGTCAAATAAATTAAAGATTCTGACTACGTAACACACATTTTAGTCAATTTATCTGACTCCGTGATAAATACCTTGAGTATCGTTGATATAGATATCAGAACCAAGTGTGGTAGCACAATACTTCGATAGATTCATACTAGTCTTGTCCCGCGGCTTTTCCCGTGTAGAATTATCAAAATTCAAGGGAAGAATACAGTAGAATAGAATACGTCAGCCTGCATGTATACCACATTTTATTAAAATCTTTTCAGTAGTTTCTGTGTGATTGACGAACATACATCCAAACAAAGAAACTCTCACATTAATAATATTAGTGTCATAGTAGAAACATACATGTTTTGCCCTCTTAAGACATGCAACGACTCTGCGACCCTTGTGCGGTTGTTGATGTCCATGAGCACCGGTGATCACTAACTATCAGGTGACACTCTTGTTCGTTTGCCTTCAAGATTACATTTAAAAACAATCACCAAACTCATCCATTCTGTCAAATACATAACTGTTATGACACAAACCATATCTTATACGTAAAGGCGTTGGTCCTACCATATTGTTTTCTTTAGCTAGTAATAATAAACCTTATTATTGTTGGTTGGTACGTAGAATATGTTACGGCGTGGCAAGAGTTTGGTTATAAAATATTATTACTGTATAAGCTACGCTGGGCTTATCATAATCTACGAGAATTATATACCCCATATAGTATCTGCAGTAACTTAGTGGTTTTCCCCCTTAAGAAAAACGTTAGTAAATAAATAAATAAAATAATAAAAATAAAATAAATATTTCACAACATCACATACATTGATCTGACTCCGTTTTAAGTATCTTAAGCACTTGTGTTACAGACATCAGAATCAACAGTGGTATTACAAATATAAATTAAATAGATACAAATAACACCCAGACCAGGACAAACAGACACGTTCATGCACACAAATGTTTGTCCTGTGCGGGAATCGAACCCGCGACCTCTTGCGTAATAGGCAACATCTTGACCATTACACCAAGCGGGTCGTCATAAATAGTTATTAGCAGAGAAATCTTATTAATACATATTATAATGTGAATGTTTGTTTGTTTGGGTGTTTGTTCGTCAATCACGCTGAAACTACTGAACGGATTTTGATGAAATTTAGTATACAGGGAGGATATGGTCTGACTTAGGTGATGGAGTACTTCTTATCCCGATTAAATGCTCCCATGGGATAATACAAAATCCACGTGAACGAAGTAGCGGGCGGCCGCTAGTGTAAACATAAACGGAAAGAAGGTTTAAAAAAATATCACCTCAAATATTATCTATCTTAAGAGCAAACAAAATAAAGTTGACAATTTTTAAATACTAGTTTCTAAAGTACGTTGGATGTCTCCCATGACGCAAGTGATCCAAACCCATAGAGATCGAGCTTAGTAGAACTTCCACTCGGATGAGCCACCCGTCTGGGGAAGTACCTCCACCTTACAGAAGATCACAGTGAAGTAGCACTTCGTAACTGTTATGCTATGCTTCTGCTGGTGAGTAAGATTGCCAGAGCTCAGTTGGGGAGGGTATGGGGATTTTTACTTGAGGGAATTTATCTGCGAAACTTGTACGGTTTTTGATGTCCATGGGCAGCGGTGATCACTTCCCATCAGGTGACCTTGTTCATTTACCTCCCAATAACATAAAAATTGCCCTTATATTCTTGTGTTGTTCTTTCGTCTGGAGTCGTTCTAAATTACTTCTTTTATATATTAATTCAAAACCTTAACACGCACACCCATCCTCTCTCCACCAGGACGACATCAACCAGCTCGCCCCAAGCCAAATCCCCAGCCGGCAGCAGCGCTGGCGCCGCGGCCAGCGCGTCCACCGCCGGGGATCGAACCCCCACCGCCCACAACAAGCAGCTGCAAAATGTCAAGGGACAGGACCACCCGCCGCATCCCAGCGTGAGTTATATAACTATACAGTAACCTTATATATAATAACCGTATATAATAACCCTATATATAATATATGTAATCGGTAATAACTTCTAGAGCTATATAACTAACTATATAATTATCCTTTATGTATATAATAACCCTATTTAATATAATATATATAATAGGTAATAACTTCTAGAGCTATAAATTCTATACTACACATCTAAACTAGTCAACTAAACTATCACATCTACACAAATAAGATGTGTTGTATAAAAGTTATATATATAACCATCCCTAATAGATAATAACTTTTAGATCTATATAACTTCTATACTACACAGCTAAAATATACCTCTAAACAATGATAATTAATATCTAGTTTAGATGTGTGTGTAGTATAGACCTTTTATAACTCTAGAAGTTATCATTTAATACGCATTATAAAGATTGGATGACTTCAGAAGTTAATCTTATATGGATAGTAAGTTTATACGCAACAACCTTTAATAGGGATATTAGAATCATCTTACAGGGATATTAGAATGATTAAGGATAGAATTATCACTTGCTAGTGATATTAGGATAATTTGAGAAAATCAGGTCGGATAGATACTGGTAATTTCCATAGGTAAATTTTTGGAGCTATTGTCTACAACTGGGTATAAAACGAAATCACTAATCAAGAATTCCAATAATTCATTTTAAGGCATTTTTTGCTTCTGATAAGATGTATTATTATACTCGTAATACTAGTAGGTCGACTATGAAATAGTTTCCAATTTTTCTAATAAACAGTCATAGCCTAGATCTACTTAGTAATTAAAAATCGTTGGTATGTTAGTACGAAACTTAACTAAACTAAAACTATATAGGATTAACAGATACTAAAACAGTTTGTACAAGTCGGAAGCAGCAATTAGATACGAAACATCAACAGTGGGATGGTTATTAACATCGTTACGTATTCATGATTCCGACTGTATGAGTGATGTTAGTTCAAGTACAGTCTGACTGGGATAATGGTGGAGGTTTTATTAAAGCAAAAATATGTTTTTGAGGAAAGTTTAAAATAACTGTTTCGCTGCAAATCTTTTTTTGCAGCGTTTTTGAGACTTAACTCATTAATGGGAACATAACAACAAATTGAGTAGTGCCCGTTCAAGGAAGAAGTGAACTTCTTTATGGAAAGATATTTCCTCATTCGAGTAGAAATAACATTCTCTTTCCTCTGTTAAATCCTTCGTTGATAAAACGTTATAATAATCGGACAAACGTTATTTAAGAATAAAGGTAGCCTAGCCATGTAATTAATTCCATAAGGCATTATGGCCGTCTTTAGTAATAATAAAAAGCTTGATGCAAAGGGTGCTCAGCAATAATTATTAAATGAGTGCTTCTTATTGCCTTTATTAAAACAGAAAGTTACAAAACTTAAGAGATCTGAGAAAAAAGATTAATATGACCTCAAAGTCCTACAAAAAAATAGTAGTCCTTCTACCAAGAAATATCACCTTGTTACTTGGTAGAATTTCCTTCAATTGCATAAGCTTTAATAGGTAAATATTTTCCGTTATTGTGATGTAAGTGAGGTGATGTGATAAACCAACCACCAACTGAGAAAAAATTGAAAAACAGAAAACATTGTTAATTTTTTTTCCAATAAGACTGTACTTGAATGTCAAATTTGGGGCAATTAGATTAAGTGAGTTCCGATGCCGTTTCCTCAGTAATTTCAGAAAATCGATAAGGAACATTAAATATGCAGGAACATTAATAATAAATATCGTAATTTGACAGTAAAATATCGATTTTATGATATGGAAAAAGAAATTACACACTCTTATAGATACTTTCCTAGGGGAGTGTTAAGAAAACCTTGAATTGAAGAGTGTTTTGTGAAGAAAAGTAATAAAACTTACTTTATTGAAATTTCTTACTTCATTTAATTATTGACAATGATGAAAAAGTAAGAAATATATTTTTCATTAAAATGTTATTAAATTATGAAGTTCTTTTTGAGTCGTTATTACAATGAGTACTATTATTAACCAATTTATATTCAATGGTTCTTTATTTAAGATTAGTTTTATTTTTTTGATACAGAACATGAATTCGTGAAAAGTTTAATAAATGAAAGTAATTCTCTTTATATTAGGTATGTGTCCATATTTTTGTGTTAGTAGGTACAAAACATCAAACAAAGTGATTATTAATTTGTATTATAAATATGAAAGATCAGTGGAAATGTAGGTAATTATCATAAAAAAGTATAATGAGATTTAGACTCTCTAGGAAAGTAGGCTAGATTAATCAATTGACTAGGAATATGGATAAATTATTATTAATTATACAAAAGAGAAGGTGATTGGAATTTACTATTATTCTATAACTATTTTCTTCTTCCTTCAGCTATCGCGATGTTATGTTCTTATATATATGTTTAGGGACTCATCTGACTATGTACTTGTGTACTTATATGTTATATATTCATATACGTGTATTATGTCATAAGTAAATTAGGCTCATGTGTTATTGTTTGGCTGTTATGTAATACCTATTTATTGTTGTGAAGGCAATTTTAGATGCAATTCTTGCTAGAATGATGTATGTTATACATTTACTGTTTTTGTATGATTTAAAAAAGGGAAATTGAAAAAAAAAGTAAATAACACTTTTTAGTTTTTTTTTTTAATAAAATATTAAGTTTTAGTTACACATTAGTTACAACTTCATTAAGAATTTGAATTTGTTGTGATTATATTAAAAACCTTAGCATTTATTTGTACTTGGGGCAAGTTTTCACTTTCAAATAAAAGTCTGGTATGCAACCTATCTGATAAATACTGCCCACAAGCTAGTTTTGAGCTATCAGTTACTTTATCAAGAATAACATCTGAAAACATTTATTTTATTTTTTTATTACATAAGGTTTAGCAGTCTTTATTTTTTGGGAAAATCTTTCATAAACTAGAAACTTTTCTTTTTTTCTAGTAAATGTATAACGTGGATCATTCAAAACATGTTGCATCAAGATATCGCCATATAGCCTAGGTGTCGTATTTGGTAACTCTTGCTGATAATGGCCTACCATATGAATGGGGGTAGGTGTGTCAATGTTTCAGGATATAATATGTGTCTTATTAATGTGACTTGTGATGTCATTTGTCGTTTTGACAGAATATTTAACAATTTTTAATAAAAAATGTTTTGGTATTTTTTTTTTTTTGGTAAAAATTGTTTGGTACTTTATTGATTGGTACAAAGCTATTTGGTACCTGGAAGATAGCTTGGTACCAAATTGTTTAGTACACAATTGTTTGGTACAAAACAGTTCAGTAAAAAATTTTTTCATACAAAAAGTTTTATAAAAATATTTTGATGCAAATAAGTATTTAAGTACAAAAATGTCAGACATATGACGTCACAATATATTTGTATTTCTTATTAACATGTTTCACAGATGTTAGGTGTTAATTTCTCCTTCTA
Organism: Nomophila noctuella; assembly: GCA_958496325.1. Classification (NCBI taxonomy): domain Eukaryota; kingdom Metazoa; phylum Arthropoda; class Insecta; order Lepidoptera; family Crambidae; genus Nomophila; species Nomophila noctuella. The sequence goes on along the minus strand of OY292511.1, from coordinate 3,600,792 downwards.
TGCGAAAATTCTAGAAATCTAGCAAAACCATAGAAAAATATCAGTAAAATAAAAATTTAGAATTTTCTAGAATTGTCGTAACTACATTTTAGCTACTTACATTTGGATGGAAATGGTAGGTCGTATTGTGTTTAAACATAGCAAGTATGTTGTTTTTTTGAGAAAAAAGGACAGCTCGTTTTTTTTTGTTTTCTGTTTTTACTAAAACATTTTAAAACGCATGGTAATTAAATGTATTACATCATGAATGTACTACGCTTATTATCATCATGCACAAAATTATTGAATACTTTTAGGCCAAAGCTACTGAAATACATAAAAACTATTTTAAAGAACCAAAGATTTTATAACTTCACAATGTAAGAAAAATTACACAAAATCTCTTATTTTTTGTCAGCATAAATAACATTGTCTATTTTACCAACCCTATGCCAATTATTTGTTTCATAATATTGGTACTATGACACTATCACAGTAAAAACATTTTATTCAAGAATTTCGGCAGGTACTACAAAACTACGAAAACCAACATAAAAATAAACATAGCTGCAAATACACTTTATAAGTGATATTTGCCTACAAAAACCAGTTTTGCTTTAATCCTTTTATTTGAAACTGCAAAATCAGCAGTGTTTTTATTACTTGATGACTGCTCATTAAAACTTAATTAACTTAATCGGCCATTTCTGTTCGCAATATAAGCAGTTTGCTGAAATTGACTAACGAATTCACTTGAAATGCTGAAGAGAATTTGGCTTATCAAGAAACACTTTATTTTATACCAATGAGGTGACGATTATGTGTAAAACCTAGGTAATAAAAGAAAGCAGTAAATTCATCATTCTTATCGACCGAAAGGCAAAACCAACACAAGGTAAATGTGTTCCCCGCGAGATTCGAACCCACGACCACCGAGTATTTTGAGCACTGCGCTCTAACCACTACACCACAGAGGCAGTCCTACCTCGTGGGATATACCTGACCAAATCCCCTATTTTAATTACAAAAGGATTATGCAAACATTTATAAGCGCCGCTTAAAAGATTACAACCCCGTTAAGTATAATTAATACTGTGTCAAACTGTTAATCTTTTGCTTGCTAAACCTCTAATCGCTTTGAAACTTCGCTTATTCAGAGGTAAATCATAATTTGGGTGATTAACCATATATTTTGCGAAAAAAGATAGCCTCAGTGAAAGTGACAAGTTAATAATATGACGCATACCTACTTATAGGACGGATTTAAGAGAGCATAGTGAAACTCTACTCAAATGAGCCGCTCGTCTAGGGAAGTACCACCACCTTACAGAAGACCACAGTGATTCTGCTGGTGAGTAATTCACCACAGCTCAATTAAAGGGGGTATGGGAATTAACGGCAGGCAACGCATCTGCGCCCCTTGTGCGGTTGTTGATGTCCATGCGCAGCGGTGATCACTTACCATCAGGGTCCCTCTTGTTCGTTTGCCTCCCTATGGCATAAAACACTACATTGTGTAAAACTAGTGTGCGTTACTAGTATTTTATTTTTTTAAAAGTCGTTGATGGAATGGACCATCTATACAATGACGAAATCAGAAAACAATTTGTCTAAAAAGGAGTACAATAAACTGTACAAAAATTAAATATTTGCTGAAAAGTTACAATACCTATAATTCGTAATGTATAAGGCAACTTTCTCCTGAACCAGGATTGAATCCAAATCTTCTATTTTACGACTTGCAAAAATTGTAAATTTCACAAAATAGTAATTACAACATTGCTAAACTAAAGAAAAAAGACCCGTCCGTTAGATCAGTTAATAAAACACCCTTTCACGGAGTAACATAAATATTAATTGTGCTAAACGAACATTACTCAAAGACCCTTTACAAAAAGTTGCCTAGTAAATAAAGTTAGACATGAGAGAACCCATTTCAAACATAATTGCTGTTTGTTCGTAATGTGAGACGAAAGCTCGTTCACAGTATAGAGTAACAGTTACACATAGAAAAAGTAACGTAATAATAAAAATACCATTCCAGTCGTTTTCGGCCATAGCGGCTAATCTTAGGATCAGCAATATAATACCTCCACCTTACAGAAGACCGCAGTGAAGTAGCACTTCGTAACTGTTGTGCTATGTTTCTGCAGGTGAGAAAGGCAACTGAGCTCTGGCAAAGAGCTCAGTTGGGGAGGGTATGGGGTTAAGGCCGGCAACACATCAACGATACCTCTGGTGTCGCGGATGTCCATGGGCGGCGGTGATTACCATGAGGCGACCCGCTAGCTCGTTTGCCGCCTCTGACATAAAAAAAAAGCAAGGTACTTACTAACTTGAGTCGTATTCCTCATTACTGAGGGTCGTGATCATCGTATGAAATGAAACAGATAACAACTCTCTTGGCAATTTTAATGTAGTGGTTTGACATTGTCTTCACTAGCAAGGTACGCAGGATTAACTTAAGTGTACAAGTGAGTGCGCAAACACAGATGCACTCCTTATTCCTTCACTCTCATAGTTCGGTGGGATAGCAATCTGACATGACCGTGGTGCACCTGATCTCTCTCCTCCGGCTTAACGTGCCTTCCGAAGTATGGAAGAGCTCAAGATGTGTCCGTCACACATGATGACTAACCTCTGCGAAAGTTGCTTAAGTTTGCAATCGCAGGCAACTAAAAGTAAATTATTTGCCTATTAATGTCCTCGCATAGAAATAATAGCCGTGGGGCGTTTGCCACAAAACCGGAGACCACCCGGTATTTAACCACTAGGCCATCGAGGTGTCATGTATTTAAGTACATCAATATTATCTTGTGGAGCGGTGTTGCACGCATCCATGTAGTCGCAAGCTCAGTTGGGGAGGGTATGGGGTTAAGGCCGGCAACACATCAACGATACCACTGGTGTCGCGGATGTCCTTGGGCGGCGGTGATTGCTTACCATCAGGCGACCCGCTAGCTTGTTTGCCACCTCTGAAATAAATAAAAAAAGCACAGGCTTTATTTTATCTTCCTTACTGCTTACAAATTGACTGTGTATAAGTGAGAAAAAGGCTCCAAGGCTTGGGAAGTACAAAGCACTATTCCCACTTCAGTTATCAATACTGTAGTAGAATGTCACTGAATATAAATGGGTCTGATACCTCCTGTTGCCTTATTGGCACGATTCGAAGCGAAGTATTATTTATTTACTTATTTCACTTAAAGTAAAGTGTCAGCATAGATTGAAATGTACTGTAATGTGAAACGATTGTCGCTTCACATTCGTAATAACCTTTGTATCCGCCATTCGTTACGTTAATTAAAATACTATCACAGTTTTTTAATGTGGTACTGCGTTTGGAGTAGACATCTCGTAGATTTTTTTTTATTCGCACTGTTGTCCATGGACAACAGTCATAGACTATTGTTCTATCTATTATGATAAAAGAAAAAGTCCCGTCTTGTGTTTTAAAAACATGTTCAAATGTTTTTTTTTTGTAACATGTCTTGCAGGTTTGTGTCGTTTTATCGAACACGGCCCGGATTTGTGATCATCAACCCGCATTTGACAAGCGTGATGATAAAGCCAAAACCCATATTCGTAACGAATATAGGATTTCAAATGATGGATGCCTTTGCCCTGCAGTGGGACATTAATAGGCTGATACTTTACTTTTGATTCTTAAACCATACAAATATCCACATGTTTAATTGAAAAACGCTTTACTGGTTTCAAATATATTGTGTGGGTAAGTAACAAATGTTTGGGTCAGGGATTTGCGTCAGGATTCGAACCTTGGACTTGGCGGACATTAGTATTGAATTCGTTGAGCACAGGCAACGTTTGCGGAAAGGTGGAAAATAGGGATGGGGTAAAATATCGTTAATTATTATGGATAGCTTTTTTTTCGATATTTCTTTAAATTTTTCAATGGTTAGTAGTAAGAACTTTGTCCGTTTTTAAAATAACAACAATTTTGTCTGAGGTGGGGGACTAACCCACCATTTCTTGCCCCTCTCTGATATCAGAGTTGTGTTTCTTTGTTTATAATTTTAAAAAGTTACACATACAGATAAAGTTAAAATTAAATAATATTTACGTGCAACTTGACTATTCTGTGCATTAAGGTATCGGATTAATTTCCCAGATAAAATAGAATTGTAGTCAGATTTTCAAAAGTAGCTTGGGTTTTTCTTCACCAATTTAGTCGTGTGGCTGATATAATCAAATAAGTGTTTTTGGAAGGCATGTTAATGCTGTTGTGTCAGATAACGATCTCGTTAAGCTAATTAAAATGCAACACATGGCTGGGTTTCAATACCTCTGTGTTTAGCAAAAAAACTGCTTTCGGCTCATTCTTAGTATTCTCTTTTGTCATCTGAGCATAGCCTTTCTGGGATAGGTATTCAATGCAGACTTGAATTCAATTCATCCTACGTTGGAGGCGACTTTAGTTCTGTGTCTTGTCATTCGACAACTGTAACCAGAACTTAGCTATAACCATAGATTGAAATCATTTGAAATGCCCGACACTAGAAAACTGTGGCATTATTTTGTTTCACATGACGTAAACGTTTCAACATGCTCTTAGAGCGGGTCGAAGTATGGCGTGGACAATTATAGCTTTTTAAATATATTACTTTCACTGTAAAAACCAGACTCGCCAAATCATGGATCATGGTCAAAGCGGACCCCGCACAGAAACGGAATAAACGCTAGGAGGATGAACATTATCTTTTCACGCTACCTTAATTTATCGATATTTCCACATCGACAACGGCACATCACTACGACCAAAGGGACCAATAAGAAGCCAAAATAAATCAGTGTTGCGGCCTTAGGGTAGGGAGGGCCTGAATGAATTATTCAAAGGTCTGCCCAGCATTGGGCATTATACCACCGTTTTTACGATAGGTAAATTTAAACATAAATTATTTGAGCTTTCCCCAACTAATGCTGGAACGACGACTTAGATTTAGTATTTATTCATTTATTTCTTTTATAAAAATAATAAAAACTATCTCACAATAGTGGTGGCATATCATTGATACCTACGTCCTACATTCTATGATACAGACTATGATCCAATCCGGTATTTGACTGACAGGTCAAATCCCTCACTTTTATTAAAAGTCAAAAACGTAATAAGAATCTTTATGTTTAAGGTATGACGTCAAATGTTAGTATTTTCAAACCAATACCTTTTTGTTTCGATTTAGTGTAACAATTTGATAAAAACGCAACAGTAACATAATTATATGTGCTTATTTTGTTTTATTCTTTTATGTAAATATTCGTAATTTAAGTACTAGGTATTTTAAATGCAGTCAAGCACTCAATTGGTCTGGTTTACCTTCTGTACCCTGAAGTCTGTAATGGATGTAAGTGGGATAATCGCTAGGATGAAAAATATATATATCTAAAAAGACGTTAGATAATAACATGGCCTACTATCTTAGAAAAATATCAAGTCCCCACAGATTATTGTAGTGTTATTCTCTTGGCAAAGCCGCTTTTTAAGGTTTAGGGAGGAAACCGAATGAAAGGGTCACCTGATGGTAAGTGATCACCGCTGCCCATGAACATCAACAAGGTACAAGGGTCGCAGATGCGTTGCCTGCCTTTAAAACCCCATACTCTCTCCAACTGAGCTCTGGCGACCTTACTCACTCACCAGCAGAAACATAGCACAACAGTTACGAAGTGCTACTTCACTGTGGTCTTCTGTAAGGTGGAGGTACTTCCCCAGACGATCGGCTCATTCGAGTGGACGTTCCACTAAGCTCTACCTTTCTTGCCAACGGAAGGATATCACTAAATTTATTTAAACCTAGCCCTTGTAAACCAGCCTACAAGCCTGTAGCTATGAATTATTCACAACCGACCTAACTTTAGCTGTTAATATGACAAGATGGGATGACTTCGACTTGAGTTACTTAACAGTTAAATTAACTTTGAAGTTTGAAATGTTTGTGGGGTGCGGGGACATTAATCTTTTCCTGGTTATTTTAATAGTTTTCATACGAACAGAAGTTAATTTAGGTAAGATACCTACGTACGTAACGTATCAGCGAATTTATATAACAAATGCCTTTATCGGCTCGGCTTGCGATTGTTAAATTAAGCAACTTTTGCAATGGCCAGTCATCGGAGGGGTGAGCGAAAAATTTCATCTAGAGCTCCTCTGTGCTTCGGAAAGCACGTTAAGCCGTTGGTCCTGCGCCTGATCTCTCTACGGTCGTGTCAGATTGCTGTCCCACCGAATTATCGGAGTAAGGGAATAGGGAGTGCACCTGTGCTTGTGCACTCACTTGCCCTGCCCTATAATGTATCCTGCATACCTGGCTGTTCGTAAGATCGGTCACGATTGGTTGAAAACGGCCGGATGGGTTATATTACAATAATACAAGGTTAACTAGGAACAGAAGTGATTTCAATGTTCCAAACGTTAGTCAAAACGCTAGCGTTACCTACTAGAATATGAATATTCATGTGGCCATCGAAGAACAGATGCCACTATGACGTAACCTTTACAGTGAAATGTTTCTGTGTCATGTTGTACTAGCCTAGAATTGTACTATACCTATATTTATAAAACGACATGGTGGAATTTCGAAATGGGTTTTGAAAGGCAAGCATTAAGTTTTTTTTTGCAATTTTGAATACAAAATGTATGGAAAGTTTTTTGCGAAATCTGACATTTCTAGTACCTACTCAAACCTCAAATGGTCCCTTAAATAATTAGACCCTTTCATAAAGCAGAAGATATAGGTATGAAATAAATTTTGCTTATTTCAGCATTATTTTTTTTGCTGATTGTTCCTTTTTTCCAAAATCTTTAAATGCAGATCATATCTCAAAAATGATTGCCTAACAACGTTTGCGTGTAACTGTAACGGTTAAACAAAATTAAGCGACGTGTTTTTGGCAAAGTGCGTCATCTCCAATTTAAAAGTGCGAGATGTCATATCATGAATCCAGCCCCGTAAATTCTGTCACGTTTTTTCCGCATTTTGTGTTCCCACTCTTTGAGTCCCATACTCTAACCACCATTGTGGCATTTCCCTCACTCTTTTTGACCTTTGGAACAATTTTATGGGATGAACTGACCTCAATCCGCCCTCCTGTCATATTTAAAAGCTGGATTCGGACTGTGCCGTAAATAATTTATAGCCGGCCAAGGCTTTGACGGCACACAGTTTAATTGTACGCCGGTTTAAAACGATGATAAACTGACGGGACTTTATTTATGAAGCATCATACATACAGTTAACTTCAATAATAAATCTATACTAATATAAAAAGCTGAAGAGTTTGTTTTGAACGCGCTAACCACAGGAACTACTGATTTGATATTTTTTTTTTTGTTTTCTATAGTCCATGTGACGAGGAAGGCATGTGTGCGGAAACCACGCGGACAGCGTCACGGGCGGCCGCTAGTACTTATAAACATCCAAGACTCGAGTACATATGCAAATGTTCATCACACAAACATTCGCCTCTAGCGGAATTCGAACGCGCGACCCTTGGTTTTGCGTCCAGGGTCTCAAACCATTAGACCAACGGGCCCGTCAAATTACTCTGTGTTATTTACAAATAATGTTTTTAAGCAGGACTTTATATATCACCATCCTAGCTTTGGAGCCCAGGGTACACTACGACTATGAGCCTAAATTGACTAACATGGTTATTACAATAAAGCGACTGTCTTCTGGCCTCCGTAACCCTTACGAGGGAAACCAGACAATTTGGATAATAGTCGTGACAAACGGCTTAACGTGCCGAAACATGGAATCATAATTCTTATCGGACAATCAGCTGATTTAAGTCTGCAATGTCGTAAAACTAGAAAAACGAACACTAAATCAAACTCAAAATTCAAAGTAAAGCGTTTATTTCGCAACTTGATTTACGCTGAAATTCTTTTGCACGTCAAATATTATTGTATCCTACTAGCACTTTGACGTGAATGGCTTGCTTAGAAGAAGTGCCGGAAGAAACTCAATGAAAGTGATCCCGCGGGATATAAACCCACGACCTCGAAGTTTTCGATCACTGCGCTCTAACCACTACACCACGAAGGCAGTTCTCTGTTGGGTACCTTGTGTAAAAGAAATTCCACGGGCTTTTTCGAAAGTGCTCGATTTAACCCTGGCTAGGAAATTCCCCCGTGTCCATTGGCGTGTTGTTGAATTATTTATACGAACGGCTGTTAACTGTTATATAACTAGAGTTTTTCGAAGTAGGTATTGGTCCAGGAAAATTCTTGTAAAGCGGATTTTTTCTTTTTAATATAACTAGCCGCCGCCCGCGACTCCGTCCGCGTGGAAGCCGAACTTCCGCACACATAGTGTTATTCTAAAGGGCCTTCCTCAACTAATGGACTATCCGAAGCAATAACATTGTTTACAATTACATCCAGTAGTTCTTGAGAATAGCGCGTTCAAACAAATAAACAAACAAACTCTTCATCTTTATTATATTAGATTAGATAGACATTATATTGTATATCAATGACTAGCGGCCTAAAAATGTTTCGTTTGCGTTAGTTTGGATTTCAACAAATAAAGGAATTGGATAATGGAACTTCCATGAATAAGACGATCGTCTATAGAAATGGCTCATTGCTGTTGTGTAAGCTTTATAGGGCTTATTATATAAGGCAGGTAACGCATCTGCGACCCTTGTGCGGCTGTTGATGTCCATGGGCAGCGGTGATCACTTACCATCAGGTGACCCACTTGTTCGTTTCCCTCACTTTTAACACTGTCTGAGGGAATATCAAATGTATAAGGAAGATTCACGAGATGGCAATTGGCTGAAATGATCAAAATCAAACAACATTATTATGAGCAAGCGTAATCGTGTTAATTGAATATACAAATCACGAACAATAAACATAAAGATACCTATTGGTATCTTATCCTACACTTAGATTTTTTATACAAACAAAGTAAATGAAATTGACACGACATGAAAATGAATTTCCTACACAACCAGTCTCTCTGAAATCTTATAACAAAAGAGTTGTTAAAAAGTGTTACCAAAAAGTTTTTATTTTTAATTTTTCTACGAACTGTCCTTTTTTTCAACTAAATGTGTCCTTAGTTACTTTAAACCTCTTTTTTAGTTTTCTTTTTTTTTTGTTTGGTGAAATTCTCTAAACTATGGATTCTTTTTCCATGCTTTCTCCTTCAAAAATGGTAGGTAGAAGAGGTTGTATATGAAAGAAATAGAAAAAATATAATAAAAATTAATAGCGAAATGCTTTCAAGGTTTTGCTTTTAAAAATATACTTTTTTTTTCAAATAAATGAAAAACGCTTCGGAGTTTGAGTGAGACGCTTTCGAAATAGTTTATGAAGATGCATTTTTTGAAATTAAAAAATATTTTTTTGTAAATACATTTTTAGTCGCACTTGTGAATTAAAAAATGCTTATACGAAAATTATTATTTAGATTTTCGTACCAATATCGCCACATTTGACTGGAGTGATTTTTTTACACCTTCTCTTATTAGAATAATTTACACAAAATATTTAGTTGACAAGACTAAACACGGTTTTAAATCACAAAAATCTTAGATTTAGATTAGAAAGATAACACAAGTTAAATTAATTATAGGTTAACAAAACAGCACTTACCATCGTCATCTTTTTTTTTTTTGTTTGAATCCTAATACAAAAACTTTTTTAAATGTGAGAAAATATTTTGTCAAAAAGTTTTTGTAAATAATTGATTTTATTAAAATGTTCTCGCATTTAAAAATATTTTTACGAAGACTATTTTTTGGTTTTGTGCGTAGTTTTTTTTAATGTTACAAATATAAAGGTTTATTAATAAATTCTTTCGAAGTTTTACTAGCTGTAGTATAAAGTATTATGATAAAATTATATATTTTCTTAGCTTACTTTATCTAATAGTCGTGTTATTTAAAAATATACATAATTCCTTCTTAATATTTTATAATACCTTCATACTTATACAGCCGTCAAAGTATAATAATATAAAGCTTTCAGTATGTTACTGGTAAGTATTTTATAACTCACCTACCATATGATATTTAATATTATGTATAAACAGTGCATGCTTTCCCTTTAAAGCTTCTTCTACTAGACAATATTATATTATGGAAAACCTTAGCTTGCTGTATGCTTCTCATAAATTAAATAGTAAATAAGAATGATAAATAATCCTACAGCAATTCTTCCGTCTTACTTACTATACTTTATATTTACCTTGTCGTAAACTGACATGTTAATTTTTACAATATAATGTATAAATGCCAGGAAGCGGTCGCATACTGCTTAATAACTTTTAAAATCCTAAAACCTTAAGGTCGTGTGCCTTCAGCAAGCATCAAACCCACAGTCATTGGTGTTGTGGTCATAATCACTATCCATAAGACCTACGGTCTTGCCAAAACAAAAAAAAATTCAAGTCCTCTTTGCTCTTTTTCTTTCGCAAAAATAAGTAAACGTAATAAATTGTATATCTTTATTTAATTTGCCATAAATGAGTAAACATTCAAAAGATAAACCAATCACTATCACTACATTATTATAAATCAAAGTCGCTGTCTTTTTGTCTGTCCCTTTATATGCTTTAATCTATAAAACTACATAACTAGGTTTTTGTCAAATAGAGTGATTCAAGAGGAAGGTTTATATGTAAAAAACATACATAAAATAGTAGAAAAACACTTAATAATGTTTTTCTACTATTTTAGTACTACGATAATGTTAGTTGCACCCGTGAGAAAACGGGACCGGTCGCTACTAATTAAATAAAGAGATAATATTTTACTTCACATAGCATAATAAATTAAAAGTAATAAAAAAGGAAAGATAAAAACGTTTTTGCACGCTCAAGATAATTAATATAAAGTGTGCAGAAAGTGTTCTAGGATATTTTTATCTAGTCTTAATTATGTTAAGTGCAATGATGTTAAGTGTTTCCAGTTTTTTACTTTTTTTAACAGTAGAAGATGTTAATAGGTGCATTTTTAAATTTTATTGGTACAATAAAAAAATAGTTTAATTCATATTTTCTAGTACTTAAACAATATTTCATTTTACATGTTGGGTTATAATACAAAATATATTTTTGTATAATTAGTTTTAGCATTTTACATGCTAAGTAATCTTAAGCGGGTTTTAAACCCAGCACCCTTTGCAATCCAAAAATAAGATATTAGTTCATAATTTGCCATATTCCTTTACTTATAATATGTAGTTCAAAATGAATGAAATTGAAATTGCGTATTTATACAAAGCAAAGACTTTGTATAAATGCGCAAGTTTTAATTTCAAATCATATTTTGCATTTCATATGTAAATACTATTATATCAACACAATCTATAAAACTTGGAATTCATTTTAAATAATATTTTATCTATCATAAGAATAACGATTATTTTCATAATAGAACTATAGTTTTGAGATTGATATGGACAGCATATAAATTGTATTTTACGTTCAATTAACCGAAAATAAAACTTCGAAAGATTTTAATACAATGCCTAGATTTGCTTAGACCAGAATGTTGCACGATGAAATACACTTGGGAGCAATTAAATTCGGCCCGATCCGATCACTGTTGACAACTGTTTCGGCGTCCAATTTATTTGGCCCCAAGTGTAATAATATTTCAGTTATCGTAAAATGTAGAAAGATTTTTCGTTTTTATTTTAATATCAGAATGTAATTTTCATTCTGTTAATATTGATAGAATGTTATTCTGAATGTTCTGAAAGTTGTTAAAATTGAAAACGCCTACGATTATCGGATGGGATATGTTCTGTGGTAAAGTAAAATTTTAAGTAAACATTAAAAAGTTGTTCAATTGAACTACTCAAAGTCAAACCAGATTTGAAATGAATTCGTATCTGGTGATAAAATTAAATCTGATAAATTATGCTCGAATCTTTTATGTAAGTAATCACAGATAACAATTTCTTAGTTAATAAATTAATACCTACTTACTTAAGAAAAGTTGTTATTTTAAATCAATTGCATAAACTTAAAACATTCCATTAAATATTTTCAAAGTAATTGAACTTCAATAAGAATTACATTGATTGATTTTATTATTGAGAGATGAATACTTATCTCTTTGAGTTAAGAAAAAAGGACTCAATTACAATAAATATTGCTTTCACTTTAAATGGATTTTATGTTTCAAGCAATTAAATTCTACAAAGTAGACATTAATTTTCAATGGAAATATCTGTCTCGAAAACTTTATTAAAGAAATATATTTTATTAAAGCGTTTATTTTGGTAACTTTCAAAACATTCAAATGATACTCTTTAAAAGAACATTATTTTCTATTTAGACATTTTGCTTGGACTGAAAGTATTTTATTGTATTATTGTAAGTAAGTAAGTAAGTATTCTATCGTTGATATTCATCATATATTTCACTTTGTTTTAAGTCCCATTTTTATTGTAAATTTTTCCTGTAACAATTGGTTGTTAGCAATAATGTCTTATCAATTTGATACACAAAAAAAAATATACATACAGACGAATTGAGAACCTCCTCCTTTTTTGAAGTCGGTTAATAAAAATGGGGCTTCAATCTGATCATATAACGTGTTATTACCGTGTTCATCAAAATAATATACAATATCTATTATCTATGAATTTATACAATTCCTCTAGTTTATTATTACTGAATTAGAACTTCTATTTCAGTGCCTTTTCGGAAGTTCTTCCCGGATTTTTTGTGTACATTTTGCATAATAATATTGTGGTATTGTCAATGGACTTAAGGAGCAGTATTTTACCATATTTATTAAGTAAACGACGTATTTTTCATAAATTCATTCAATTAAGATAAAAGCGATATCTGAAAAATTATTCAACTAATATAAGTTTTTTTTCTGAATATCAAACGCTCTCTCATGTATAAAAATGTATTGAATTTTCTGTTTGCCTTTAAAACTAATCGAGTTTCTTCACAAATATTAAAATTTATACCAACTTATTTAATAATCCCATCTTTGTGACGAAAGCATGATTTCAAATGATGTAGGCCTTTGCCGGGACATTCATAAACTAATACTTTACTTTACTTTAATAAAATTAATTCTCAAAACTGCTCTCTAAATTCACTGCCAAAGAACCACTTTCACCCTGGACCACCGAGTCCGTACACCACTTTAAAGTGTACCACTCTGAACTGACAGATGGCGTTTCTCCAGAACCGGTCTATATCGCTGGTTGACATGTACATCGATAACTCGGAACCGTCGGAGAACGTCGGCCAGATCCACTTCTCGCTCGAGTACGACTTCCAGAACACCACTTTGATACTGAGGATCATTCAGGTGAGTGACTGACATAAAGTGATTGACATAAAAATGATTGATATGTTAATGACTGAAATTAAAATATAGTGGCATAAAGTGACTGATATAAAGTCACTGCCATAAAGTAAATGGCATAAAATGACTGACACAAAGTGAATGGAATAAAGTAAATGGCATAAAGTGACTGACATAAAAGTAATCCCCTAAAAGTGTTTGACATAAAAGTGTCTGTCATAGGAATGACTGACATACTACTACATACATACATACTAGTGCCTGACATTATAGTGACTGACCTTAAATTGACTGACCTTAAAAGGACTGCTCTAAAAGTGACCGAGATAAAAGCGTCTAATATAAAAGTGACTAACACAAATAAATGGCATAAAGCGACTGACATAAAGTGACTGACTGACATAAAGTGACTGACTGACATAAAGTGACTGACATAAAATAGCAGCCATAAGAGTGAAAAACGTGTAAGAGACTGTGCTCGTATGTCGCAGGATTTTGCCTACCTTACGGCTTACGTTAAAAAATATGTCGTTGTCGGTCTGTTTTTTTTAACAAAATATAGATCAGCTTGAACGAAAAGACTACATCACCGATTTAAATATCCATTATGGACATAAATTATTATATCTTCCATGATAATAAAGATAAATACGACCATTATTTCACGCACAAATAGAATGAGGCATCAAATCATGTGATCACGACTCTAAAATAAATATTATTTAGGATTTGTACTAATGTGTGTATTTAAAGCAATATTCTTTCGATCCAGAGTGTCTTGGGTTCGAATCCCGGGCTTGTGAGAATTAGTTTATTGACAGACATAGCTGGTGTTAGCCTAAGTGATTTAATTAAATTATAGTATTTTGCTCAGCAATGTAAATCAAAATCAAAATCAAAACAATCTTTTTATTCAAATAGGCATACAAACAAGCACTTTTGAGTCTTTGAATTAAAATTAAGTGAACACACTGTGTGTAAAAAACGCGACCGAATTTACGCGGCTGAATTTTCGTTCCGTTGTGTTCATAATATGACATACATTTAAATGGAAGATCACGCACTATGCCGAAATTACGTCGCGTTATTTTGTATAGAAAATACTTTGCCGCCGAACTTCGGCAGCGTAATTTCAGCCTAATGTGTTCCTACACTAAAAGGTTTATGTAAGTTCACAAGAATTTCGTTTTATAAATACAAAGTTTGACTTTTATTAATCGATGGTCCTTTGTCTTAGTTAAAGTCTTTTACGGAAAATGACATGTCATCTGATTATGGTTGTTTGAAACAATAGTAATTTGATGACAGTCCGTTTTCCATGATCACAGCAGATCACAATTTGGGCTAAATAAGAGGCCAATAAAATCCTTAAGGTCCAAATAAACATGATAAAAACAGAACAGAACATTTTCATTAAGAATTGAATAAAATCTTCCTTTTTTAGAGACTTCTTTTGGCCCACCCTTTATAAAGAAGTAATGTCAATAATGTCTTTAGTGTAGCAACACACGATGCGGAAAAACCGCGACCTAAATAAGCGGCTGAATTTTCGTCTGTATTTTATATGAGAACGACAGATGAGACACACTGTCGAAATTACGTCTCGTAATTTTGTATGAAAAATATGCGTTTTCGCAGATTTTCTAGCGCGTTATTTCAGCGTGTGTTCCTAATCCTACACTTATACTTACAAGCTCAATAAAGACTGTGCTACTATTTCCAGATAAATCCTTATGTAAAGTTAGGTTAGCTACCAGCCAAAGTAATCAGTTATTTGAACTTTTGTTTGTCTTCTTTGTATTGGTCAAAAAAAAAATTTTTAACTAATAATCTTATTTCAGGGAAAAGAGCTCCCAGCAAAGGACTTAAGCGGCACTTCCGACCCTTACGTGAGGGTGACCCTCCTCCCAGACAAGAAGCACCGCCTGGAGACCAAGATCAAGCGACGGACGCTCAACCCGCGGTGGAACGAGACCTTCTACTTCGAGGGCTTCCCGATACAGAAGCTGCAGAGCCGGGTGAGTGACGTTTGACTGACCCTTAAATGGACGCTTATGTTGGGTGACGACTTACCCTTAAATGGACGCTGATGTTAGGTGACGACGAACCCTTAAATGGATGTAACACTGGTAACTACTTACCCTTAAATGGTCGTGAAATTTGCATTCGGCAACTCCCTACCCTTAAATGGATGTGACACAGGTAACGGAATACCCTTAACCGGGTGTGACACTTGTAACGACTTACCCTTAAATGGATGTAGCACTGGTAACGACTTACCCTTAAATGGATGTGACATTGATGTTCGGTAACGACTTACCCTTACACGGATGTGGTTACGACTTACCCTCAAACGGACGTGACACTGGTAACGACTAACCCTTAAGCGGATGAAACACTGGTAACGACTAACCCTTAAAGGGATGTGACACTTGTACTGGTAACGACTTACCCTTAAATGGATGTAGCACTGGTAAGGACTTACCCTTAAATGTGGTCCTAATATAAGTTTACAAATTAGGATTTTTTTCTGCGTGATTTTAGATTAATTTGTTGATTTTAGACATTAATTGTGAAACAATATACTAATATACTTATGCACATACTTTTAGTTCTATAGATAAGCGGGGATATAATAAGGATCCCATAAAGAAAATTAGGCTCACCAATGTATTATAATATAGAATTCATATAAAATAAATAAGTCGCAGCAATACTGGACTGCATAAGATCTGCACAGCCACCATCTATACTAATCTATATTTATATAGACAGCTCGGTAGCTTAGTGGTAAGAGCGCCGCTTCACATGCGTGAGATCGGCGGTTCAAATCCGGTCAGGCACGCACCTCTGGATTATCAAAAATCTATGTGCGTAATTTCATACCAGCTGTACGTTGAAGGAAAATATCGTGAGGAAACCTACACGCTACGACTAAGTGTGTGAAATGGAGAAGGCAATGGCAAACCACTCCATGTTAAAATTGCCAAGAGAGTTGTTGTGTGTTTCATTACATACAATGATCACGACCCTCAGTAATAATGAGGAATACGACTCAAGGAGGATAATATTATGTGTGCGGAAACCGAAATCCACAGGGACGAAGTCGCGGACGGCCGTCTTGGAATAAAACAAAGCCTGCCAAATCAGCTCCAATGAGAGAAAATAATACCCTAACCTCAATAGGTACTCTATTTTTGCTAATACAATTATTAGGATAGGGTTATCTTTTATTACGGTCATTATTTCCGATGAGACGGTAGTTCAAATCGAAACCAGCGCGAGGTTTTAACATTAGTATTTCTTTTCCAGGTGTTACATCTTCATGTTTTCGACTACGATCGGTTTTCAAGAGACGACTCAATTGGGGAGGTGTTCCTACCACTATGTCAGGTAAGTCGACTTCTTATATGCATTTTGCTTGTACTCCTTAAACATTGCTTGTAAACATTTATCACCAATTCTAAACCCCTCTTGATGGTTTAAACACACACTCATTGATAAAACATTTAAGATTTTGAGTCAAAAATTAAATTAATCGTACTAAATCATTGTAGAGAGTTAGAGCTTAGTGAAACTTCCTTACAAAAGACCACAGTGAAGTAGTACTTCGTTAATCGTACTGTTGTGCTATGTTTCTGCTGGTAAATAAAGTCGCCAGAGCTCAGTTGTAAAGGGTATGGGGTCTTAAAGGCAGGCAACGCATCTGTGAACCTTTTGCGGTTATAGATGTCCATGGGCAGCGGTGATCACTTACCATCAGGTGTCCGTTTCTCTGGTTCGTTTCCCTACCTAAAGCATAAAAAAACATTTACATTACCTTAAAAGTATACAGAGAGGTCTTGATAACCTGTACAAGCGAAAGTCTTGAGCCAGGGGACACCAATACCCATCGATTTAACCCATCACTTCATCCTAGCTCTCCCAGTTGCATCAGGTGATCTGCTAATTAATTTGCCTACCTATCCACAAAGAAACTATTAGTAAAAATATCATTATCACATAACTTGTAGTTCCTGAGATTATCGCGTTCAAACAAAAAAACTCTTCAGCTTTATTATATTAGTATCGATATCAAGGTGCAGGCATCAAGTTTATTAACTGATCATCATTAATTTGTCAAGGAATTAAGACCATCTTAGCCGTCTCAATTTATCAAGATAAAACATAGACGTCAAAAGTCACAACGTTTATTTTAGTCTAAAACCCTTTCGTGTAATTTGTCCGAATGAAAATTAAAAAGGCTTGTGTTTAAGAAGAATTACAGGGAAGTGTAATTAAAGAATCCAAATTAGAGTCTGGAGTGCGAAATTAAGGGTTGTCACAAGCCCTATTTCACTGTTGCCTCTCAAAAGTATCGCCAGTTCAGTTCATACCAACCAGACTACTGAAACTTAAGATTTGCCATAGTTCGGTAAACCGGACTAACAACCGAAGTACTGCCACTACAGAAAAATATCACGTAATTAGTTAAAATTGCAGTTGAATCTTTGTGTTTTTTTGGTGAAACTTACCGTTACCCCTGCAATGTTTAAAAACTGAACATTATGTCAACTACGCATTGAAAATAGATGTTAAGGGAATGTTGAGATTTAATAGGAAATGTGTCTTCCAACATCATGTAAGTTATTCACACAAGGAAATTACTTTAAAGACGAATTACTCATAATATTACTGTTTCCAAAAAAAATCATAAATAAGCTCCTATATAAAATATTGATCCTTACTTATGGGCAATTTAGCGATATTTAAACAGGCATTAAGACTTTCAAAATAATTAAAATATTTGAAAGTGACAACCCTAATGATTAAGCGTACTTCCTGAAACTTGTCTGACTAATGCTCGGACAAATGGATTAACTAATTCTGTTAAAAAGGGGTTTTATGCTAATTGGCGAGTTAAGAATGCTTGAACACTTTTGCCTGGTTGAAACCGACCGCCTAAGTTATTTATTTATACCTACTATAGATGGAATATGGTAGTACCAGCCTAGAATACCCTATTTCTTCCCGAGGGTGTCGTAAGAAGCATATTAAGGCTCGTATTAATAAATCGCTCTAAAACTCTGAGATCGATCTCGAGAGCGAACTTAAGATGCTGTTTTATATAAGAATAGCATCTCAAGATCGATCACAGAGTTGAGAGCGTTTTATTAAAACGAGCATTAAGAGCTGTCTTTCCCGATTGGGACCCACATTTAAGAAACAAGAGGTGTAAACACCCATATGCCCTAATAGGTGAAAGACGGTCCTGCAAACTGGTAATGTTTCAAGTCGCTGTAGCACTATGCTCAAAAACGGAGGTTATGGGTTTGACTCCCATGGGAAACACATCCACTATGTGTTGGCTTTCCCAGTTTGTTTTGGAGTCATGGATGCTTATAAAAGTATTTAAATATTTCTATCCGTTTCCTAGCATCCATAGCACAAGCTTCGAGCTTAGTTTGATGCTGGGCATTAGGTGTCCAGGTCCAGGGAATTTATTTATTTACAAGCGGCCGCCTGCGACTCCGTCCGCGTTGATTTTCGGTTTTGTTAAATTATAGAAAGCCTTCCTCGACTAATGGACTATCCAACGCAAAAAAAATACCATTCGTACCAGTAGTTCCTGAGATTAGCACGTTCAAACAAACAAACAAACTGTTGAGTTAGTCCATCTAGTCATACAATTAGTTATACAGTATGACAAGGAAAAAAAGTCTTAGTAGTAGTCATACAGTTCATCTACTCATAAAATACGTCAGCTACATTATATTTTGATATATTTATTTTCAATGTATGTTAAGGCTTTGTAACTTACATATTATCTTAACCATTCCAGGTGGACTTAAGTGAGAAGCCGTCATTCTGGAAAGCCTTGAAGCCACCAGCCAAGGACAAGTGCGGAGAACTCCTCACCTCACTTTGCTATCATCCGAGCAACAGTGTTCTCACCCTGACTCTGCTCAAAGCGAGGAATCTGAAAGCCAAGGATATTAATGGGAAATCTGGTGAGTTTAATTTCATAACTACCATATCGTTGAATAAAGTATCAAATCTATAAAAATAGTATATATTTCCTCTTTATAATATTAGTGTAGATAAAGCAACTCCATGTTTTTTTCAAATGTTTATTTTTACTTTTGTGTCACAAAATTTTTGGTGCACTCCCTGTTCAGTGACTTTCATAGTTCCGTGGGAGTGATAACTGACACGACCGTAGACAGATCAGGCGCAGGACCAACGGCTTAAAGTGCGCCCCTAAGCACGGAGCTTGAGATTAAATTTTTCGGTCACCCATCCGATGACAGGCCTCTGCGAAAGTTGTTTAACTTTACAATCACGCGCTTACAACTGCGCCATCGGGCTCCTCAAACATTTTTGTTTTAAATCTTCTTCTTCTTCCTAGCGTTTATCCCGTTTATATACGGGGTCCGCTTTGACCATGATCCAGGATTTGGCAAGTCTGGTTATTATAGTGAAGCGACTGCCATCAGACCTTCGTAACCCATAGAGGGGAACCAGACAGATTGGATCATGGTTAAACATTTTTGTTTTAAATATTTGACAATATTTAAATCAAAAATGTGTAGGCAACTGGGAAGCCGTTGGTCCTTCGCCTGATCTCTCTACCGTCCTGTTAGATTGCTGTCACATTGAGGGAATAGGGAGTGCAGCTGCACTTAGATTGTTGTAAGCTCTTCACAGTTTGCTGATCGTAAAAGTTTTCCACTGGGCCCTAACAAGGCTTGGAAAAGCGTAATAATATTAATTTGATGTAACATTACCCGTAATTTAAATGTTGAAGTTGATGCCGTGGGAATTACAACATTTCTACCACATGTTGGTCAACCAAGGCCATCCGAACCGTTCAATAAATATTTCCGATAATATTAAAAAACTTTCCATCATTTGATATGACCCGCTTAAGTTCGTCAAGTTTAATTAACTTAGACTTACGAGTTTTAATTTTACTGAATACCTTCCTAGGATGTTGGGAGTTTGGACAAATGTCCTCGTTAGCAAGGTCAAGGATAATGGCATAGGGTTGCCAGACTTAATATGGGATCTTATTCTTTCTAATTGTAAACATTTGATGTTGCATGGGAAGCTAGTAATGTATTAAAAAACAATTCTTTGTACTAACACACCTAGCCCCAAACTAAGCTCGAAGCTTGTACTATGGAAGCTAGGGAACGGATAGACTTACTTAAATACTTTTTATAAACATCCATGACTCGAGTACAAATGCCGTTGTTCATCACACAAACATTTGCCCTTAGCGCGATTCGAACCTGCGACCCTTGGTTTTGTAGCCAGGGTCTCAGACCACTAGACCAACAGGCCCGTCAATATGTCGTATCTACTAAATATGTTATTAATTTGTGTTCTATCAAATTGTATGGTTTATAATATAATTGTTTCGGTCACCAATCCGATGACTGGCCTCTACGAATGTGGACGATTGCTAGCGAAAAAGCAATTTATAATTTCCCAGTACGCTTGACAACCCTCAAACTCCCATGAATTCCGCTCACTTTTTTCATTAAGAAAACTAATTGTTTGTTTTGATGTATGGGGACAAATTTATGAGGAAAGGGAACTTACTTTGTCCGAAAAATGGAGTAAGAACGTTTTACAACACGATTTTGTAAAGCGTAATAAGTTGACGTACAGCGAAGGTTGCGGGTTCGAATCCCGGATTTTTTTTTTGTGACCTTTTATTTTGTGTTACACATAAGCAGCTTTATGTAATTTAAGTGGGTACTACAACATTGGTGAGAAAACTCAGCTTTGAGCGTTAAGCAAATAACAAGAAGAAGTTCGTCAGGTCCACTAACCGGATTGCAAGAGGCGCTGGGTTCGATTCCCGCCTGAGCCTACTAAGATCTGATGAATTTCTCCTTGTTTCTAATTTTAAAAACTAATTCACTTATTTCCCATAGCCGAGTATAATCTATCTCAGACAAAATCCACATTTAATTGGACCTAAGATCTACAACGTCCAGCGAAAAATCATTTGAAACTAGAAATAAAAGTAAGAAAGATATTTATCATTCTCAACTGACTACGTCCGAAGCTTGGATCTTAATTAATATTTTCGCTTCGCGTAAATCAAAGTGACTGGTTGGCAGGCCTAATTATGCCGTTCTTATTACAAGAAAAACCGTGTTGTCTGAAATATCACTCTTACAAAGTGGAGAAAAATATAATGACTTTCCTTAGAGACGAAACAGTTACTATAGAAATTTATTTATTATAGACGGGCCCGTGTAGGTCTAGCTAGTGGGAAGAGGCCAAAACCAAATCCGAGAGTCGCGGGTTTGAATTCCGCTAGGGTCAAAGACAGGCGCGGATCCACCGTTGTGGGCACTGTGGGCATGCCCACAACCCTAATTTGCTTATCTATCTTTATGTTACCGGCAAAGCATATAATCGAGGTAATCTATACAATACCTAGGTAATGTATTGAATACCTGAGGCGTTCTGGCAATGTATGAAATACTATGAATTATATTTTCCATTGCATACTTTACCAAGGTAATCTATGCAATGCCTAGGGATTGTTAAGAGTACCTGTTGTGGCAAAGGCAATGTGTAAATGAATAGATATCGTGGTCTTTATTTTCAAATGTTTTGCAGAATAAAACCTAATTAACCTACAAACTTTGGGACGGAAGACTAACTTGATTGATGAAAAAAGTAGGTTAGGGTTATTTTTTTTTGTAAACCCTTTAAAATGTTTTAATTTTTAAAATCTATACTAATATATAAAGCTGAAGAGTTTGTTTGTATGTTTGTTTGTATGTTTGTTTGTTTGAACGCGCTAATCTCAGGAACTACTGGTCCGATTTGAAAAATTATTTTTGTGTTGGATAGTCCATTTAACGAGGAAGGCTTTAGGCTATTGGAAATCGAAATCCACGCGGACGGAGTCGCGGGCGGCCGCTAGTATTTTTATAAAATAGAAATTGATTTAGTGGAAACTCACATTATCTTAATAAAGGTTGACTAATAAATTGATCGTTTTGTCACTTCTCGAATGATACCCAACATTACTAACCACGTTCCACTCATTCCTAACACTCGTATTGCGTACATTAAATAATAAATAATAAATAAATAAATATTTCACAACATCACATACATTGATCTGACCCCGTGTTAAGTAGCTTAAGCACTTGTGTTACAGACATCAGAATCAACAGTGGTATTACAAATATACTTAAATAGATACATATAACACCCAGACCAGGACAAACAGACATGTTCATGCACACAAATGTTTGTCCTGTGCGGGGATTGAACCCGCGACCTCTTGCGTAATAGGCAACATCTTGACCATTACACCAAGCGGGTCGTCAAAACCGGTTGCTGGTACATTACCGGTTGCGTATTTGGTATTGTGTAGAATACCTAGACAAAGTATATTATTATTATTTGTAGGTACTCTTTCGAGATCACGGGTCCAAAGGGACCCGGTCCTTTGAAGCATGCGTGGGGCCAAAGCCAACAGCGCAGAGGCTTTTTTGTACCATTTGATCTAAATGAAATGTGTACATCTGCCAGGTTCTATCTCTGACTAAATTTATTATTATTATTATTAGGAGCCTGTAGTGTCCCACTGCAGGGCAAAGGCCTCATACCCTCTTTCCACCTTTTGCGGTCTTGGGCAATGGTGCGCCAGTTGGTGTTAAATGAGTCGAGCTCATCTCGCCATCTCCTTCTAGGTCTACCGCGAGGTCGTACCCTATTAGAAGGTGTCCATTCGGTGGATATTTTGGCCCAAAGCTGATCAGGCATTCGGCAGAATACATAATATTTCATACCTCACCTTTACGTTTTTGGGATTCTATTCATTGCCTAGGTATTGTGTGTAATGCCGGATTGTACAGATTGCCGGTAACAAATACACCAAATTTCGTCAAAATCTGCTCAACGGTTTAGGCGTGATTGAGTAACAAACATTCAAACATCTAAATTTTCGCACTTATACTCGTAATGTTAAGTAAAATAGTAGGAAGTTGTGTCAATTAAGTATACTACAATAAAATTTGAAATATTTTTTTTCCACCGTTAGAATAGGTAGGTACTACATTTTTAGGGTTCCGTAGCCAAATTGCAAAAAACGGAACCCTTATAGTTTCGTCATGTCTGTCTGTCTGTCCGCCAGTCTGTCACAGCCACTTTTATCCGAAACTATAAGTACTATACTGTTGAAACTTGGAGAGTAGTAAACTGTGAAAAATAATCAAAAAACTTTGGGGTCCCCATAGTTAGAACTGAAACTCGAAATATATTTTTTCATTGAATATTGAATATTGATACGTGTGGGGTATCTATGAATAGGTCTCTAAAGACTATATTGAGGTTTCTAAAATATTTTTTTTCTAAAGTGAATACTTTTCTTAAGAGACCCTTCCAAAGTGGAAAAATGTGTCCCCCCCCTCTAACTTATAAAGTAAAAGGATGATAAAACTAAAATAAATATGTAATGTACATTACCATAAAAACTACCAATGAAAATTGGTTTGAACGAAATCTAGTACGTAGTTTTTTTAAACGTCATAAAAAGAATTTGTACGGAACCCTCAGTGCGCGAGTCCGACTCGCACTTGGCCGATTTTTACTGATTGTATTTTAATGCAAAATTTTGTGTATTTTAGTTTGTAATCAATGTTACCATTTGATGATGTGAAAAACATCATATTAAAAAATCGGCCAAGTGCGAGTCGGGCTCGCGCACAGAGGGTTCCGTACAGATTCTATTTTTGACGTATTAAAAAAACTACTCAATAGATTTCGTTCAAACCAATTTTCATTGGTACTTTTTATAGTAATGTAGGTACATGATATATATTTTTTGGTTTTATCATCTTATTTTAGAAGTTAGAGGGGGAGAAACACATTTTTCCACTTTGGAAGGGTCTCTCACGCAATGTATTCACTTTAGAAAAAAGTAATTGAGAAATCTCAACATCATTTTTAAAGACCTATCAATAGATACCCCACACGGATATGTTCAATGAAAAAATATATTTCCCGGTTTAGTTATGAGGGGCCATCCATAAAGTACGTCACACTAATTTCATGAGTTTTTGAGCCCTCCCCCGTCCTTGTCACAGGTGGTCACATTTCTGAGACCCCCCCCTCCCTCGTGTAACGTCACATGTTTTGCAATTTAACATCGAAAAATTATTAAATTAAAACAGCAGTTCCGAAATTACTTTTATTACCATTTGAATTAAGTACTTTTTTATGAAATCAACATAGTATCAAATATTTGAAACAATAAAAAAAATTAACTAATGAATATAAAGAAAAAGAAACTCAATCATCTTGAGTCCATGGACTTTGAACCCAGTCCTTTAAATTATTTATAACTGGCATGGCAGTCACTTCATAGTTCACTTTGTTTTTCACGTCAGGAACATTTGTGGTGTCAACATCTTTTTCATCCAACGCGATTAGTACCTCTAGATTTTGAAATGTGATGTCACGAAACTTAGGACCCCTCCTACCCCTTGTCACACCATGTCACACTTTGTCGACCCCCTCCCCCCCCCCTTTACGTGTGACGTACTTTATGGATGGCCCCTGACTATGACCATTTTTTTTTCTATTTTCATTTCAAAACCTTGTTGCGGTTTACAGAATACAACTACTCACCAAGTTTCAACAGTATAGTACTTATAGTTTCGGAAAAAAGTGGCTGTGACAGACTGGCGGACAGACAGACAGGCATGACGAATCTATAAGGGTTCCGTTTTTTGCCATTTGGCTTCGGAACCCTAAAAATTGTTCGAAACATAGGTAAGTCCATGATTGTTCATGAGTGAGTTTGTACTCCAATCCAACTCTCACTTTGCTAATTTTTGGTGACTGTGCCCACAACCTTTTTTGAGGGCTAGATCCGCGCCTGGTCAAAGAGTCAAATCAGAAGAATGTTTTAAAAAAGAATCATAGACAATAGGAACTTTTTTCAATATTTCTATTGATTACTTATTAAATAACTTTTATAGAAAATTTAACCTAAATACTAGTTCTAAAGCTATGGAAAGAACAGTTAAATGATTTGGCTCTCCACCAACCACTTAACGTAACGCCTGTTGAATTTCTGTAGCAATGTTGCCTAAATGAGAACGAAACGGAACATTTTGTTACAGGCGCTTCACTTAACTTGAACAGTTTTACTTTGAAAGTCTCCTAGAACTCCGATAATTCAAACGACCCGTTTTGTGTGATAGTCGAGTTAGACTAAGGTCGCGGGTTCAATCCCCACACAGGACAAATATTATTGTGCATGAACATCTCTGTTTTTCTTGAATGGGGTGTTATAAATTGTTTCTATATAGGTAAGTTGTAGATCAGTATAACTTTGAAGATCAAATTTTTGAAGTATGTATTTCCGTTTTGAGCTTCATTTGGGGCTAGGCGATTGGTGTGTTAGTCCAAGGAATTTTTAACTTTCATTTGTTTACAACATTCCAAATCAATAATGTAATTCTACTGTTGGTTTTGATATATTTAACACAAGCACATTCCTACATATGTACATACAGGCATGTCCTTGTTAGGAAACCTCTATGCAATTTAATGTGTTTTTGATTTAAGCTACTGCACAAATTGTTTTCCGTACCTATTTCTGTTTGGAAATTTCAAATTACTGTATTTGGTGTAATTAATGAAGATTTTTATTAAGTGACTAGCCTTCCGCCCGCGACTTCGTCCGCGTCCCATCACGTCCCGTCGTCCCGTCCCTTAGTTCATAAATTTTTCTTACCTAAAAACCAGTCTTGGACATAAAAGAACAATTTAAAAAAATAATTGACTAAATTCGCTCTGGCGTTATTGAGTTATGCGCCTACCAACACATTTTGCGATCGATTTTTATATATAAGTCATTTTGTAGAAATAAATAAATTTGACAGGCCTTTTGGTCGAGTGGCTAGAGTTCCTTGCTACAAAACCAAAGGTCGCGGGTTCGAATCCCGCTAGGGGCAAATGTTTGTGTGATGTTCATCATTTGTATCGATCTGTATCGGCATTTGTACTCGAGTCATGGATGTTTATAAATGTATTTAAGTATGTCTATCCTTTCCCTAGCATCCATAGTACAAGCTTCGAGCTTAGTTTGGGGCTAGGCAATTGGTGTGTTAGTCCAATGAATTTATTTATTTTATTTATAAATAAGATGAGGCTGCTAACCACGGAGTCACATCATTGTACTATATGATGTTGCGAAATATATATTTATTCATATCCGTTATTTTATCAATCCACAGATCCCTACGTCAAAGTGTGGCTGCAATTCGGCGACAAACGTATAGAGAAGCGTAAGACAGCCATCTTCAAATGCACCCTGAACCCAGTCTTCAACGACTCCTTCTCCTTCAACGTACCCTGGGAGAAGATCAGGGAGTGTTCACTTGACGTCCAGGTCATGGACTTCGATAATATCGGGAGGAACGAGCTGATCGGACGGATACTCTTGGCTGGTGAGTGCTGGTTCTTTTTATGCTTAGGCAAAGAAGAGGGTCACCTGATGGGAAGTTATCACTGCCCATGGACATCAACAACTGCATAAGGGTCGCAAATGCGTTGCCTGCCTTCTTGTTGTTTGCCTACCTTTACCATACAGGAAAACATTTACATTATCTTGGAAGTATAAACAGTAAACCAGATAACCTGTTCCAGCAAAAGTCTGTGGCCAGGGGTCACCAAAACCCATCGATTTGACGCATGTTTTCATCCTTGCATCCTCAGCCCTCAGCCTTGGAACCCAGGGAACGCTGCGACTATGATCCTGGCTTGACAAGCAACAAGAGCACATGTCGCCTGACCTCCAAAATCCCTACAAGGGAATTTAGACAATTTGGATCATAGTCGGAGTCAACGGCTTAACTTGCCTTTCCAAGCACGGAATCATTATTCCTATAGCAGCTCTCAATGGCACATGCTAATTAATTTGGTTAAAGAAATTGGGGTATAGATTAATGGAACTAACAGATGACGATACAGTTAAGGAAACTTCATAACTGTTGTGCCACTTTCTGTTGGTAAGTAAGGACTCCAGAGCTCAGGATTTCGAAGGCAGGCAACGAATCTACGACCGCTTTGGAGATGTTGAATAATGTTGATGTTCATGGGCGGCGGTTATTACTTACTTATGTCACACTCCTGTTCGTTTGCCGCCTTCTCACATACTTAAACACACAGATGCTTTGATAAAACTTTTGAAATGGTGGGTTTTGTGAACCTTAAGGATTTACCATGACCAAAATTGCTCGTCAATTTTTGATTTGTGGCAAACTAACCTCTTTTCCTCTGCATTTCAGGTAAAAACGGGTCCGGAGCGACCGAAACGAAACACTGGCAAGACATGATCACTAAGCCGCGGCAAACGATTGTCCAGTGGCATCGCCTTAAGCCCGAGTAATAGGGAAACCATGTTGTGCAATGGCGTCGGTCGGAAGCCATTTTGGTTCTTTTTAACTTTTTTAAACCCCGTAAATCAACTCTATTTTGGTAAACACGATGGAAATATGTCATCGAACGCCTTCGAGAATAATTAACCTTGGAGGTTTTATAATTATTTTAAAGAATAACGTTGGGATGCGGTGGATTTTTTGAGATTTACGAAAATCTTGGCAATGGAAGTTAAAAAGAACAAAGTGCCTGCAATGGAGAAGGAATAGACATTGACGAAGAAATATTAATGCGTGTGCTAGGCGCCATCTGCGTTCAGCTTTGCGTGTGATCCCCTATTATTGTTATTTAAAAAAAGTTAAGAAAAAAATAACAAAAAAGTTTTAACAAAACGTCATAAGACTGAGCGGTTGACAGAAAAAAATAAATGGCAAAGACAAAAAAATATGAATCTCCACTCTTGACTTTGAGATGCTATGGGTTTTTTGTTTTTTAATCCACTTTTTATTTAGAAATGTTTTTTTAATTACTATTACATTAATTGCATTATGATTTTACGCTACAACTGTTGATCATTTAAAGCTTATCAAGGGAAAAGTGTTATAAAAGTTTAATCCTATTGTATCAATCAAGTGGATTAAAAAACGAAAAGCTTATCCTGATAACTTCGACACTGCGCACTTTTTATTTTAATTTATTCACAAAATTGTAAATATTTGTTTATTTATTTTGTTTTCTGTGTATTAATTTGGATATTTAAAATTATGTATTTATTTTATTTTACTGAATTTGTGCGCACCTAATCTTCAAAGCTATGACACCTACTATTTTAAACAAAATCTTCGAACCGTATTGTTGATCTTATCTAGATCTAAAATCTTGATAATCTACTCTCTTCTCGACTTTTAAAACTTTTCAAAATGTGATAAAAATTGAATTTTTCTAAAAATGTCATTTAGAATTATTTAAAATTAATTCGAGTTTACATCAAAAGTATTTTAAATTTAACTTTTTCATTAAACAGTTACAGATTTGATCCATTTCTTGTTTTCAAAGAATTTCCAGGAACGTTTTTTTACCTATTAAAATGAACATTAAAATTGAAAGTTTTAAAAAATATTTTAGAATAATTAAAATTCAATTTTTAAACATTTTTATAACTAACCGTCTTGAAAACTGTAATATTGACGTTTTTAAGAGTTGAATGATCAATGTTAAAAGTTTTATTAAAAACAATTGTTAGATTTAATGATTAATTGTTAAATTGTAGGAATTATTACGAAAATATGTCGAGTTCGTATCGCACAAAGAGTGTAGTGTTTACTTTGAAGTTTTCCGCGAAATGCGTTTTAAAACAGTTTGAATTAACGCTCAATATTTTTTGTCGATTTTAGATCGATTTTTTCAGTTTTTTTTTCATTTTGGAACCAGTCACATAAATAAAAAAAAACATCAAAATAATAATGACAAACTGCCAAATTGTTATCTTTAAAGTGGTGATAAAGATTTTAATCAGAAAAAAATGAGAATTCATAAATAAAAAAAGTGTCAAAAGTGCATTTTGCTATTATTTGAGAGTTTTATGCTTAACATTTGTAAGAGATACATTCTAAATTGTTAAAAATTAAGATGTAAGGAGTGTGTACATGGCTGGTCAATTTTAGGCGAGAAAATGGTGACATTACTTAAAATAAAATACAGTTTTTTCACAACAACATTTCCTTTACGAAAACAATATTGGCGATAATTGACAAAGCGGCACAATTATGGTTCCCGATGTGTAGCTGTCGTGTTTAGTACTCATATTCGCCGTCGTGAACTCATAATTGTGGCGCCACTGTAGCATAGTTTTCCGTTGGATGATAACATACAAAAAAATTAGTAATTCAGAACGCTTGTTGTTACAATGTTAAAAGCTTACATTCAATAATAAGTAGGTCATTTGATGTTAATGAGAATGTCATTGGAATCCAAAAATATTGTATACATTTATAAAGGTTTTATAGTGGAAAGTAGAATATTTATAGATGTACTTAAAAATGTAGCTTGTTGTATTAGGTGTTAGTAATTGATGTTTTAAAAATACGTTGCGATGAGGTGAAAATATCAGAATACATTAAAAGGTATATTTTCTTTTTCTAAAATATAACAGAGCTTCGAAAAACCGATTTTAGACTTGCCAACAATATTTAAGATAACTCTGTAGTATTTAAAAATACTAATAGATATCTTTAGATATAGTGATACATTTTAACCTAATATCGATTGCATAGATACTCGTTACGATTTGTATTGTTTTATGTAATCTCAAGTCTGTACTGAGCTGGTAACTAGTGTTGCGAAACATCGATATATATCATACTTGCAGGTATTATCTTTTGGTTAAATCTAGGTCTTAAAGGCCAAGAGTTTAAATATTGCCTCGACTGACAGTTGAACTTTTTTGAACAGCTTATTTCATAAGCATAAACGATTAATTCCAATGTAAAAGAGTGCGAATGCGATTTGACTGTCCGATAAGAATGATGATTCCGTGCTACTAAAGACACGTTAAGCCGTTGGTAACAGACTTTTGTTAGTTTGTGAAGTGCCAAAAAAATTCTAGCTACCCTAGTAAGGGTAGCTGAGGTCAGATGGCAGTTTCTCCATTGTAACATCAAAACCGTAGAATGAAAATGTATTCGTTTCGTGTTTAACCAATTAAAACTTGGTAAAACACTAAATAAAACTTTGAATAAAGTTCAATTGTAAAAGTCCCTAAAGCTATTTATGAAAAATATATATATAATATATAGTAAAAAAAAAGTTTTTGATCCGAATTTAACAAAAATATTTGCTTGACCTTTTTAAATCCTTTATTAATTTATTATTTCAATGAACACAAAGGATCGAATCGAATTACCGCAACACTAGTAATGATTAGGACACACAAAAAAACAAGTTTCTAAATCTGGTATTAAATCGTGAGTCTTGCTAGAACCGACTACGATTAATGTGTTCGCAACTTACGTAATGAGTATGGATGTAATCGATTCCTTGCCAATAACTCGAATGACAAATTTTGAATCGAAATGCGTTCATTAAAACTGATGACATTTAGATTTTAAATAAAAAAAAAAGGCTTTTGTTAAATTAGGTTACGAAAATCGCTGACGCTTATTTTTTCAGAAAAAAAAAACAGTTATTGAATACTTGTTAAATGAGGACTTTTTAACCGATTGTGTTATTTTTCTATCCCAATTTAAATTTAAGCAACGACTTTTGAACAATTTAACGAATGAAAAATAATGCGTTCGAAATTGTAATAATATTACTTTAATAACATCACTACCTCTAAAATGGTCACATGAAATGAGCAAAAAGAACTATGTAATACTTAAAAAAAAATTCGTTCTTTTTCGTAACTTGCTAAAATATAACATTAACTCGACAAGATATTATAATTAAAATCTAAATCTTATCTATAAAATGAACGTCGCATTCGAAAACTTTAAATGCAGTCAAAACACAGACTGGAAAACGTAGGAAGAACGGGAATAATCAAAATTAGTGGATAAATAAGTAATTAAAAAAATAACTATATTTTTTACTCTCGTGTTTAACGCATGATAAAAAATCGACGAAACCTCCTGAATTATGCTTGATTCATTTATTTTTGCTACGCATTTTTAATTTTTATTAAATGTACCGCTCTCGCTTCTAGAATTTAAAATTATTTTTTCTTTCGCGAATTTCGAATCAATTGAAGCATATCTGTTTAGGTGAGTTTTAAATAATAAAAAAAATATTGTAAGTATAATTGAAAGGTCAAAATGAGAGGAATTATTCTATAAATGTACATAATGAATAGTATATGCTGTTGAAATGCAAATCAGCTCTGAAATATTTTAAATGTATTTTTCTGGGGACGCCTTGTTATAATATTATTATTATATATTAATTGTATTTATATATATTTGGCTGGTCCTATGGTGAAGTTATGCCATGAAGTATGGGTTCGAAACAGGCAGGACAAACTTTAATGTGTTTTGTTCTGTCTGGATATTTGTTTGTATTTTAGTGTTAAAAGTGGGTTATTTAATTATTTTTTTGATTAGATCTGATACCAATAACTCGAATACCTAAAGCTAATTACTTATATAATAAAAGGTTAATAATGTTGTCAGATATTTATTTAATCAATCTTCCGAAGTTCTACCTCTCTCGCTTGTTACCTTATTAAGTTAAGAAGACGTATTTTAAACTATCATTAAAATCAGATTATATATATAAATAATAATTAAACATTGTTTTATAAAACGGCATACCGCTATTTATAACAAAACGTATTTTAAACCATTCCTTTTCTTGAAATTATTGTGATGTACAACTGTTTGACATATCAATTCACAATTTTTAATTTACGAAACGCTATCAATAAATAAATATATATATTTTCATGAAAAGTTTGTCAGTAACAAAGATAATATATTTTTTGCAATATGAAATTTATTTTCTAACTAAATGTACGGGTAGGTAAATGTTTAATAATATTTATAAGTTGCACTGTGTGATATTTTGTCAATCATTTTAAATACAATCAAAATGCAAGAATTAAATTTAATCATTATTTGAACACCTCAGTAAACGTATTTGAAAATGATTGACAAATTACGTCCGTTTCTACAATATGGGAATAACATGTATTTTATTCGATTGTATGAATTTTTGTATTTATTTTATTCAAGTATCAGACACATTTTACCTGCAGATTTATTATACACTAGTACCATTTTTTAATGCGGTGTTTCTTTTATAATTAAGGTATATTGTTCAGAATAAAACATAGCTTTCTCAAACTTTGTTAAAACTATGTTGTAGAGAGTATGTGGGCTACTGACATACATCTTTTGATTTCAAAATGATACATGTTATATCCATATTAATTGTACTATATATTAAACGAACATAAATAACTACGTAATTACTTTTAATTAAATCTTATCAGGATTATGTTATCCGAATATTTAATTAACGTTCAAATATAATCAGAAATACATTTCAATTTCATCAATTTGCGAAACAAAAATAACGTCTTATACTCAAAGAAACTTTAATTCAAAATATTGTTCGACAATATTTAAATATTAAAATTAGTCGATTGAAGTATTTAATTTGAATTTCGCGCGCTTTCGCGATCGCCTTTTATGGATTTTATAACAGCTTGTTAGTCGTTTGATAAATTACAATGTCTCTTTTACCTAATTTGCAACCGTTATAATATATTTATCATCATCATCCTAGGGCCTCTCCAAGTTGCATCCTCGGCCATTGCTGCCCAGGGTACGCTTCGACTATGGTCCTGATATGACCAGCCTGGTTATTACAATGGAGCGACTGTCGTCTGACCTCCGTAACCTTTACAAGGGAAACCAGACCTTTCGGATCATAGTCGGGACGGCTTAACGTGCCTTCCGAAGCACGGAATCATCATTCTTGCCTGCAATGTTTTTTATAACTTTTTCATCAATTTGCGTTTTATTTGAGCAGTATATATTTAGTTAATTTATATCTTGTTGTCCGTACTTGTTTTAAACGATACTCATCAAATGTTTTTTCTATTGATTGGTTTGTGTTTGTTTGTATTTCAACTCTAGATGTGAGTTATAATACACAGATACAACCACTACATATACATCCAATATTAATTTTATTTAGATTTCTGGCCAATTATAATAAATATTGGCCGATACTGCAATGCGGCAAACAAGAATTTTCAAATAAAATAAATAAAAATAAATTCGAGTAAATTTTGCAGCCATTTTACGATTTCAGGCATAAATAGCTCAAATCATGTCTGCAAATATTGTAGAGGATGATTTGAAATGTAACGAACACTATTATATTTTTAACACAGCCCCGTCAGTCTAGTATTCAGAGACCCTACTTAGCTGTAAAACCGAGTGTCGCGGGTTCGAATTCTTAAGCCAAAACCCATCTTTGTGATGGAAACATCATTTGAAATAATGTTGGCCTTTACCCTGAATGGGTCAAGCAGAATTTTTTTTTTTTTGGCCAAACTTTCAACATCTTGTTATTTTAATGTTTTTTTTTTTTACCAAAACGGTTGTCAATTAGGTAAAAGTTTCATAGCTCAAGCAATGTAATCTGTCAATGTCTATTTTGTGAAATAATAATAAGTGTATTAAATGTTATAATTAGGAGAATTGTGATTTTAAGGATATAGTTGATTATATTTTATCGTATAGTTAAAAAAAATAATAACGTTTTAAAAATATATGTATGTAATATCATGTAATTAAGAGAACTCAGTGTTTAGATACTTATAGTTGGAAAAAATGTATTTATAGATTGTTAAGTTTTAAAATATATTTCGTCTGACGTTTTATATTTATATTTTTTTTGTTTTTTTTTAATCAATCAACGTATTTAGACAATGAAGTTTTATTATTCGATGAATAAATTAAATGCTATGTGTGTGTTTTTTTTAAAGTTTGTATGTTTTAGATATGTAGCAGTATGTTAATAAATATTATACACGTATTATAAAGTGTTGAAGATCATGAATTGTATTGTATATTTATTGAAATTAATTATTCCCGAATAAAAATATTGAGTTAAACGAGTGAGTTTGCTTGAAGCTGGTGATGATGATGATAATGATTGATAGAATGGTGAGAAAATTGACCGTTATTGACCAAGAGTTCGCGGGTTCGATACCCGTACAAGGCCAAAAAGCGGTTTTGTATGGGAGGTGTTGTCTTATATTTTCTCGAGTCCATTAACTAAACATGGTAATCATTCTCACAATAATCTATACTAATACTAACTAATATTTATAGCTGAAGAGTTTGTTTGTTTGTTTGTTTGAACGAGCTTCTCTCAGGAACTATTGGTCCGATTTGAAAAAAAAAATTGTGTTGGACAGTCAACATGACGATGAAGGCTTGAGGCTATAGCATAACCGAAAGTCACGCGAACGGAGTCGCACGCGGCCTCTAGTAAATAAAAAAAATAAAGCTAGATACTTTATGGGTGCTTAAAAACTCAAGGTAAGGACGACATGGTGATAGTAAGGGGAGGCCTATATCCAGCAGTGGCCTACGATAGGCTGATTATGAGTGCCTAACAGAAAAACAGATGTGTCGAACATGGAGTAGAAAGTAAACTAAATAAATAAATAAAAATAAAGCTAGATACTATGCATATTATGGGTGCTACACAAATCCAAGGTTGGGACGACCATAGAGATTGTCAGCAGTGGCCTACGATATGCTGATGATGATGAGAGTCAAACAGAAAACCCCAAAATAACAACAGTTTCGCAAATAGGAACGAAACTTTTAAAAATTTGGTAACAATTTAGTCTGGGAATATTTTATGAAATAAATTTTTATAAAACTGCAAATATCTCGAAAACTATGCGTCGTACGTAAAATATGATGACATTTTTGATCCCCTCTTAGGAATACCCATTAGATATTTTAGACCTATCCGATGACCTCACCCAAAAAGGTCAAGGACGAGGTTGACTTTTTATGTGCATCAAAAATCAATTCAATTTCGGTGACAACTTTACATACATTAAAATTAAAATAAAATTTTATAAAACTGCAAATATCTCGAAAACTATGCGTCGTACGTAAAATCTGATGACATTTTTGATCCCCTCTTAGGAATACCCATTAGATATTTTAGCCCTATCCGATGACCTCACCCAAAAAGGTCAAGGACGAGGTTGACTTTTTATCTGCATTAAAAATCAATAATTCAATTTCGGTGACAACTTTACCTACATTAAAATTAAAATAAAATTTTATAAAACTGAAAATATCTCGAAAACTATGCGTCGTACGTAAAATCTGATGACATTTTTGATCCCCTCTTAGGAATACCCATTAGATATTTTAGCCCTATCCGATGACCTCACCCAAAAAGGTCAAGGACGAGGTTGACTTTTTATGTGCATTAAAAATCAATTCAATTTCGGTGACAACTTTACCTACATTAAAATTAAAGTAAAATTTTATAAAACTGCAAATATCTCGAAAACTATGCGTCGTACGTAAAATCTGATGACATTTTTGATCCCCTCTTAGGAATACCCATTAGATATTTTAGACCTATCCGATGACCTCACCCAAAAAGGTCAAGGACGAGGCTGACTTTTTATGTGCATTAAAAATCAATAATTCAGTTTCGGTGACAACCTTACATTAAAATTCGCTAGAAATGCCCTGACGCCAGAAAACGGTAGCATAATAGGACACCGGACACACTTTGCCGAAATTACGTCGCGTAAATATTATATTGTATGGAAAATTTACTTTGTCCAAAATACGGTTGCGTTTGTTTCGCTTAGTGTGTATCTGCACTCAACAAAACATATTATAAAACCTATAGACTTATAATCATAACGCTTTCCTTTTTATAGTTAATTGTTATTTCACCACCTTCTACATGTAAACTATAATTTTGTGTTTTATAGAAACTTTATAAACCAATATAGAAAAGCGATAGAATGTGAATGATGAAAACAATGGGCTCTGTTATAACGTGATTGCCTTCGTGATACAGTGACTAGTATCTCAGTATTAAAGCATACAGGTCAAGGTCATGAGTTCAAATCTCGGTTAAGACCAAAAGTTCTTATGCATTCGTATTATCTCAGCACCTTCAAATATTCGCTTGGAGCAAGATGATGATGAACAAAATTTGGTAATTAGTTATCACTGAAAACAAAGTAGACTAAGTAAATTACTAGTAATGCTCGAAGAATGTTGTTACCAAAAGATAACGCCTTGGATGCTTATTTTACAAAAGGGTATAAAATAAAAAGACTCGTGTAGAAATTTTGTATTTTTTTATTGAATATCTTTTTTTCATAATATTATTTTTATTATCAATATCACAAACATTACGTTAGGCAGGTATTCAAGTAAAAAAAACCAATGAACTTCTAAAAAACCCTCACACACATTTTTGTATGTCGCAATTCTTTTCATACAAAATGAGTGCGCAAATAAAATACTGTTACGATATAGATTTTTTGTCACAGATATTCTATTATCTGTTTAATTCAATGGTTGACAGGAAATAGGAAGTGGCAATTGTGTTTTAAAAATTCCATTGTGATGATAGAAAGTACTGTTACAAAAAAGTATAACAACCAATTGGTTACAGTCTAATTTCTATTGCCATTTCCAACCATTAAACGCACCTTTTGTCGAAAAATTGTTAGGAATTAAAAAAAAGTATTGTCATAAATTACAACCTCATTTTCTAATATTACATATTTTGTATAAAAATCAAGAATAACCTAAAAAATATGAAAAGTATATCTTTACAAATCACGGACATTTATTTTACACAGTTCGGCAAAAGACTGTAGTCTAAAATACAATTTATATGAGACCAATATTTTTTACACAACCCGAGACTTTGCCGCCAATTTTGACATTTTCTTTTTTCACTGTTCACAGCATTGGATTCATGGATGAAGCCATTTGTCTACGGGTGTTTTTGGCATAGATTTAAATCGTTATTTTAGCCCTGGTATTAGATATTTTAACACATCTTGCGGACACTAGCAGACAAAAGTCCGTCTATAGATGATCTCTAAACCAAATCCTCCAGGCCACACAACAGCAGGCCTATTGGAGAGCTTTTCGAGAGGCCTATGTCCAGTAGTGGACTGTTTTATAGCAGCTCGGTATATCGACTCCACTCTGCCTGATCATAAGCACAAGAGGAGCCCTAAATGCCTTGACAACGGATTTAGTACCAAAGTGGTATCCGATCCGTTGGCATCGCCATACCGGCCCGCAAGATACTTTTTCACGCTTCTTTCGAAGGAATCCAGGTTATAGGACAGAAGATACACGTGTACTGATGATTCTAGGGCATTTCTAACGACATAAATCTATGTTTTTTGGTGTGTCTGCTTAAGCTTTGGGCTTCTCCTCTTCCTTCTTCTCCTCTCCCTCTGGGGGGGGAGTGGGGAGCTCAGGGTACTCCAACTTGGCTCCGTCCTCGCAGGTGAAGATGGGGCAGCAGCCGGGGAAGGGGGCGGTTTTGTTGGTCTTGTCTGGAAAGAGAGAAAGGAAGAACATTAAAATCGTGCCAGAGTACTAGTTTTCCTAAATTTGGTGTATATTTTTGCACCTATACTTTTTCACTATGTCAAATAAGCTACTCATGCTGGTAAGTGCCTACAAAAGACCACAGTGAAGATCTTCACAATCACAACTTAAATCTTTGTTTCTTTGTGAGTAAGGTCTCCTAGACCCATGGCTCAATTTCGAATGGCATGGCATGCGGTAGTACCTACCCTAGAGAAGTAGCACCATAGCTGTTGTGCTGTGTTTCTGCTGGTGAGTATTAATAATATGAGATTGCTAATGTCCATGAGCAGCGGTGATCACTTACCTTCAGGTGTTCCTCTTACAGGTCTGCCTTAGGAGCCTGGCAGAGTTCAGAGCCCAGAGCGATGCTTTTAGGAAGACCACTGCTATATGGAACTTACCAGTATCCAGCTTGCATTTAGAATCAGCTCTGTCTGTTCCCTAGCATCTATAGTACAAGCTTCAAGCTTAGTTTGGGCCTACGCTATTGGTGTCTTAGTCCAAGGAACTCACCAGTATCCAGCTTAATCCCTTTCCTTGTAAGAGGAGTGTAAATTGCTTCACCGACAAGAGCGATGCTGTTAGGAAGACCAGTATGGCACTCACCAGTTTCGAGCTTGCACTTGGGGTTGGCGAGGGGCAGAGGGCCGCAGTCCTCGACCAGCTCGAGCAGCCTCGGGGGCGTGTCCTCGCTGACGACGCAGGTGCTGCGCCCGCAGAACGGGGCCAGGTCCCACGTGTTACCGTACTCGGAGTATCTAGCAACTGCCTGACCCGGGAATCGAACTCAGGACTTCTAAATCACGCAAGAACTGGTCCATCATTCTAGGGAGACGGGCTGGTGACTGTCAGTATGGTGAATGCTAGCTTCCTACGGGAACGCTGATATCCTTACTCCCGGAGTATCTCGTAGTTTTCTTACGATATCCACGGGACAATATGTGGTGGCACCATAGTGTGTTAGGTTTCTGCTGGTAAGTAAGTTCTCCAGAGCTTGGTTATGACTCTTGGGGGATTGCTTATGTCCATGGGAGATGGTAATCACTTACCCTCAGGTGTCCTGAGCCTGGTAGAGTACAGAGTCAAGAGCGATGCTATTAGGAAGACCAGCTGTGTCTGGTCTAGGCAATTGGTCTGCTAGTCCAAGGAACTTACCAGTATCCAGCTTGCACTTGGGGTTGGCGAGGGGCAGAGGGCCGCAGTCCTCGACCAGCTCGAGCAGCCTCGGGGGCGTGTCCTCGCTCACGACGCAGGTGCTGCGCCCGCAGAACGGGGCCAGGTCCCACGTGTTCCCGGGTTCGACGGTCGCGCACCGGGTGGAGGCGAAGCACATGCCGGGGAAGTCTGTGGAAGAAGGTTGTGGGTTAGTGATGATTATTTTTGATACTTCGATATATTGAGAAAAATAATTTGATGATCCACTTAGTGTAGTGGTCAAGAGGTTAACTATTAGACCTTTGTGGTTTAAGCCATCCGCTCCCACAATAGTCCGGTTAAGCTGTGGATGTAGCCTTCCACAAGCGACGTCATTCCGAAAAAACAAACTATTAGACCGAGAGGTCGCGGGTTCGTCCCCGCACAGGACAAACATTTGTGTGCGTGAAAGTCTGTTTGTCATGGTTTGAGTGTTATATTCGAATGTATCCATTTAAGTACATATGTATATTTGTAATCCCACTGTTGATTCAGATATCTGTAACGTAAGTGCTTGACGGAGTCAAATTAATTATTTTGAGATATTTATTTATTTATTCACTATTTGAATATGTTGACAAGTGGAGGTCAGAAGGCAGTCATTCCATTGTTCGAACCAGGCTAGTGGATCTCATGGGAAAACCGGAATCTTGATAATGCGGGCAAAGCCGCGGGTAAAAACTAGTAATAACATATTTCTTCCTACCTAACCTAAAGAGATTGCCAAACACTTTCTTCAAACTTAGCTTATACATAACTTTACGTTACGAAGCAACACATCTCTGCAAATATTGACGTGGTGAGTGATTTCACTCTCACTTTCGCGACAGAGGAAATAACTTAGTACTTAGTAAACGAAAACGTTAAGTTATCGCATATCTGCAGAGTTAATGACTCGTAAAATTAAAAACTTTATTGTAATACATACAAGAAATACAAGCTTAGTGTACATAGAATTGACCATATATAAGACAGTATTCTTATTTGTTAATCTAAATAAATTTTCATTATTATTTTAAACAGGTACATTGGATTTCAATATTATGCGACGTGATTTTGCCATAGTGTGTCATCTTCCATTTGAAATACATTGCAGTCGTAGTCATGCTGAACTTAGGACGCGTTTTTACTGCCTAGTGTGTTTCCATACGTAGAGTGATCTTATCATTAAAATAAGATTTGTATCATCTTTGCAAATCCTGAATGTTCAATACATATTTTCGGAAGAATTGCAGTCCATTCATACAAATATAGTAAATAGTCACAAAGATCCAAAATACATTAAGAAGTGCGTTAATTTTTACTGTATTTACTAAAATCACATGCTAAAAATACCGACCATACTTCATCATCATAAATGAATAAAGCACCTTTCAATATGATTCACGAATTACTTTCTAATCGCAAAAAATTTGAACTATCACGTTTTAAATTGTTTTTATTTCACGAACGTTAGCTTCGGTCTATGGTCTAAATGTTCTAGATCGGTCTAGATTCCAGTCCGTGCAAATCGAAAGCTGTTTAAGGAATGAATTGACGCAATATCAACGCCTTTTCAGATTTCTTGTTTATAGGCCTGCAATGGTTAAGTAACATTTCATGCAAAATAAAA
Source organism: Nomophila noctuella (assembly GCA_958496325.1). Lineage (NCBI taxonomy): Eukaryota > Metazoa > Arthropoda > Insecta > Lepidoptera > Crambidae > Nomophila > Nomophila noctuella. The sequence continues at coordinate 3,560,160 of OY292511.1, read as the reverse complement.
TGATTTAACTTTGTTTAGCTCAAAACTAAGCCCTAAGATTGTATTATAGATGCTAGGGAACGGATAAATACACTAAAAAACGTTTATAAACATCCATGACTCGAGCACAAATGCCGATGTTCATCACAAACATATGACCCTAGCGGGATTTGAACCCACGGTCGGATTTTGTGATCGGGTCACTAGCCACAATACCAGCGGGGAAGATAAAATAAACAAATATATCCGCGGCCATTTCGCAATTCAGAGTTTAATTGAAACGTTCAAGGTTAGAAGATACATTATTATCTTACAATGAAACAATAAATCTAGGAGTTCTAACAGCCTTTCAAAGTCTTGTAACCTGTAATACAGTTAAGCTTCGAAAAACGTGAGATCTAAAGTTGCAAATACTAATCCATAGTTTTAAATCCTCATATTTGCCCTGACACCAAAAAACCGTGGCAATATTTCGATTGGCATGACAAACGTCGTTACTAGCTGTTACTGTGATAAGAAGCGGCTGTCGCTTCAAATTTAGTGCCAATTTCCGAGCGGTTCGAAGTATGGCGAAGGCATATATTTATCTATTAGAGCCGTTCAAAATCTAAAGCTTCGTGAGCTAAGCTGTGAATGTTAAAACGTCGTCTACATATACAAATGTACAATGCAAGTCCTTTCAAAGAAACTAGTCCAAGGCCGAGCAAATCCAGACTTGGTGCATTGTCTAATCCAAAAGGCATATTGTTCAATATTACTGAGACGTTTTGTAATGGTCCGACTGTTAGTTTGTATGTCACAACTTTATTCGGTTTTGGTAACATGTTACTTCTATGTCTAGATGTTTCAACGTTTATGACTGTGTTTGTCGTTTTTTATCATAATTAATTTTAATGGCATCTTTTAGCTTCCTATTAATGTCCCACAGCTGGACAAAGCCTCAGTCATTTGAAACCGATTTGTTGTTACTAAGATATTAACACGCTTGCCAAATACGGATACCCCCCGGACATAAACCCGAGTTGTGTTCAAAAAACTCAATTACAAATTTTACTCCACCCGGGAATCGAACCCAGGACTTCGAAATCAGTACCTTTAAGTTTAAACCAAATTTTAGGCGCGCAATAAATTAAAGTAAATGATTTAATAATAACAACAAGTAGGATTATTAATATTATTGACATGTAAAAACCAAAATTCATTACAAAAAGAAGAAGTCGTACTTATTTTAGAGAAACAGTATAACATTTTTAATTTATACCTTGTCTAATTTGTGCTTTAATTTTAATGACGTTTTAAGTAAATGCTATTCAAAAAGTTTCTATAGCAACAGACACAAAGTTAACTCATGCAAATCAGTGTCTGCTCTTTAAGATTTATTTAAATGCATCTTTTAGCATATATTTAAATCGTTAATCCGCTCTGCCACTGGCCCTCAAATGTGAAAAGACTGTCGCTTCACATGGCCTAGTACCTAAGTAAGCAAAGTACGTCACGAAAAAAAAAAATGCCAAGTTCTCTGGTGTCGAGGCATGTCTCACTATTTTAATGCATCTTTTAAATGATTCCAGTCTGTTCTGGTTTCGTCAGAACATTTGATTTCAGAATCACTGATGTGTCACATTTGTCGTCATGAATATTCATCTACTTAATGTTGCATGTTGCAAGCTAAATAAATGCAAATGCCTTGGGACGTTTCCACACTGTCCGATCTACACTAAAGTATTACTAATTTAATTATTAATAAGTAACTTTTACGAAAGTATTTGAGTAATTTTTACTGACTTACAATGAAAATAGCTAGTTAGTTAATTATTTTTTTAACAATAAAATGACTTGTTCTTAACAGATTATATTTTAAAGAATCAACGTAATGAATTAGTACCACATCCATTTTTTTTAGTTTGAAATAGAAATTGACGATAATACAAGTCAAAAACATTCATTAAATCTAACAGAACAGAAGCGACCCCCAATTTGTATACAAATTTATTTAACTACTAAACCAAAGGGCATTTCTAAACCAGCAATAAACGTAACGTAACGTAATAGTAAAGAATAAAAACAAGAGTGAAACGGATCATTAAAAACCAATTAACTAATTAAACAAGGACAGTTTAACATCACAACTTGGCGTGTTTTTAACCGTAACGAAACTACTGAAGCTTATAATTATTCTTGTTACATAATTAATTGTCAATGGACCGGTTGTAATAGTTTATTTACAGTACGCACAATATCGTTTGACAGGTTTGATTAAGCTGTATTGTAATACACCTTTCTTCTTCCTAGCGCTTATCCCGTTTCTATGCGGGGTCCGCTTTGACCATGATCCAGGATTTGGTGAGTCTGATTATTACAGTGAAGCGACTGCCATCAGAACTTCGTAACCCATAGAGGGGAACCAGACAGATTGGATCATGTTTGCTAGAATACACGTTTGCGGTGTACAATGTAGAAAATAGCAAATAACTACAAAGTATTTATCCCTACTTTAAGATTTTATTCATTACCCATCACTACATAGTATAAAAAGTCGCTATTTTCTGTCTGTCCTACGCATGCTTAAATCTTTAAAACTACGTAACCGATTTCAATGCAGTTTTTTATCAGATACAACGATTCAAGAGGAAGGTTTATTAATGTGTATAATACATGCTTAATATCAGGTTGAGGTGTGTAAATATAATACATGCATAATAATTATGTATAAAAGAGAAACACTGATAATTTTAGTTGCACCCGCTTGTAATATATGTGCGTATCTAGTATCTACTACATGAAGTTATTAATGAAATCATGAGCATCTGAAATCTTACATCAATAATGATATTGACACTAGAAAAAAACTACTACAGTCAATTTATTTCGAGCGTCTTGACCGTGAATACTGTTCAATTACTTTTTAAGTTTAGTAAAACGATTAAGATTCATTTCATGGTTAATTTGTTAGTCTGGAGGCTTTTTCACTTAAAGTTTTGGTTCTAAGAAATCACTTTCTACTAACAGATCTTAGTTCCAACTACATTTTGGAAAGTGAGTTACATTTTGACCTAGTGCATTCAACAAAGCGGGCTATTTCTGTCTTAAATAGTTTAACCTAGGTTACGTGAATTGTCTAGATCTTGAAATAGGTCCTTCCTGATTTAGCTAAATGCACTTAACACAATGACTAGCACTTCAAGTCAAAATGGGTTTGTTTCGAGGTAAACGAACAAGAGTCACCTGATGGTAAGTGATCACCGCTGCCCATGGACATCATCAATCGCACAAGGGTCGCTAATGCGTTGCCTGCCTTTAAGACCCCATACCCTCCCTAACTGAATCAGTTCTTGAAATTAGCGCGTTTAAACAAACAAACTACTTAGCTTTATAAAATTAGCATGGATTTGGATAATTCGGACCATATTTCACATGTTCAGATCTGATTGAGATCGGGCTGTTTATCATGGATTCGGATCATATTCGGTTCAGACGTAGTACGAAACCGCTTTAACGATTCGCGAATGGTATCTACTTACGAAACCGAATTACGAAACCCCGTTGGATTAGTGGCAGCGGCCCACATTTGCACTTTCACTCTCGGCTAAGGCTTTACGTGCTAAGCCTAGATTTCAAACGTTACATATGCCCTCGCCAAACATGGACGCGCTCTGAAATTGGCACTAAAATTTTATGCGACCGTCGCTTCTTATGACAGTGACAGCATTTAGAGACGTAGTTAACATCTATCCCAGATTTTGTTAACATCTATACTAGATTTTGTTAACATCTATCCTAGATTTTGTTTACATCTATCCTATATTTTTTATGCTGCAGTGAAGTAGCAATCTTGTGCTATGTTTCTGCTTGGGAGTAAGGTCGCCAGAGCTCAGTTGGAAGAGGGTATGGGGTTGTAAACCCACTTAGTAGAACTACTATGGTATGGGGTCTTAAAGGCAGGCAACGCATCTGCGACCCTTGTGCGTTGTGTTGATGTCCATGGGCAGCGGTGATCACTTATCATCAGGTGACCCGTTAGTTCGTTTGCTTCTCTATTACTTAAAAAAATTAAGCTCAGAATGTTTCAATTAAATAAAAAAGTAACTGTTATTACATCTTTCCGAGTTCTTACTTATTTAATAGGAAATGTATCCATCAATCTATCTTCACGTCTGGTTTCACGGTGAAAGTGAAACAATTGAGCGTGAAACTGTCAATTTGAAATTACGACACCGGAAGATGGGTTACCGGTTGACTTGACTTAACATGGAAGTAGGTAGTTTTACATCAACCAATGGGATTCAGTTTCACAATTAAACATTTATGGGAATTATAAATGGTTTTAAAAAGTACAGAAACAAGTGTAATAATTTCAAAAATATAAAAAATAGTTCAATGCTTTTATTTTATCAGATGGAGCCAAACGAAAATGAGGCTTCTTAAGGTTAACTACTTTCTTTGCAGTGAGATAAGGGCCCTTAGTTCAATTCCGGAGTAGAGCCAAATAGTACACATTTTATCGCACACAAATCCACTAATTATTCGATTGCAACCGAACGCACATCCCTACTATTACGTCAAAAATGGAAAATAAATAATAAATAAATAAATATTTCACAACATCACATACATTGATCTGACCCCGTGGTAAGTAGCTTAAGCACTTGTGTTACTGACATCAGAATCAACAGTGGTATTACAAATATACTTAAATAGATACATATAACACCCAGACCAGGACAAACAGACATGTTCATGCACACAAATGTTTGTCCTGTGCGGGGATCGAACCCGCGACCTCTTGCGTAATAGGCAACTTCTTGACCATTACACCAAGCGGGTCGTCGAAAATAAACACGAATACAAGTTGAATTAATTATAGCACACATTTTGTAACGTAGCTGTTTGGGTGAACCAACATGAATATTGAATGTAGTAAGTAACCATTTATAACTGTACTGTATGTAGTAACCATCTACATAAATCAGTCTTGACAATTGGAAAAAAACTTAGTTGAACAATATTGAGTGAACCAAACCGTCAAAACAGCTAATTGTAGTTATAGTGATGTTCGACTATCGATGGTTTATTATCGATAAAAATGTTACGGATTTCGTGTCAGTTGTTGTCCCACCGAACTATGAGAGTGAGGGAATAGGGAGTGCACCTGTGCTTGCGCACTCACTTGTGCACTGTAAAAATCCTGCGACTTTCACGATACACAACTATTTCATTATTTTTAACACACTCTATAATCTATCATGTTCCATAAATTGTGGAAATTGTGGAAACCAGGTAAATATTAACACCTTGTAATTACAAAAGTCTTATATCAATACAAAAAAATACTTATAAAAAAGCTGAAGAGTTTGTTTGTTTGTGCGCGCTAATCTCAGGAACTACTAGTTCGAATTGAAATATGTATTTGTGTTGGATAGTCTATTTGACGGGGAAGGCTTTTCGCAGTAGTATAACACTTTTTGTGCGGATTCTACGCGGACGGAGTCGTGAGCAGCACCTAGTGCTATTATACATATAAGTCTTATATTAAGGCATACATCAAAATAGAACATTATAATTAAAATTGAATTTAATACTTAACACAATCACAAATAACTTATTGACCAAGGCTATCAAACTATCGTAAATCAGTGACATTTAGTAAATGTCACATCCTTATTTTAGTCTTCATTGGAAGCTAGATTGCAATTTAATTGACATATTTATCTCTCGACCATTATAAATATATGACAGGTAAAATATCAACACATTATAATCCCAACTAATATTATAAATGCGAAAGTAACTCTGTCTGTCTGTCTGTCTGTCTGTCTGTCTGTCTGTCTGTCTGTTACGCTTTCCCGCTTAAACCTCGCAACCGATTTTGATGAAATTTGGTACAGACAATCTTTAGACCCTGAGACAGAACATAGGCTACTTTTTATTTCGAAAAAAAGAAATCCACGCGGACGGAGTCGCGGGCGGCCACTAGTATGAAATAAATAATTGTAAAGTTGCCTGCCTTTAAGACCTCATACCCTCCCCAACTGAGCTCTGGCGACCTTACTCACCAGCAGAAACATAGCACAACAGTTACGAAGTGCTACTTTACTGTGGTCTTCTGTAAGGTGGAGGTACTTCTTCAGACGAGCGGCTCATTCGAGTGGAAGTTCCACTAAGCTCTACCTCTCTAACACAGATATTTCATAATCCAGACTGACCGGGTTTTGAACCAAAGATAGAAGAAATAAATAACATTTTTTTCCCATGTTCTTACATCTTTTTATACTTCTTTTTTAACATTAGTTGGCTTAGCAACACATCTAAAGATACATTTAAATACCGATCCGTATAAATTAATGTAAAGATGAATTCTTAAAGTCAAGTTTGTAAAATGTAGAGTGACTAGTTGGAATCTAGAGCAATATGGTAATTATTCTGAATAATATTGTAAATGTAGGTGTTTAAACAAGTTATGATAATACCAATTATGTATGGTATGAATATTTATAGACGAATCTTGATTCGTATTTTGTACCGTAATTTTCTTGACGTCGAAAATATTTCTAGATTTTTTCGAAATTGATTTTTACGTAAGTTTTCTTCAACACGATGGGCTTGTGGTTTGCTGTGGTCTCGAGGTCCTAGATTCGATTTCGACCAAAATTTGTTTTGGTGAACACAACCCGGGTTTATGATCACCAATCACGCATTTGGCAAGCGTGCTTATTACAATTATTGCCAATGTTCATAACACAAAAATTGTCCCAAGCGGGATTCGAACAGCGGCCTTTGGTTTTGTGGTCAGCGTAACTAAACACTTGGCTAACTGGACTGTATAATTAATAAAACAAGGTAATTAAATCGTAAAAAAAAATTACAATGAGAAGTTATTTCATTGTCAGTAATTATGAATCCGTTGTTAATTAAACATTGTAATTATATTTTATTGCCAAGGCTGTACTTAAAAGAAGGTCTTTGCCTATGTTTACATTACGATAACCTCAACTTTTTTCCACAATAATAAACATCATATTTCAACATTTTTCAATATATGAGAAAATACTTACCTAAGTGTTATGCGCATTTTAGAATATATAATCCGTTTTTTTATTAAAATGGAACATTAACCTAAAAAAAAGTGCGAAATTAAAATTACTATGATCGATTCGATGACGATGATTTGTGATTCAAAAAAGGATAAAAGATTTCCTACTAAATGCCAACTTTTGCGCCAAAAAGTTCGTAATTTGTAAATCAAGATGGCTGACATTTTAATGAGATGTAAATGTGTTCCAGTTCAGTTGCTTAGTCAGTCACAGCACATGTTACCCAGTTTTACGATGCAAGTTTAAAAAACAAGTTTACCTAACAAGCATTTTATATAATACTCTATCGTGTGTGATATTTGTTTAAATTAGCCTCCTTTTTAGTCTTGTTCGGTAACTTGGTAAAGAACTTACTAGAACTTCTTTCGAATTCATTAAAAGTCGAAACATACACTATAACATGACTGAATAATTTTATTTATTCTTCCTCGCGCAACGAAAATACGATATGAGTTTTCTTTAAATATTAACTTAAAAACTGACAAAATAATTCATCTTTTTTGAGTTTGACCACATAAGATTCAAGATAAATCATTGAATTGAGGAATTACAAGTTTATAAATAATCTAATTATTACCTACATACCTGGCTATTTAATAATTTTGAGCCAATTCAAAAATAATAGTTTTATCTCATTTTCGGATTACAGAATAAATCTGTAATCTGAGATTTTTTTACGTTACAATTTTTTTTAGGATTCTCATTGTTTAAATTATCATTAATAAAGCATGCTCTTTCTAATCTCAAAAAAAGTTTGATCTTTATTAAGAACCTCCTTCGTACCTCAATTAGTCGTCCATAGGATTTTGAAAAAAAAAGATAATTTTACCGCCTTCCAACCATCACTTTCGAATTTAGAACACTCTAGAACGCGCCAAGGTTGCGTTCGGATACCTGACCGGAGCCGTTCACTCTCTTAATTTATTCAGGCTAGTATGAGTCAGTGTTTTTACAAGAATTTATTGGTGCACAATTTTATACGTTTACAACGTAAGGACACCAGGAAATGATACGGTTTTTGCACTCGGTGACACTTGATATTAATTAGATGACTATTTATAGAAAGGCATTGTCTACGTGATTTAATGTTCTACGTGATGCATTTTTTTAATGTAATCCTTTTTCCTGAATACAAAAAATCTTAAAAAGGAAAATTTAAAGTAGGGTTATTGAAAATATACAACAGTGAAAAATGTTGAGTTTGAAAAAAACTTCCACTACATATAAATATGAAGAAAACGGAATTAAAACGTCCATTCTCAAAGTAAAACTTGAAAGACTCATAATGATTATACAGTCTAAATTATCAAACAAGTGACATTTTAACGTCAATTTACAATTCATAACTTTCATAAAATTGCATAGCGGAAGCCAGTGAACAAGATAATTTATGACATAATCAGTATTCATTACAAACAGAATTAAATATTAATCTTTCCAACTGCAAGCAATTGGATTTCCGTGATCATTTGTATGAGAGAGCAGTTACTTTGTTTATTTAAAGTTTTGTAGATTTTTCAACTTATTCACATTGTTGGTTTGTTTGAACGCGCTTATCTCAGGATAGTCCATTTGTCGAGGAAGGCTTTAAGCTGTAATATGTATAACACTGTGTGTGTGGATACCGAAATCCAAGGGGATAAAGTCTAGTATTTTAATAAGTGAACAAAATACCTACTGTATTTATGTAGTAAAGACAATATTAACTAGATGGTTAACTGTTGTAGATTCGAATCCTGCAAAAATAGGCATTTATTTTCGTGTTTTATTTTAATATTGTGGTATATTTTATTAGTGTATCATCAAAACTGAAGAAATTCTAAAGAAGAGGCAGTAGAAAACCACTGTTTCAACTGGGACAATCGTGGAATGATGATAAGAAAGTCTAGCTAAGTAATTCGGTACATACCATTATGAAGTCAGGTAAATATTTTGTTTATACAAATTCGCTTCCTCATTTTATTGTACTGTGAGAATTTTAAAGCGTTCATAAAAGCTGACTTGATATTTAGTGCAACAGTATTGTGCTACTTTGTTGCTTTTGTCAATTCTTGTCATTGTTGTGAACTTTACAGTTTACTGTGAAAGGGCAGACTTTCCATTTCGCTGCCTTTGTTATAATTCTGTGGTTTTCACTGCCCAAGACTGACATTTAGGTCCATAATAGTTGTATGAAGTGTTTAAAATAGACGGTCTATGTGAAAATTTGCGTTTAACCTTAATTTTCCTTGTTTATTATGGAAAGGTTATGATTTAAAATATACATTGTAAGTCAGTATTTAATATGGAAAGTGTTATTTCAGGACATAGTTTTTTTCGTATTGTAGCCGTTACTTATTGGATTGTTGTAGTGCAAACCGCGTATTGTCTTCCATCGTTACGATTTGCGATCAGTTAAGTATCAGCCTGTTTACGTTTTTAAAATGGACTTTGGCTTATTCTCCACGCTTGCCAATAGGCTGTGTTTGGAAAAACTGACGTATCGATCATTCTTTTATTATTGAGTCAACATTCTAAGTTTAATATTGTTTATATATTTTTAGTCTTATTAATTACAAAAAGATATTTTTTGCAATTTGCTAAAGTAGTAAAGTAGTCAAACATTTTGCTTACTGCAGAGTCGCTAGATTTATGTTTAAAATATATACCTACTTGTTTTTTGGCAATAAAGTTATCTTTTCTTAATTACAATCTTCATTCTTGTGCAAAAACTATCATTCTCTTTACTCCATCAGAAGCATGTCAAAGTTATTCGATGAACAGTTACTCAATAAGCATAAGTTTTTCGCAACGACGGATGCGTCAGACGCGTAATAACATACGCCCGTGAGATGCAGGACTGGTTTTGCGAGGCGAAATTCGTTCACCTCAATTTTGTTACGACCTCCTCCCAAATTGGATGTATTCCACTTTGGGGGCCAAGTTTTAGAGGACCCGTACTTTGAGCACCTATGGATGTTTCATGCAGGGGCTCAAAGTAAATACAAAATAAATCAATTCTTTAGGCTACAACACCAATTGCCTAGTCCCGAACTAAACTCGAAACTTGTACTATGGAAGCTATGGAACGGATATACATACTTCAATACTTTTGTAAACGTCTTTGACTCAAATACAAATGCCGATGTTCATCACAAAAACATTTGCCCCTTGGTTATTAGCCAGGGTCTCTGACCACTACACCGACGGGCCCGTCCAAGTGCTTACAAATTTATTTTTGGCCACCTAAAATTTAAAAAGATGATGAAATTTGAATAGGCCATGTGATCAAGACCAAATGCTTTAAAACTGGGTGCTCAAAGTGGATAACCTCAAATTTTGGGACCATGGTCGATCGTAACACAAGCCATTTCGGTTTCGCTTGAGAAACGTGATAATAATATCAATGCTGATTTTGCTTTTTTATATGTAAATCTGTGTTTTATACGGTTGTGAGTCAGAGGTTTATTAGTGTTAATTTTTCAATAGATCAATGAACTCACAATAACAAACAAATCATAATGATATATTTTTTTAAACGAGTTAGATACATTTTTAGGCATAAATTCACGTAACCTTGAATTCGGTTACGAAGTTGTGATTTAGCCAAGTTCAAGTGTTCAGACACAAAAAATGCTGACTTTATTGTAAGGCCTGCTAAACACTTCTAAAGAGGCTGAATTTGCTTGGAAAAGATCTAAATGCTAAAAATAACAAAAAAATAGAATTTAACCTAAAAATCGTTGCGAAATTGTTAGGTATAATTCAGTACGTTACTCACTTAAAATAATTAAGTACGTTCCCGGATATTTTTAACATTAAACATTAAAATAAACTGCCCCCACCGAACCAGTCATGTGACAACCGAAACGACCATGAAGATTGTTACTTTCCAACGTCCAAATGTGGAAATGGACAAAGGACTTAACGACTTCTAGAACCTTCCTTACAGCAGCCATTACGTTGCCTCAGCACGGATGTTAACCAACTCTTTGTTGCAATCAACTTGCGAACGATAACTTTAATGATGGCGGCGGAACAAGTAGAGTGAAATGATGAGATGGTATCAATGTTGTGGGGCTTAATGATAAGGGTTGGGTAATGGCTTTGATTCCTGTGAAGTGATTTTTTGTGTTCTCAAATTTTCAGGCATATGTTTTTTTAAATGAAATTTTTGTTGTTTTTTTTTGTTGTCAGGAAGAAAGACATTACGGAAATAATGATGATCGTTTATTTTATTACAAAACATTTTTAACACAATTATAACTATTGAAAATAATGATTTACGAATATCTCTTTTTATTTGTTAACATTTTCTATCTAAACTCATAATATAGAGGTTTTATCTTATCGAATCCCAGAATACATATCCAAACGCACCTTAAAAAAAAGAACACAAAGTTACAGCTTTGCACTTTCAGTTTTTAAGATTTATTACGTTTTATTACTTAAGATTAATAGAGGTTGCGTGTTCTTAAAAAAAGTTAACAGTCATCATTATAAATGTTGCAACAGTACGAAACTTCTTCTCAAATTAAACATCATTTCGTTGCGACATACATTATCCTTTTTAAGCGACTAATAATAACGTAATCATTGCAATTTATTAAATACTGACTTTAACAATTTAATCTTTGCAAGATCATGACTTGGCAAGCCAATTTATAGTAGAAAAATGCGTGAGCAAGCACAGGTGCACTCGCTATTCCCTCACTCTCATAGTTTGGTGTCAGTAATCTGACACGACCGTAGAGAGAACATCAGGCGCAGGACCAATGGCTTTACGTACTTTCCGAGCCACAGGGGTAAAATTAAGACGCCATCTTCAAACCTGATATTTTCTTATGTCAAAAACACATTAATATTTTTAGTCTCGCCCGGCATAGAGCTTGTATAAAGTAGCTATATAGGCAGTTAACTTATGATTAGCTAATAAAAACATGACGTAATCTAGCATTAATACATAATCTAGTTTCTAGATCAAATCCAGGTTGCCTAGACGAGGCTAGATCTAAAACCAGTTATGCAATAGCATTAAGTTATTAAGTGAACTTACAATCACTTTGAGTTACTTAGAAGACATTTTAACTTCTCCTCCTATGATTCGTATATTTCTAATAACTGAGGGTCGTGATCATTGTATGAAATGAAACACACAACAACTCTCTTGGCAATTTTAATGGAGTGCTCTGCCGTTGCCTTCTCCATTTCACACGCTAACTTGTAGTGTGCAGGTTCCCTCACGATGTTTTCCTTCACCGTACAGCTGGTATGAATTTCGCACAATAGATTTTATTAATTTATTATCTAGAGGTGATTGCCCGACCGGATTTGAACAAACGATTATTATCCAGAGGTGCGGCGTGTCTGCCCAGATTTGAACCAACAACGATCTTACGCATGTTAAGCTACTCTTGCCACTAAGCAACCGCGCTCGATCAACTAAATTCGTTGTTTTACAAACTTCTAAGAAATTAAAAGTATTTGACAGTTTGATTTAATTAAAATCACTTCTATTTCACATTCAATCTAATAATTACACACTTAACAATTTCCTTCATATTTGTAATTGCAATTTTTACAATGTTTCTTGCATTTTAATAGCACGCGATTTGTTCATACATCAGTACGTCAAATGAAACATTTTAGACTTTATACCACCCTTATGTCATAGGAATAAGATCTACTATTGAATAACAAGTATTTAACTTGGCTGTATGTAGTTTGATTCTTGGGGCACCGACATTGATATACAAAAAGACAACTATTACTTTCAACTATATGAATATTAATATGACTGACAGATTGTTTATGTTAGAATATCATCATCATTAGCCTAACTGCCTCCGTGGTGTAGTGGTTAGAGCGCTGTGCTCAAAATCTTGAAGATCGTGGGTCCGAATCCCGCGGGGAACACTTTCACTTTGTGTTGGTTTTCCTAATTTGGTTAGGACATTGCAGGCTTGAATCACCTGATTGTCCAATAAGAATGATGATTTCGTGCTTCGGAAGGCACGTTAAGCCGGTGGTCCTGACTATGATCCAAATTGTCTGGTTTCCCTTGAAAGGGTTACGGAGGTCAGACGACAGTCGCTCCATTGTACTAAACAGGCTGGTCAATTCAGGATCATAGTCACAGCGTACCCTGGGCTCCGAGGTAATGGCCGAGGATGCAACCGGGAGATGCGCTAGGATGATGATGATGATGATGATCATCATCATCATTATTAGCCAATCGCAGTCTACTGCTGGACGAAGCCTCCCCTAAATAAGGGTTATGTCCACAGTCACCACGCTGGGCAGGCAGGTTGGTGACCGCAGTATGGTGAACGATACAACCCAGGGGAACGCTGCTGCCCATCCCCCGGAATGTGCCTTAGTCGCTTCCTACGACAACCACGGGAAGAAATAGGGTAGTACTATTTATGCCGGCATAGCTCGATACATTTGACGTTATGAATACTAATGTGACAAGAAAAGTGATTACTTAACGTAAGTGTAACTTGCTTATGTAATAAATCGCGAAGATTAAAGATGTTCTGATTACATACTTTAATCATTTGCCCGGATTGCAAGAGGCGCTGGTTTCGTTTCCCGCCTAAGCCACCTAAGATCAGATATTTTTTCATTTTTTGTTTATAATTTTAATTTACTTACAATTTTTTTTTTCGAGCAGTATAACTGTGTGTATGGAAAATTAAGTAGCTTAAGCCTAGCAGCTAAGTCAACACGTTTGCCAAATAATCAAAAGTCCGACCTCAAAAATCTATTCTCACCTAGGCATGATACTTTTTATTTATTTTAATACAGGTACTCGTAAACTACTCAATTGTTAACCATCTGGCCAATCAGGTTTCATAGTTAGCAAAACTAGTGCAACATTATTTTTGAACAAGTCTAACAAACTTGTAAGTAGAATAAAATAAAATGTGAATGTTCTTGAATTCCATTTTTTTGGAATACTTAGTTTCATAACTGAGGTGTTCCACTTCTCAGTTAATTAATAAATTGTTAAAACAAAGAAAAAGTGTTTGGTTATTTATTTAAACTTAAATCTGTTTTCGAAACAAAAAGTTAAAAAAAAAGAGATTTTCAGAAATAAATATGATTTTAATTTTAATTTAACTAAACCTATAAAATGCCATAAAACTGAAATAAGTACAAAACTATTGTTTTAAAATTATCAACAAATGCATTGCGATAAAAATAGAAATGAATTAATTACTTCATTAATGAATAGTTATAGTTCTCAAGGACCTTGTTTGTAAACTTATTAGTAAAGATTGTTGTTGGGCCAATTAAATTAGCAATTAGCAACGCCTAACGGGTTAATTAATAAAACAGGCATTCTGTCAAGTACAAATACTAATTACTTAATAAAAAATAATTCAAGAAGTACCTACCTACTATATTTAGTATTTCCTTTTACATTCATAAAATTGAAGGCTTGTTAGTTAAAAAGATACGTTATTTAATTCAGCTATGAGTTTAAAAATAGTAACTTATTTACTACTGTAGTTTCTCCAAAAAGTATGTACCTATTCGTATTACTAATTTTATCTGAATATCTAAGGCAAAAAATAATCAAAAACATTTTTAGCGACAAATGATATGAAATCTAGAAAATATATTTACGAACTGAACTAAGAGGTTTAAACTTTATTTCTATGTCGAAATTGACATTGCATTTTTTTTTCATGCATGCTCCTCAAAAAGGATGTTAAATTACCCGTGCTCATAAAAAAGTAAAGCCGTCACACTTTGCAAAAAAGTTATCACAGGCTCATTAAAAAGGTTCGACGTCCAAAAAATCCAGGCACTGACCTCTCAATACATCAGCTGGGATCAACCGCCTGAAGGTCTTGGGTCTGTCTTCCTCCTTCTCTTCAGCCGCGAAGGCCAGGGAAAAGATCGCGATCACAATGACGAACTTCATTATTGATTCCTTTGCGGGGAACAATTAAAAAGTAAAACGTCAAAATATGGCGCGAACTTTGACAGTTGGCGGTGTTTCGGTCCGGTCGTTTCTGCGCGACTGATCTGCGCCGTCCGTAGCCAGTTGGATTTATTTCGTTCAGAAATGGTGGGAGTGAACGGGAAGCCATTTGCTTCGTTGGTCGGCCCGTCTGTTTGAGATTGTGTTGATGCAGTTTTTTGGAGACAATATTCGCGATTTATGATGATCTTAATTATATGGATGTGCGATGTCTGCCTTTGTGAAGAAATGGCCAGTAGATCGCACTTCAAGGCGACAAACGCAAGGGTTTTCAATTCAATTCCCGGATCGGGGTGACAATTGTATCCGAATTGCTGGCTTATTTCCAACAGTGGACTCAAACAGGATGGGTATATAAGATGATCAACTCGGCCAAAACTATTATAGCCGCAAGTTTCGCCCATAGTAAGTACTAGCGGCCGCCCGTGACTCCGTCCGCGTGGATGTTTCCACATACAGTGTTATACCTACTAGGTTTAGCTAAAAGCTTTCCTCGTCAAATGCATTATCGAACACATAATATGTTTTTTGCATTTTGAACCAGTATATTCTGAGATTAGCGCGTTCAAACGAACAAACAAACAAACATTATCTCCAGCTTTATTTTAATGTCTAGATAGATTTCTACACGCATGTAACTTCAATACACGAAGAACAGACTAAAAAGTGACTTTACATTTTAGACGCCGAAAAACACTTAAATGTGCAATACGTACTAAAGCAACATGTTTAAAGACTTTTTAAATGGCAAGATTTCGTTTTTCTTACTAGTAATGTACAGAGGTAATAAGTACCTATCTAAAAAGGCCGCGAGTTCTATTCCCGCCCAGCACCTAGAAAAAAATAGTATTATTTATTTATAACCTGTTATTTCTAGAATAAAAAGATATCACTCAAATGTTTATTTGCCCCTTCCAAGGTGCGAACCCGCGACCCTCGTTTTGTGCTTAGCTTCACTAACCACTAGACTAACGGGTCTCTTAGGTATTAAGTAGGTTGCAATATTATAATCAATCGGTTTATTTTTAAGATGAATCTTAGATAGACTTCAGCTACCAGACAAAAATATAACTCAGGGTTGCATTGCGAAATTCATAATAACCTTTTATTGTACGAGCATAATCTTTATCTCGCTTGTCGAAGCATTTCATATCTTTAATGTCAAGAGTAGCCGTTTAAAATGAACGTTTTATATTTATATTAACGTCTAATTGGTCTAGTGTTTTTACCGAGCTTTTGGTCTCGAAGTCAAAGATTCGATTCCCGGGTAAAATTTTTGTGAGGTTTTTCGAATACCACACCGCCTGGGTTTATGATCAACAATTTTATTGGCATTTGGCAAGCGTGGTGATGGAGCAAAACATGATTTCAAATGATGAAGGCTTTTGGACATCGACAACTCCACAAGGTTTGCTAATGCATAATGCAAAGAAAAATAATTAAGTTTTTTTATGTTATAGGGAGTCAAACGAACACGAAGTTTTTCTGATGGTAAATGATCACCGCTGTTCATGGAAGTCAACAACAACCTGCCTTTAAGACACCATACCCTCCCAATCTGAACTCTGGCAACCTTACTCACCAGCAGAAACATAGCACAACAGTTACGAAGTGCTACTTCACTGTGGTCTTCGGAAGGATGGCAGTTCTTTAATCAAGGAAATTGTTATTATTTGAGTGAGCTTGCAATGTCCTCACCAAACTGGGAAAACACAACGTAAAAGTTTTCCCTGCGGGATTCGAACCCACGACCTCCGAGGGTGAGCACAGCGCTCTAACCACTGTGGCACTTGCTATCTTACATAAGTGTTACATATATTTTAATTATGTTTTTATTCATAATTGCAATGAAACATAATTTTGATGTTTATTTCAATGTAGGTTAACATGGTAATAAAGAATTGAACTTGTAATAATAATATGAACTTCCTAGATTTTACTAACTTTTTTACCTTCCTTAAAAACAATGCTTTATTGGTCATACTTATGCGACCAAACCAGAAGTCTTGGGTTCAAATTCAATGTTGTACCGAGCATTAATAATTGTTTGAAAAGTTTTCTGTTTACTTACATTTTCTTATGTTTACTAAACAATCTAATTTTTTTTTCACATTTTAAATACGTAATAAGTTTTTAACTTATGTTTCAAGAGATTAAGTTTAAATACCCGATTGCATTGAATAATCAATGTTTATAAATTCTGTCGCTTAGAATCGAAGCAATATTAATTGTATTAATAACTCGTACTATCAATATTTCATTCTTTGATAAAACAAGCTAAATTATATAATACAATTATATATATACTATATATATTATAACTATCTAGCGGATTTGCAGGATATTATTTTATTATAGTGCACAAGTGAGTGCGCAAGCACAGGTGCGCTCCCTATTCCCTCACTCTCATAGTTCGGTAGGACAGCAATCTGACACGACCGTAGAGACATCAGGCGCAGGACCAACGGTTTAATGTGTCTTCCGAAGCACGGAGGAGCTCCCATCCGTTGACTGGCCTCTGCGAAAGTTGCTTAACTTTGCAATCGCAGCCCGAGCGCGCTAACCATCCATCGAGCTTCTCTTGTCTATATCTATACTTATAATAAATCTGTAGAGAGGTCAATTCTGTACATTAAATATATTTTCAAAATAACTATCAGGGGGTGATTAGTGATCGATACTGATGCCAAAAATGCAATCAGTAAAATTTTTGTCTGTCTGTCTGTCTGTCTGTCTGTCTGTATGTTCCTTATAGAAACAAAAACTACTGGACGGATTTTGACGAAACTTGGTACAATTATTCTTTATACTTCTGGGCATATTATAGGATACTTTTCATCACGCTACAATAAATTGGAGCAGAGTAGGGAAGGGGAATATTGGGAAAACGGGAGAATTTACTCCATTTTTTAAGCTTCTGTCGCGTGTGCAGCTTTAATGGTTAAAGTTACATAAAAATCATGTATGACGGAAATATTGTTCATAAAATTGCCTAAAAAATATTCCTTGACAGTATATGTCTATCTTTCATGGTTGACTTACAATAACACGTGTAACTCCTGATCCAGATTTGTTTGGACGCGCTAATCTCAGTAACAACTGGTTCGAATTGACAAAATCGTTTGTATTGGAAAGTCCACTTACTATTTGTCGAGGAAGACTTTAAGCTAACTAATAATAATAATAGTAACACTGTGTACGGAAACGAAACCCATGCGGACGGAGTCGCTGGCGGCCGCTAGTCTATAATATAATAACGCTGAAGAGTTTGTTTGTTCGTTTGTTTGAACGCGCTAATCTCTGCTTGCGCACTCTCTTGTGCACTTAATATGTATATCCTGCATGGCAGAAAATCGGCCGGAGGGTTTTATTATAGTTATTAGTAGTATAGATATAAAACTGATGATACCCATGATGCAACATCATTCATTCAGCGGGCCGTGACGTTCATTCATGACGTCACGATGTCAGTCAACCGGGACCGGTGACCCAGTTCTTCGTTCATCGGTGAATGGTCGCACACAATGGCGGTGTGATACGGTTTACTACGGATTTTTGACTGTGAAACATCACACGATGTACAATTTTTTACAGCCAGCGTCTGATGGGTATTTTGTTTTTATGGCAGAGGCGACAAACGAGCTAGCGGGTCGCCTGATGGTAAGCAATCACCGCCGCCCATGGACATCCGCGACACCAGAGGTATCGTTGATGTGTTGCCGGCCTTTCAAAAGAGAGTGCGCTCGTTTCTTGAAGGTCCTCATGTCGTAGCAGTCAGGAAATACTGTAGCAGTGAGATGTAATGACTCAGGGTACTCAAATAACTAGACGCAACTAAATAGTCGCCGAGGATCGGGTTGAGTGGAGTGCCCTAGGAGAGGCCTATGTCCAGGAGGGGACTGCGATAGGCTGTTGATGATGATGAAGCAAATATTCAATAATATCGGTACAAATATAGTTGAAACAATATTGTTGCAACATTTTTTATTTGTCGAGGAAGGCTTTAAGATATACAATAACACTATGTGTGCGGAAAACGAAATCTACACGAAGTAGCAGGCGGCCGCTAGTTATCCTACAATGGAAGGTATTCTATTTCGACTCTACATAGATTAGAGATGATGGAGATGATATGTTTAGTTTGCGAGGTTAAGGGGTTTAGAGGCAGGCAAAGCATCTGCGACCCTTGTACCGTTGTTGATGTCCATGGGCAGCGGTGATCACTTACCATCAGATGACCTGCTTGTTCGTGTGCCTCCCTATCAAATAAAAAATAAAAACATATAAAACCTCATAATCACATACAATGATCTGACTTCATGATTGTGTTACTTATGTTATTTGTAAATTACTATGGTTTTTTAAATCAAATTGCAAAATGTCTGACTGTTACATTTAATAATAAAATACTACGTTCGTTTTACATAAACAGATTACCAATCTACTACCATAAAAACAAGATATAAAGTAGATTAAGTTATAATTTTGAAATATCCTCTTGCTTCACACCATTATAACCAAGGATGCCTCAAATTAGATCTATTAGTGAACAAAGGTTGTATATTGTGTTGCAAAACTGTGAATATACTGCCCTAGTTTCCGAAATGATTGGTAAAATATAGCGTTATTTGTTTTTAACCACAAAATGTCCCACTGCAGGGCAAACGCCTCCATCATTTGAAATCACGTTTTCGTTATTAAGATGGCTATTGGCTTTTTTTCACCACACTTGCCAAATGCGGATTGGTGATCACAAACCCGGGCTGTGTTCAAAAACACCGTCACTTTGACAAACACGGAAATCGAACCCAGAACCTCGAGACCACGGCCCGGTACTTATACCCCTAGACCATGGAGGCGTGAGATACCACAATAAATGATTTGAATGTTAGAATAATGGTGTTATTAGTTTTTAACCACGAACTTGTTGACTGATTCTAAAAAAAGGTGGTTGTCAATTGGTCTGTATTAATTTTTTGTATGTTTTGTACATTATATTCTTTAGATCTTCAACGATCGTGTCAGATTGCTGTCCCACCGAACTATGAGAGGGAGGGAAAAGGTAGTGCACCTGTGCCTGCGCACTCACTTGTGTACACATATCCTGCGTACCTGGCTGATCGTAAGATCGGCCGCCATGGTCGAAAACGGCCGGAAGGGTATTATTGTTACAATTAAAATTCTTTAGAGTCTACATATAGGTTGTGTTCGGTAAGAAATAGTTGCTATTCATTCCCGAAATGGCAACGAATAAATGGTATAGTTTCTAGGCTAGCCTTTCTGAATTTTTGATCTGATCTAATAAAAGCCACTTTCCCTAAAGCAAAGCATTTCTCTCAGAGACACAATGAAAATAATTAAGGCATTTAGACCTTGACTCTTGACCGTGGGAATTTTCCAAAGTGCATCGCAAGCAATCGTCTTTTGTTTTACTGATCTACATTGGTATATGACATTGACATTGCTACACCATTTTTTTAAGTAGCCTTCCGTAATAAAATTTATTTGCGATTAATCTAGGTTCCAGAAATGAAAAAGTTATTTAAAAGGTTAAATAGAATGTATTGACAGCCTCGTTTTCATTTGAGTTTAAATCTAAATAAACTAGCTGCCCGCCCCGGCTTCGCCCGTGGTACTTACTTACATGTAAGTATTATACATACATACAAACCTTCCTTAAGAGGGGGTGTAAAAAATATCGCGTATTTTCAAACACATTTTAAACCTTGAAAATGAACTTCAAATGACCCGAAAAAAAAATCGTAGATATTCAAGCATCGTTCCTAAATAGTTATCACAGAAAATATTGAAAAAAATGCAATTTTCATTGATAAAAAAAATCTTGAAGTTGCGTCTGACTTGATTTTTGGTTACATTTATTTCCGAGACGATGCATTTTGGTGAACCAATATTTTGGCATATAATATCAAATTATATTATCTAAATATTTATCACAGAACATTTTGAAAAAATATCATATTTTACGAGTAATTCAAAGAAAACTAGTTTGGCGCTTACTACGTTCATATTCCGCGCAGTAAGCTATCGTCTGTCGCACCTGGCGCGTGCTCACAGGCATGTTTTGTTTCATCGGTTAGTCGCAACCTCTCCGTTGAGACGAGAAGACTATGATTCAGTACTCTCCCGGCTCGAAAAAATATTTCGTAAAATTATTATAAGGATTGACGTGAATGACGGATCGGCCGAGAACAGTATATGCAAGAAAGAACGATGCTTTCAAATAGTCGCTTGTTGGAAGACTTAGTAGCAATTTGAAATTGAAAGTTTACAATTCCAGCCTAAACTATTAAAACTTATTTTTCATAATCAGTCTTTTACTGTGTACAATAAATGGACGAATAAATTAGGTGTTGCGGCAATATAATGTGTAAATAATTTATTTTGTGTATTACTGTTACAAGATAAGAGATTTACGTTTTAGAAGTTTTTGTTTTGCTCCTTTGAAACGTGACAATCTATACATAAAATATTTTAATATTTAAACTGTGCAAGAGTAACTGTATGACATAGTGAGAGTACGAAAGAAAATGTATTGAAAAATAATGTTACAACGAGGCAAGATAAATTAAACCCGTTCAAAAAAATGGTGTTTCAAAAAGCAACTTTCAACTTTCTTGCCTATAGATTACTGCTTCCTAAAGTCGGTAGTAGAATTTTTCAGTATTGTGCTATTATTATTGACGATTTAAAAGTGCCACACCGAGATCTACATAAATATAGTATATTTCGATTTTGATTTGGTTGACGGGAATCAGTAGTGTGTCTGTGTGTGTGGGAATCATGCAACTCATAGTAAATGATATTATAGGTAAGGGAGACGTTAATTTCACCGAATTGCGGTACATGCAACTGCAAAAAAATTACACTGTATTTTAAAATCAAAAATTTTGTATTTCACAAATATGTTTACCTACGTTTTTTAAACTAGTATAATAATTTTGTAGAATTAAGAAATTTAGGAGTACTACCCATTCCCTAAAAGTAAGAAATAGTTCTGCCAAGCAGTCGATCCAGCTCGGGTACGGAGTTCCTAACCACACTGTGTTGGTGTAGTAACGGAACTCTATATTGTGGCGATGCAGATGGGGCCTTATTTCAAAACACATTAAAATTAACCAGGCCGTAATTATTTTTATGCAATCATTGTAAATATAGCACATTGCAAATTAATTAATGTTCATTAATTCTTACAAGTTGATTAACAACGATTTAACACGTCTTTTTTTAAACCTACTAGCACTTAAACGGGCCTGGCCGTTCTCAGGAAATGCGAATTTATTTCTCAATTACAGAATACATGTTATTCACTTTCACTGAGAAACACTGGATAACAATTAGTAATTATTCTGTACGTTTAACACAAGCACTAGTAGTAACTAAGTAAATCATTTATTAGTAGATCTGAATTTATGTTAGTATTTCCATTTTTCTCAATTTTAATGAGGGTATTTGTCTTAATACACACAACAATACTCGAGCGAGAAAGACGAGTCAGTCATAGTTCTATTACGTATCGAAAAACAGTTGCTGTCATAGATGCCATTTGCTGCCATGTGTGAGGAATCATGCAGATTTAAAACATTTAAAGACAAATCAAAAATTGGAAGACAAAATTAAAATTTAAAGATTAAATTAAAATTTACAAAGATTTTGTAGTTAAAAAAACATATTATACAATTATTAAGTAAATAACTTGCGCGTACCTTTGCGTATTAATAACTACCAGAAAAAAGTACAATACAAGTCACTCAAAGCATAAACAAAATAAATCATTATAATACTAACATTTATGTATTACTAGCTTTCCAACGCATAGTTACGTCATCCTGCTTCCAATACTCTCTTTGGCAATTTTTATCTGATTTACTTTGAATACTGTGCGGAATCGCCCGAAACAAATTGAAGTGGCGACCTCTGTCTCATTGCGTTGAAGTCATAGGACAAGAGGGGGCCGAGGAAGCGCGCGGGTGCGATCCGATGGGTGTCGAAATTGATGCGCCCTCTTAAGAATCACTCTATCTATTTAAAAAAAACCGCGTCAAAATCCGTTGCGTAGTATTAAAGATCTAAGCATACATACGGACATACAGCGAAAGCGACTTTGTTTTATACTATGTACTCGTATTGTTGAGAAAGTAAGTCTGTCTGTCTATTACGCTTTCCCACTTAAACCCCTCAAACGATTTTGATGACATTTGGCACTGACCATCTTTAGACCCTGAGAAAGGATATAGGCTACCTTTTATTGCAAAAACAAGGGATCTGAAATCCACGCGGTCGAAGTCGCAGGCGGTCCCTAGTTAAAAACACGTTTGTTTACGGCAATAGACTTCGCCATAATTAATTCGATCATGAAACATTTGTTGAGGGAAAGTACACAGTTTACTTAGGTCTCATTCTACATTTTAGTCTAAGATCCCAGTGGCCCCAGACCTACGTCATTTTAGCAAAGCTGAAATTTTGAGGATTGTTAGTATAATGTGTTATTAAGAAGGTATGCGCACCCACTACCTTGAAAGCGGGGCCGTTTCCCAGGTAGCACAGGGGGCCCAATACTTCTACCAGACGTCTTGAATATTATTAATGAAGGAATACCTGCAACCGCCGCTCACGACTCGACGATGTCAGTACTCATTGCAGTGAACATTGAGGCAGGCGTTATTTACGGTTTGCATTCATTCCTTCATCAATAATATTCAAGACGTCTGATAGAAGTAATTGCCCACGGAAGTGTATGGCAATAGTCAACTTTAATTCTACATAATGTACTCAAAAACATATTTGAAAATGATCTTTGCTACTTTAACGTAAGTTAGCTATTTTTTTTTTTGTACCTTTACTTCGTTCTACCTGAGAAAGGGCCCCGCTTTCAAGGTAGTGGGTGCGCATACCTTCTTAATAACACATTATACTAACAATCCTCAAAATTTCAGCTTTGCTAAAATGACGTAGGTCTGGGTCCACTGGGATCTTACTCTATTTCTTATTAATTATATAAATAATACAATAGTATTTTTTTTCTTTTTTCTCTTAACCAATACCCTACCAACAACCAACCTAAACCAGACACGATATGAACCCAGGACCCGGTACTCATCGTATTGATGAAAAGTAAGCTAAGTTTTGTAAGTACATAGTTATAAAATGCGTACTAGCACTCTCGCAAGTTGCTATGCCCTGCAAGGGCGTCACATAGGCACTTATCATGTACTTAACACCTATGTTACCTGTGACATGCAATAAACTATTTGATTTGATTTGATTTGAAGTATTCTGATCTCAAACCGAAATGATGGTAGGCAAGTACACTTCACACTTTAATTGAATTTATTATGCAAATTGACATAAAAACCACAATACCTACATATGGAAATAGGTTTATTACGTTGTAGTTAAATTGGCAAATATGTCAAATTGCAGTATATCTGGTGTTTATTAATTAATTTATTTAATTTTTTTCACGTTAAAAAAATTATACAAAAGGCGGACTAAATGCCTCATGGCATTCTCTACCAGTCAACCTTAGGGTCAAACAGAAAGTGTTGGTGTTATATGTATGATTACTGTTATTTAACTGTATTTTTTGATTTTATAAAGAAGTTAAGGTTTTAAAATCTAGCGTAATGCACTTATAGTTAGCATCGATTTCAAAAAAGGTTTTAACTATTTTTTAATATTAAAGTTGGTATAGTCAAACACACATTTTAATGAGCCGCTCGTATGGGAAAGTACCTCCACCTTACAGAAAACCACAGAGAAGTAGCACTTCGTAACTGCTGTGGTTCTGCTTAATAGTAAGGTCGCCAGAGCTCAGTTGAGGAGTGTATGGGGTCTTAATGGCAGGCAACGCATCTGCGGCCCTTGTGCGGTCGTTGATGTCCATGGGCAACAACCATCACTCACCCTAAGAAGCCGCTTCTGTTCGTTGTTCTCCCTGTAACATGAAAAAAATACAGTTCTGCCAAAATGCCTGCGACATATAATATACTCATACTCAACTCTTTTGTATTGCAATGCATCGTAATGGAACACAATACAAATTTTAGGTTCACTGATTGGCCAAAACACATCCGTTTGAGTCAACAGGTTTAGTCAACTTTCTGTTTTATCGCAAAATCATGCATTGTCTAAATTGTATAGGATTATTCCTAATCTCTTCGTCGAAATCTTGTGTTTTGAACTTTTGATCATCATCATCATCCTAGCGCCTCTCCCGGTTGCATCCTCGGCCATTGCCTCGGAGCCTAGCGTACGCTGCGACTATGATCCTGTACTGACAAGCCTGGTTATAACAGTTTACTGAAAACCTCGAGGGTTTCTAATTCCTTGATTATATCAATTAAATCAAATGAACAACTTACTAGTTTAAGCCCGGCAAATGCTGTCATCACATCTCTATAATATTATGATGAAAATAAATGATTATGAATGATTATTAAATGATAAAATTCAAGTGCACTTTAATGGTACTTTCATGTTAAACATTTAGAAGTCTAGAAAACAGCTCGCTTTGCTTTTAAAGGCAAAGGACATGGTCAATTCCTGCCTAGTGATGGCCACGAATGGCACAAAAGCACAAAGTATATTAAATTAAAATAATAATTTTCATATATTTTAGAATCTTGCAGAACTTGTCAGTATTTAAAAGAAAATAATTAGTAATTTAACTTCCGCTATACACTGCTTTTGAAAAAATGCGTTCCTTTCAACGTAAATACGGATAGTCTGCTCTTGTCCTCAATAGACACAATATAATATTGTATGAAAAACAGTGACATACAATAAAATATTATAGCTTCAACCATAAAAAATATTTGAAATTGTATTTTAAACGTATTATTTATGACAAACAACTTATTTTAAACAAATAATTTTATTATTTTTCCCATAATCAATATTACTTTAAGCAGAACGGAATTAATAAATCATTGACATTATATCAGTTACTGTCAAATATTTCAATTCCGTTGTCATGGAAATAACATACACTGCGTGACAGAGTAAGAATTGGCATGATTACGGTAAGACAAACAGAGACAATACATTTTTCACGGTACGCCGTTGAGTAACCTTAGTAACCAACGTACGTCATGTCATCAATCAAAACAATGCTTCAGTAAGGGATTGAAGTGTTTTTTGCAATCTTTGTGTGTCTGTATAATTATAACCTCAAGTTCTTGGACTTCAGTTGTTAATGTTATTCAATGTTCTGATAGTCACAAGTCTAATGCAATGAGAAATGTTTGTGGGAAATGAATTTGGTATCTAGGCAAACGTTCCGTAGAATGTTGGCCATGTCTTTTTTACTATTAGTTCAAGTTAAAGCTTTCGCTATATTAGCCAATAGACTTGTTTTGTTCAAACTTCCACTACTACGTGCCACATTTACATGCTTTATATTTATGTTCAGTTAATTATTATTTATTGGATAATTTATGAGAGCCCTATATAGCTCCGCTTTTACTATATGACTCTCTCAAAGATCGCGAAAACAACAGATAAGAATTATTTTTGTTAGCGGCCAGTGCGCATGCTGATTAAAATTTCCAGCCATCATGGAGGTCTGACCATCCATGAAGGCTGAAAGGGAACGGCACCGTTACAAGCTATTCCTTTAATGGTTGCGTCTTTTAATTATTTACCTATCTATGCTTCCAGGATTTTTTATGGCACTATCTAATGTGACATCACGTTCAAACAAGCAAAAATACCAGTAAAATTAGTCATTACTAACTTATCAACAATATACAACAAAGGACCTAGTAGCGCACCTTGTGTGAGACCAAAAAACAATGTGATTTTGACCTTAATTCAAGGGTCGTATTATAATGCGGGCAAGAACCGTGAAAAGGTATGGTCATTGCGTGTTTTACGAACAGCCTTTGTGGATTGAAAACATAAGTTGGATGTTGTTAGTTAAATCGATTTTGTGAAAGCTTTGCCCAGACCTAAAAAACTGCTTGTATTAATGTCTAGGTTTTTCAATTAAAACTATCTTCACATAATTAGATTTTAACAGTGCCCAATATGTGTTATTTTTTTTATCTTATATGACTATTATATTACCTTTATACCATTATCTTATTAATCTTCCGCCGAAAGTTTCGCCCGCATGGACTTTATCCCACTGAAAAGTAATGATTTTACAGTAAAAATGGAGTCCAAATATAAAATATTTAAGCATATTCTTACGTAGTCGCATGCGCCTATTCAAAGGCCAACAAATCATCAAATCTTTCTTTCCATAATATTAGTAACTACACTGGTACTATGAAGATCATCATCATCATCATCATCATCATGAAGATCACTTAAGTAGCAGCAGAAACGCCACAAATACAGTTCTGTATGTTTTCAGTCCGTTCTTTTTATAGCATTGAGCAAAAAGTCATCAGTGAGCTGTTTCCTTCGAGTAACCATTACATTTGTTGACATTTTTTACAACAATATTACATTATGCAATGCCAAGTGGCCTGAGCGATGTTGAGATGCAAGACTATACTAATGTATTGAAGCTGAAGAGTTTGTTTGTTTGGTTGTTTGAATGAGGTTATCTCAGGAACTACTGGTTCAAATTGAAAAATATTTTTATTGTGTTGGATAGGCCTTTTCTCGAGGAAGGCTTTAAGCTATATTACAACACTATTTAAGCGGCGGAAACCGAAATCCACGCGGAGTCGCGGGCGGCCGCTAATAATATATAGAAGAAGTCTTTGTTTAAAAAAGATATTCATTCATCATTTAGACATGTCATACGTTTTATAACTTCATTTACAAAACACTAATGGCATCTGTTTCTGTTCTCTCATAATTCTTATCTTATTTCTTTTCTCAGATCGTTCACCTGTGTCTGTCCATTGACAGTTTACAATTCCAGAAAATACCAAATACCTATACAATCAAACTGCCTTTCACTATATCAGACAAACAGCAACTTGAATCACCATTCTTCGGTTGAAATTTGAAATTAGCAATAAAATGGATGCAAGTAAATAATGTTTTATTTTTTGATGATAAAGTGTGATCGCTCGTGAATTCCTATAACATAAGTCAGCACATACCCTGCCTGGATACCGAATTCCATCAAAATCCGTTCAGTAGTTTCAGCGTGCTTGACGGACAAACATCCAAACAAACATATTTTTCACATTTATAATATTAGTATTATTAGTAGTAGGTATAATATCCCTCATATTCCCAATATATGTACATTGCCGCTTCAAATAACAGAAGTAAATGTACTTACAAACTTCTGAATCATATCAATGTTTGTAATTTTCTGTCTGACAGAACTATCAATATTGACATTGTTTTTCGACTTTATTCGCAGAGTTAGAATGCCCATTGAGAACTCAATTGTTTCGAGTAAAGAAATAGTTTTCCGCCACTGTTGGTATTACAACTTACTTTTTATTACTTTTAGTAGTACAGGTGCACACGATATATTCCATAGATGGAATTAAAGCAAAGGAGATCCGCCAAAATGACCCTAGCTCTGGCGCCATAAATATGTCCATATTTCAGTTTCTAGAGTAAAAGGGGTGAAACTATTAATAAGCTATTATAAATATTCCTTCAATCTCATGCTAACATATTTTTTTAGCCCGGAAAACTTTCATAAAAACTATGTACAAACTTTTTTTAGAGAAACTTAGTTTCTTATCATTGTGATAATTCGTTTTGGCATTATAAGCATGTAGGTATATTTTTTAATATACATATTTCATTGATAGTAATATTATATTAACACCGTGATGTTATATTTAATAACATACTTTCGCGTTTCGATTTAATACTGCTGCTGCCGCCTGTATTATATTTTTTTTCTAATTCATAATTCCCAAAAGGCCATTGAATGTTGAAACCATTGTTTAACATTTCTTCCCATTCGCCTAAAGGTGTTTTAGTTGTTCTTATAAGAAAACAATGGTGAATGCTCTACTAAAACTGGTATAGCCTAGTGAACTAAAAACTGGAGTAACGAACTTAATATAATTTGTATTTTATACTAGTAAACTAGCCTTTGACTTCGTCCGCGTGGCCTATTTAATCCCCTTAGGGGCGGAATTGATCACATTATCTTCTTAGGGGATGCCGACGTCATCTTAGCTTTGTGCATGCAAAGAATCAGCCAGATCGGTTTGAAATTCAAAGTTTCATACAAACCTTTCATCCCCTATTTTATGCCTTTGTTGGCCGCTAATCCTACTACTATTATAAAGGCGAAAGTTTGTATGTGTGGATGTATGGATGTATGGATGTATGGATGTATGGATGTATGGATGTTTGTTACTCTTTCACGTAAAAACTACTGAATGGATTGGAATGAAACTTTACCACAATATAGCTTATACATCAGAATAACACATAGGATATTGGAAATCGAAATCCACGCGGACGGAGTCGCGGGCGGCCGCTAGTTACAATATAAAACCAAGATGTGAGACGAGTAAATCACAATTTCTTTCATCAATCTTCAATAATTAATCGCCATTACGCAATGATCACTTCTACACGCGAGAGTACATTGGCAACGGTCTCGAATTATAAATGATTTTGAGCTGAAATCAGCGATCGCATGATGTTTAATTGACTTACCCACAGTGTAGGAAAGAACAGTATGCCAAGAAATGAAACATACACAAAATTTTATTATTTATAAAAAAAAAATAAGAAAGAATATTAAGAAAAAATAAGAGCGCTTGACTGCGCGTGTTGGATCGGAATAGATCATTTTCGTGAAATTATTTTCTTTTCGTTTGATCAGAGAGAATAATTTGGTTATTAGACCAAAAGGTCGCGGGATCCACGCACAGGACAAACATTTGTTTGCATGCACGCACGTGTCTCTGTCTGTTTGTCCTGGTCTGGTGTTGTAGGTATTTATTTAAGGTAATTTTTAAAACCACTGTTGATTCTGATAACTGTGACACGAGTTGCTTAACACGGAGTTAGATCAATATATGATATGTTGAGAGATATTTATTTGTTGATAGCGGATTTTGGTTTTTCACATTCATAGTTCTATACAATAGCTTGAAGCCTTCCTCGACAAACTATCCAATACAAAAGCATTTTTTCAACTCGAACCAATAGTTCCTGAGTTTTAAAAAAATAGCGTTCAAGCAAACAAACTCTTCAGCTATATGATAGGTATTACTATAGATGAAGAGATAGCTGTCGCGTCACTGGAATTAGTCTAACTGTGGATCTAGACCGGTCACGATCTAGAAACAAAGGCTAGAAAGTACGGAAGTCGGTTTAGAGGTGAAAGAGTAACTTGGTGAGTGGCATTTAGATGCAATAGTCAATGCAAGTGAGATTAGAATTAGATGCCTTATTATATTGAAGTTAATTAAAGTATTACCTAGTACCGGCTCGATGGTCTAGTGGTGTAAGTGCCAGACCGAAGTCCTGTGCTCAATTCCTGGGTCTAAATTTTCGAAAAATAGTGGTTTAAGAACCAGGCTGTGGTCTCTAGGTACTGGGTTCAACTCCTGAACCAAAATATTCGAAAAAACGATTTTTCTGTACACACCACAGGTTTGTGATCACCAATCCGCATTTGGCAAGTGGTGATTAAGCCGAAACCCATCTTTGTAACTAAAACATGATTTCAAATAATGGAGGCCTTTGCCCTGCAATACGAAATTAATATGCTGCTACTTTTATAGTGTAGTTAGGTAATTACCTCCTTGGTTTAGTGGTTAGAGCATTGAGCTAAAACCGCGGAGGTCGTGGGTCGTCTTCGTCCCCGTGAATTTTGGTTTCCGCACACACATCCTACTACTATTATAAAGGCGAAAGTATGTATGTATGGATGTATGGATGTATGGATGTATGGATGTTTGTTACTCTTTCACGTAAAAACTACTGAATGGATTTTAATGAAACTTTACCATAATATAGCTTATACATCAGAATAACACATAGGATATTGGAAATCGAAATCCACGCGGACGGAGTCGCGGGCGGCCGCTAGTAGTGTAATATTTAGCTTTAGTCCATCTTTAACAAATGGACTATCCAACACAAAAATATATTTTCAATTCGAACCCGTACTTCCTGAGATCAGCGCGTTCAAACAAGCAAACGAACAAATTCCTTAGCTTTATTGTAAGTATTAATAATATAGATTAAAGCATCATTCCTCAAACTGCTACTAACATTAATATAAAAATAAAAATACGTTTGTCCGTCATTAGGTTAAGTACCGGTACTGTTTTATCTTGATTCGCTTAGAACCAGCTTCATTCAGGATATAATTACCAAATCTTGGACAATTTAATACGTGGGTACCTATTGTTTGCAATATGTAGTTGTTGTTTGGTTACAATTATGAAAAAACTGGGTAAGTAACATTAAAGATTTATAAAATGTGTTCAGTAGGTATGTACGTACGTACATAAGTGTTTAATTATGAAACTAAGCTCCTGCCTGCGGTTTCACACGCGCGTTATTCCTTTTTTCAAATTAAGAAATTAAGACTTTTGCCCAGCAGTGGGGCAATATTGGTAAATTAAATAAATATATATTATTTGTACGGAACTAAAATGAATATAATTTCTGACACTCCGTATTAGAAGCCATCTACCGCAGTAATAGGATCAGACCCAAATTTTACCTCCGTATTAGGGAAAATCGTCACGACGTTTTTTTTTAATTAGAATTATCTTGAAAAAAGACATCGTCAACAACAATTCAAAACATAAATTCCACTTTTGACGATTTTTTTCCACCTTTATAAATAAGTACTAACAAATGCTTACTTTTGTTCTCTTCTTTCAAATGTTGCGAAATACCTCCGTAATAGGTGCTTTTACCTTAGTCATATTATTAACGTATTAACGAAGCCAAAAAAAGAGATTTCTATCATAAAACTTTTCCGCCATTTTGATTTTACATCCAAAAAGTTTTAACCAAGGAGGTTCTTCGACCTCATAGGTACGTTCCATTCTTCGTAATGCTCACGACACTTCACAACGACGATTGAGAAACATAATTCCGTGGAACGGAACCCTGATTTGAAGCCTTGATGCGGATACGAATGCAATTTATGAGCGGGATTTCCTTCGGTTGTGTGAACGATGTGTATTTTTTGCTTGTTTTTTTTCTGTTGTCGTACAATGTGCTATTTGTACACAAAGGATTCTGTCTGTGTATTCTTAGAGTAATGTTTCAAGGTACCTAATAATATTAGTTCGACTAAAATTTGCATATATACTACTCTAATAATGAATCAAATAAATAGCGGCCGCCCCGCCTGTGGCCCCGCCCCAGCTTAGCAGTGTTTCTTTATCTATACTAATATGTATAATAAAGCTGAAGAGCTTGTTTGTTTGTTTGTTTGAACGCGCTCATCTCAAGAACAAAACTAGTCCCTGACTCTAGAATCTCTCTATCAAATAATAAAAAATGCATAAACATTTAAGAAAGAGACTTTGTTTTATCAGTTACTAGCTGCCCACCCCGGCTTCGCCCGTGGTACTTACTTACATGTATTATACATACAAACCTTCCTTAAGAATCACTCTATCTATTTAAAAAAACCGCGTCAAAAGCCGTTGCGTAGTTTTAAAGATCTAAGCATACATACGGACATACAGCGAAAGCGACTTTGTTTTATACTATGTATTGATGATAGCTATTTAAAAAACAGCAGAAAATTATTATTACGTACCTCTTAGGTCAGCATTGAACTGTAGGTATTAGATTGCTAAAGCTGTAAATAAACAAACAAATGTGAATTTACTGAAAAGGACTTTTATTATAGTCTGACTCTCTAGTTTCCACCCACAGGAGAAATCAGTCGCCGTACCTATTACTAATTTAGTAGCTGTGACTACAAAGTAAAGGATATAGAATACTGCTTATTCAATACAATGGCGAATGAAATTTAATATCACTCAGACCAATCATACTATAATTATGAATTTGAAAGTTTCTTTGTTTGGATGTTTGTCCGTCAATCACGCTGAAACTACTGAACGGATTTTGATGAAAGGGTATTATTACCTAAAAATTGGCGTCACCAGTCATCAAAAAATTTTGCTTTAGAAAACTGTATGATTCTGTAAAACAATCCATTAGATAAATATAATAAAAACCGGCCAAAAGCGTGTCGGACACGCCCATGAAAGGGTTCCGTAGCTCAAAGATGGCCCGACCGCTTAAGACACCATTTAGTAAGGGCAACTGCACGTCATAAGTTGGTCGAGTTGTATAAAAATAACTATGTATGATACAGAGTTCGCTATAGTTTTCGTTGAAAGTACTTACTTGGAGGTATACAGGACATTTTTTTCAGAATTATTGTAATAGTATTTCAAAAGTTAAGGGGGGGGGGACGCTCTAATTTTAACTTTGTATTAATATATCTCGAGACTGGGGTGTTTGATCCACATGGTTTCAAGGCAAGTTTTATTGTATTTAAAAATACCTTTTTAACGATACCCCACACGATGGGGTAAGTCGATTTTTTTTTTTCGAATTTACTTTTCGCTGTATGGGAGGGGGGGTAAAAATAATTATTTTTCGATTATTTTAAAAACCAATTCTTGAATTATCACTATACATCTCTCCACCAATTTTCGTAGCAATCGGTTCAGAAACGGCGGAGAACGAGCCAGGACAGACAGACAGACAGACAGACATGACGAAACTATAAGGGTTCCGTTTTTTGCCATTTGGCTACGGAACCCTAAAAAATATGGCATTTGAACAGAGCAACTGTCGAGTTTCTTGCCGATTCTTCTCGCCAGAAACTGCCTTCCAAATCGGTGGTAGAGTCATCTTTTTGTAATTTTCTGACGATTTAAAAGTGCTTCTATGAAGCCTAATTTAATAAAAGTTAAGTTTGGGTTTGCAAACATCAAAAGATTCGAGTACCTACAAATGCCAAAGTTCGTCGCAAAAATATTTATAATTGTTACCCTAGGATTCGAACCCGCGGCCCTTGGTTTTGTGGCCAGGGCCTCTAACCACTACTCCAAAGGGTCATTAAATGTGTGTTTGATGTCGTCAGATTATCGGAAAAACCACATGATTTTTTTCCTTAGAACTCAATTATAATACAGATCAAACCACTTATAAATAAAGCAAACTAGATAATTGTATAGTAGGTGTGACAATAACTAACGAGAT
The DNA here is from genome assembly GCA_958496325.1 of Nomophila noctuella. Taxonomy (NCBI): domain Eukaryota; kingdom Metazoa; phylum Arthropoda; class Insecta; order Lepidoptera; family Crambidae; genus Nomophila; species Nomophila noctuella. Next base: position 3,525,951 of record OY292511.1, on the reverse strand, counting down.
TGATAGATAATTGACTTATTAAAATCTTCCGTACAATTACTGATTTACATTGAAACACCTTTTCTACATAACCTCTTACTAATCACATAAAGTGTATAATTAATATGGAAGAAATAAAATGATTCAGTTTCTGTAAAAAAATAGTTGCACTTATTTGCATTGAAATATTATAGGTAAGTAGGTATTACGTATAGAGCAAACATGCAATGATATTTTGTATTTAAAAAATCATTTCTCGATGTACACACTGTTTACGTAGTAGTAGTACCTAATACCTCAAAGCTTATTTGTCATAGAACAAGATCTTACTTACCGTTTTAATTGGGTCTCTGTTTAAAAACGCGGGTATCCATATTTAAAATAGGACAAGACATGTTAACACTTTTCACTATACTATGGACTCTTTAAAATGCCAATAATTAGGTTACCATGATGGTGCCGCATCCATTGTCATGGCAATTAGAGCTCCTATTTTGCTTATCATTATGTAAGGAGGAGCTAATACTGTGCTAAAAAATTAAAACGTCAAAATTAATCAGGTCGCCATTTTGGAAAACTATAACTCCATCTTAAGTAGGCATGCGATCTTCTTAAAGATACACATTGGCCTCGTTATGATGTAATTTGTCGAATAAGCGTTGCTATAATAACTATAGGTGTTATCCAACCGGCCGAGTATGGATATGCCACCGTATGGCCATAAAACTAGCGGTTTAATAATAATTTAATCAGTAAATTTTCTTGGACTAACACACCAATAGTGTCGCCCCAAACGAAACTCGAAGCTTGTACCATGGATACTAGGGAACGGACAGACATACTTAAAATACTTTTTTATTAGATACCTACATTTAACATCCACACTAGAATACATATCCCAACTAATATTATAAATGCGAAAGTAACTCTGTCTGTCTGTCTGTCTGTCTGTCTGTTACGCTTTCCCGCTTAAACCTCGCAACCGATTTTGATGAAATTTGGTACAGACAATCTTTAGACCCTGAGACAGAACATAGGCTACTTTTTATTTCGAAAAAAAGAAATCCACGCGGACGGAGTCGCGGGCGGCCGCTAGTTCTATAATAATTTACACCTGTACAGGGATCGAGCACGCGACCTGGTCCTGGTCTTATACTCTGCTTCTTGATCATTACCTTCAGATCGTTGCCTACCTACCACTGTAGACTTTCCACAACTGAGACCTTACTAAATACTAGCGACCCGCCACGCGGTTCCACTCGCGTCCCGGGGGAACTACTTCCCGTACCGGGATAAAATATAGCCTATGTTACTCTGGGTGAATGTAGCTTTCCAACAGTGAAATAATTTTTCAAATCTGCCAAGTAGTTTCGGAGCCTATTCAATTCATACAAACAAACAAACAAACAAAAAATCAAACCTTTCCTCTTTATAATATTAGTATAGATAAAACATTTCTTTCAGGTACCTAAACATAATTTTCAAGAAAATGCCATTAACTCTCTGCCTGCTCTGCTTCTGCGAAAGTTGATTAACTTAACCACATAAACTTAACTATCGCAAGCCGAGCGCGCTAACAACTGCGCCATCGAGCTTGTAAATGCACTGATATATCCTAACATTAATTCTTTAAACTAAGATTCTACTACTGCCTTCGGAAAGTCATGTATCGAGAAGAAGCAATAAGAAACCCGATAGATGCTTTTTTAAAATCACCAAATAAAATCTGGTGCCCCCACGCGTTTAAAGAGTGAACTAACACATACCTACGCTGTTTTCCTGGCCCACTCAATGACTCACCAGCACAGTAGAAAGTGTGGAATATTACTCTGACGTTCAAGCCAGTTGGCCAAGCTTGTGAATCAAGCGACTCCATTGCTCATATACATCCTTTTTCATTTTATCGGACTTTATAGTCCTTTTAAAAAGTTATAATGACAGATTGGACGTTTTCGGCGCGAAATCATAATAAATGTCAAAATTGAATTTATTTTTAAATTTGACAGTAACACAAGGCTAAGGATTTTAATAAAAAAAGATTGTTAAGGGACACTGATTTTATCAGTGAATAATAGTAATAGGTTCCTAAGCTAGCTTGTCATAAGGATTCTTTAAAGTCTGCCCTAACTTTAAGTAATAACTTGGGTCTCTTTTCCCCGATGAATAGGCTTCAAGCTGATTACAATGCAGTTAGTAAAAATAATGACATAGATATATTTAGTCTTAGTTTACCTACATTTAAGTATAAATTGCGCACACTGTCATCTAATGAAACGTGATTCTTAGTTAGTAAGGATTCTTAGTTTTCGCTCTTAACTTTTAATTATGTAATAGTATTAAGTTGGTATTTGTACACACATTCTTTTTTTAAGCTAAGGGATGCCTTAAGCTCCCAACTAATTTTGTTTGTGCTTTCCGTGGCAACCTGTAATTAAGACTGCACCAGCTCATGTACCCACTTTCAATTACTTTATTTAGCTTTTAAGGTGTAAGATCTTGTTGGTTGTCCAAATAAATAAAATAAAATAAAATAAATAAATAATACCTTAACATCCATGATTCGAGTCTACCAATGCCGATCACACCGCACGGGATTCGAACCAGTGACCCTTGATTTTGTAGCCAAAGACCATAACCAAAAGACAAGACCTACTGAGATATACTCGTAGGTATTAAAAATGGGATTCGACCCATACCTACTTAATTATAAGTAGAATAATATACCTTACTTACATTTTCGCCAAATAAAGCTTGTTGGAGTGAAGTAGTCCGTAACAAATTAGGTTATGTTATGCTACAAATGTGCCTACATAGATATTCATGATAAAACTACTTATTCTATAGATGAAGATAATAATTTGCCCTAAAATAAATGAACATCGTAACACCCGGATATTATTATAATGAATATTGTATTAATTACTAAGCATAATTCGCTTCGTTTTGTCTTGATAACAATCTTGAGTAGCTCGCCAAGGAAGTTAATGGTTTTTTGGATTTATTTTTAAACATTATGTTAGTTCTATTATGTTTCCATTTTTTTATTATCATCACCATTATCAACTTGTTGCAGTCCACCAGCCGTAAGCTTCCCATGGCGGGTAATTTTTTGTCCAATTCCAAACACAGTCATGTCTTAGTCATGTTAATTATCATTAATTCGTCTGTGATCAAATTTCCGTAAAATGATCCAAAAACTGATTTACCTAAGTCAGAGAGTAAAAAAAATATTAAAATGATTTGATTATTTTTTTTTGTACATCCATTTCTACTCAAAACCTTAGACACTGGGGGCGTTTGGGCGAAAAAAGCGTTTGCAAACGTTTGTAAACAAAATGGCGATTGTTAGCGCAAAATGGCGATTGTTTAGCGGTAACACAGTAAACTGACAGTTAGCAAACATGTCCTGGCCGAAAACTGTACAGTTTGCGCTAACAATCGCCATTTTGTTTACAAACGTTTGCAAACGCTTTTTTCGCCCAAACGCCCCCACTGTTTCACGTCATTATTAAGGTTTTGCTTTTCCCGCTTATTTTTTTCAGAACTACCAACACCGTAAAGTTTAAAATATAAATGTCATCCGTTCATGCAAAAAAGGTATGAAGAGCTTTGCGTGTTTGTACATTCGCGAGGCTTTGTAATTTAGCCGCGTTATACAATTCGTTCAGAAATACGCATCAACGCTATCACGTTTAACCTAAAATTCGATTTTCAAAAAAAAACAAAAAGTTAATGAATTAAATTAGAAAATGAAATTATAAAAATAAGCTACGACCGACATTTGTACATAAACATAAACATAACAAACAATAAATAAGAAATTCTAAAATATCAAAATAAAGTAAACAGAATTACTTTCACTCAATAAATGTTGATTTAATCCGTCACCTGCTCTAAAAACAATTCCAAGATAAAATTTAATAAACCCTTAATTATTCAGCAAGAACATTATTTAAATAAATCAATGATTTATTTATAGAATTATTCCATTAGAAAATGTATTTAATAACAATAAATAATATTCTACAATGACTTTGATTAGTGAAACCTTTGTTTGACTGACGTATTTTTTATTTTGCAGTTTTGCTAGAGCATTAAACAATTTCTGCAAAATGGAACATTCCCCAATGACACAATTTCATTTCCGAACGCAAAAGCCTCGCGTTGGTATCTCAATGTTGGCATTACTGCGGATTGCTCAACGAAACGCAAAATTTGTCATACGATCAAAATTAGATAAAAACTTACGAGGTGCATTTCCCTGAATGAATGCTCGCGTAAATCGTGTGTAGTTAAATAATTAACTGTTCATTACGAACAGTTTCCATTCGCGCGTGAAATAGTGCTGTGTGAAAATACGTTTAGTGGGAATTTGTGTGTGTGACAATAAATATGAATAACTTCACGAAATCACCGAAAACTTCTCCTATCACGGACGATTACCACATCTCAAACACGGTCCTTGGCCTTGGGATCAATGGAAAGGTAAGGAATTAACTCTAACCTCTTTAAAAAATGCGAAACACCAAAAAGTTCAAACCTCCCAGTCTGTTTACCAATGACGTAAACTTATAAATATAACTTCCGAGGATGTTTTTTTATACACTTAGGATTGTATGAGACCATGTCTAGACTGATTCAGTCTTTTTATCAACAAGTTTTTTTTACTTTTTGTTAATTAATAAAAGTCGTAAATGGCTGAAGTAGGTAATTTAACATATTAATAATACCACATAGATTTACCATTATGTATCACCTACGTAATGTAAGCAGGAGGAAACTCCCATTGCATATTTTACAAACAGTTTATATTGAAAAGATTGCTTTAATAAGTTATTCTGTGGTATTTTTATTTCAGGGCCATACTATTTACTTAGATAAGAAAATAAGAATTCAATTTTTTTTTCTAATACTTAATATTTTCTCCTACTCAATTTCCATTATTGATATAAGAGAGATTGTTACAATCAACAGATTACATAAGTAAAAATTATATATAGAACACTAGCCTTCTGTCTGTGGTTTCACTCGCACATCATTTCTTTTTTCAAGTATACCCCTTCCACCCATATTTCCATGATCAAAAGTTCTATATGTTCACCAGGAATAGTGTAGCTAGCCAACAGTAAAATAATTATTCGAATCGGTTCAGTAGTCTTTGAGTTTATTCATTAATGTTTATAATATAATATTAGTGTAGAAAAGTAGTGCCTGCTAGTCTTGTGGTAAGTGACCCTGACAGATAACAGAGTTCCATTCAAAATCAAAAACGAAAATCAAAAAATATGCAAAGCTGATGGGCCCATTGGTCTAGTGGTCACAGACCCTGGCTTCAAAATCAAAGGTGGCGGGTTTGAATGCCACTAGGAGGCAAATGTTTGTATGATGAACATTGTATTTGAACTCAAGTCATTGATGATTATTTATTCAAGTATTTTTATCCGATTTTTAGCAACTGGCTTACAGGTGTGTTAGAATTAGATTATAAACAAATATAATTAAGTCCAAGGAATTTGGTAGGTTCTATTTCTATTATTATTATAAGTGACTACAGTCATAGTTATTTCAATTTAATCTTATCCGCTGCCTTTAGCACAGAAGCCGTTTAATTGAAGGTATGTTAATTACAATGTAAGAACAATATGCAATACAAACAAGATTTACCTACTTATCTTATTGTGTAAAAGTAGGAACCTACACACCTACAACACAATAAAATATATGGCAAATCTACTTTTTACTTCTATTACTAAACTGCCCCATTAACCAACAAAATTAACCAACCAATATCTCTTAGGTCAAATTTACAATCTATAAAAATCAAATAAAACAAGATTTATTCCCTTTACTGTTTAAAATACAATAGAATGGCACATATAAAACTATTACCTATGCTTTTCCATTATCCTGGTTGTAATTTAATAACAATAAGTGATTCAGTATTCAAAATACACAAGATTCTCGTGACAGGTACCTATGTTATTGAAGGTAAATGTTTAACGTAACTTGTGATGTCATGCGTGTGGACATATTTGTCGATATTATGAATGCGAGGAGTTCAAAGAATGTGCGAATTTAGACTTTAGTTGTCTATTATTTGTTTTTTATGGTTCAAAAAGCTAAATATAACCAGGCCGATCAATTCAGGGTCATAGCTGTAGCGTACCAAGGGCTCTGAGGCAATAGCCAAGGACGCAAACGGAAGAGGCACTAGGATGACGATGATTAGAAGCTTATTATAAAAAGACTTGAAGAAAAAATTTCGTCTCAATGTATTATTGAAATCTAAAACTTATCATCTTATGAATGATACCTATTTTAGTAATGTTTTTAATGAATAAATGTGAAGAAGGCCTATGTCTGGCAGTAGACTGCGACGAAAATATAATCTGATTAATACTCTTCCGGCTGCTTTTCGACCTTGGTGACCGATCATACAATCAAACAGGTATGAAGTGTATATAGTGCACAAGTAAGTGCGCAAGCACAGGTGCAATCTCTATTTCCTCACTCTCATAGTTCGGTGGGACAGCCATCTGACACCACCATAGACAGATCAGGCGCAGCACCAACGGTTTAACGTGCCTTCCGTAGCACGGAGGAGCTCGAGATGACATTTTTGGGTCAGCCATCCGATGACTGGCCTCTACGAAAGTTGCTTAACTTTGCAATTGCAGACCGAACGCGCTAACCACTGCTCTATCAAGCTCCTCAAAAGAGTACTTTAAACAAGCTTGCTTATCATTCACAATAAATATGTATATTGTTGTATTGTTTGTAAACAAATTGATACTAGGTACATAAAAAAACCCACTGTTAGATTGCTTTAGTTTAATAATCTGACTCATTATTAATTCCATTGAAGTACCTAGTCAATTAATTGAGGTTTTACGATTTAATAGGCATTCCAAGGGCTGTGATGCTATTGTTATACGTAATTAAAGGTCCATTTCTTGATTAATAAACTGATAATTGGTCATTATTTTATTTATTTTATTTTATTTAATTGGTCATTCTAGGAGTACCTTATTTATGGTAATTTACTGATTAATTTAAATTCTTAAATATGGGCATATCCTACTTCCTACTATACTATTATAAAGGCGAAAGTTTGTATGTATGGATGTTTGGGACTCTTTCACGTAAAAACTACTGAATGGATTTGAATGAAACTTTACCACAATGTAGCTTATACATCAGAATAACACATAGGATATTGGAAATCGAAATCCACGCGGACGGAGTCGCGGTCGGCCGCTAGTTACACATAAGTTCTATGGCATTATTTCGACTGAGACGTAACGATCGTTGATTACTGAGGTTTCTTTGCAATGTGAAGCGACTCCCGCTTCTTTGCATAGGCATATACCTACAGGGACAGACAAAATAAGAAAGCGACTTTGTTCTATACTATGTATGTAGTGATATAACTACCTTTTCGTTAACTATGTATAGCTATCTATGACGCTGACATTAATGTATGTAAACTAGAATGATAATGATAACGCTTGATAAAGTTTCGTGTTTGATCCACCTGGTGGTCAACAACCCGTGTAATAGTTACTAAATATAATTTAGGCGCCTTATAGTGCAAGACTAGAAATAGTACTACCCCGTTCCTCCCCGTGTGATGTAATAATAATACCCTCCTACCCGAATTCGGCCACGGCGGCCTATCTTACGATTAGCCAAGTACGCAAGATATATTATAGTGCACAAGTGCGTGCGCAAGCACAGGTGCACTCCCTATACCCTTACTCTCGTAATTCGGTGGGACAGCAATCTGGCACGACAGTAGAGAGATCAGGCGCAGGACCAACGGCTTAACGTGCTTTCCGAGGCACGGGGATGTAATAACACCGCCAACTTCCAAACTCTGGACTGTATCTGTGTTATCGCTACAGGAAAACAGACAATTTCATCGGTCCGACCCGGGATCCGAACCCAGGACCTCCGGCATAGTGCGACACACCAGCCACTGCGCCACGGAGGCAGTTATTTATTTATTTATTTATTTATTTATTTATTCATAAAAATCTTAAAACTATCTTTACAGGTATAACCTAATGCGATAGAAGATACTTAAAATATAATAACAATGGCTATTTACATAAACTAAGCTCTAAACTTACGTAACTAACACACACTTTACACTATTCTATATATATACTTATTATCAATATTCCTACACACTATACTATACCTATTAGTTAAACTTACACTTCATAACAAATAACATGTGATGTGCATACTGAGAATTCCCTCAAAGAACACGAAAAAATGTCGATTTTTTCATGGACCCGGTTTAGCAATCCCATCGCGCGGACGAGGGGCGTCTTCGCCAGCAGATTGGTTCGCGCGGTGGGTACAGCGAGCAAGGGCGGGCTCCGGCGCCGCCACACGTAACGGTCGGGCGCGCGCAGCGGCAGGCGGCGCAGCAGCTCCGGGTGGTACGCCAGCCCGCGCAGCACCCGCGCCACGTACAGCGCCAGCGCGTACTCGCGCCGCACGCGCAGCTGGTCGTACCCTACCATACCTAGCACGAACAACGTAGGGTACATCAAGGGGTACAGGGGGTACACCCCGTACAGTTTGAAGTACAGATGCCGCGTGAACTTGTTCTGAACTCGTTCCAGCATTACTCTGTACTTCTCCTCGTGCGGGGCCCACACGACCGCCGCGTGCTCGAGGTGGCTCCGGACGAGCGCATCATACAGCACCCGAAGCGTCGTGATGCTGGTGAACCCCCGCGACTGCCTGAGTACAAAGCCCAAATTTCTGAACGCTCGTTTGCATACTTTAATTATATGGTCTCGAAAATTTAGGTCTGGCGCTACATGCACCCCTAAATCTCGGACCTGCGTTACGCGTTGCATCGGAGTCGTGTCTACTTTGTACTCATAGCACACAGGGGTTCGCGCGCGGGTGAACGACATCACCGAGCACTTGGAGACATTAAAGTGAAGCTTGTTCTCCTTGCTCCACTTCACCACTCGGTCGATGTCCTCCTGGAGGCGATCACAATCCGACCGATCCCTTACCTCGAGCAGCAATTTGAGGTCATCTGCAAACAATAAACACATCCCATGTCTGACGACTTCCGGCAAATCGTTTATCATTATGATGAATTCGAGTGGCCCCAAATTGCTGCCCTGGCTCACGGTTGTGATGTAAGAAGCGACTAACACGACACAAGGGTCGCAGATGCGCTGTCTGCCTTGAAAACCCCATACCCTCCCCAACTGAGCTCTGGCGACCTTACTCACCAGCAGAAACATAGCACAACAGTTACGAGTACTACTTCACTGTGGTCTGTTAAGGTGGACGTACTTCTCCAGACGAGCGGCTCATTCGAGTGGAAGTTCCACTAAGCTCTACCTCTCTTATCTGTGTTTTATCGTTCACCATACTGCGGTAACCGACCCAATGTGGTGACTGTGAGCATAACCTCTCGTCTGGGGCCTTCATCAAAATTAGACTGTAATGATCTGATGATGGTGTTTAAAGAAAGGTAGGTACTTAGCCTCGTATTAATAAATCGCTCTCAACTCTGAGATCGATCTTGAGAGCGATTTTGAGATGCTGTTTTATATGAGAATGACATATATCAAGTTCGCTCTCAAGATCGATCTCAGCGTTGAGTGCGATTTGTTATTACGAGCCTTAGATATGAATTCACTTTTTTCTTAATTTGTTAATAGACGTCCAGAACTTTTGCATAAAACCAACAACTTAGCAACGCGGTAATTAGATAATTATGTTAATTTCAAAATTACGATGTATTTCATAACCTTAGTCAATGACTAATATTTCGCAGCTGACTTGCAATATTTGTTCATTGATAGGAATCGCTTTGTCATCTGCCTTGAAGTTGGTATTGGAGGCGTGAGTCAGGAATAGATATCTCATTATCGTTATCGTAAATGTTATACCATTACCGTTATGACTTTTTTGACGTAGAATTTTGCAAGGCTTGGTTCGATTTCTGGTCATGGTCAAACATGGGATTTTTATATGTATTTCTTGAACAGTACCTAAAATAAAATATATACCTAAGTATACATATTACATCTTCATAAAGAAACTATGTAAAAGAGCTGTAAAAACTCAATTTGACAGGCCCCTGTGGTTACAAATCCTGACCACAAAACAGAGGGTCGCAGGTTCGAATCCCGCACATAAAAATATTTGCCTCGATGGGGTTTGAACCTGCGGGCCACAGTTTTATGGTCAGGTTCTCCAACTAACCACTAGACTAGCAGGTCGGCCAAATTAGGACTAACCTGGGATTCGAACCCAGGACCTTACTTAGCAACCTGCCCAGGATCTGATATCACTCCACTACGGATGTAATCAATAATAACGTTTCATTGATTCCGAACAACATTAACAGAAACCCACAGACATTTCTTAGAAAGTCTGTTGTCAATTACAATTCCATAATGACGTTACTATTGAACCAATGATTCACCGGCCCTGATTGAAACGACGTCAATTTTCGACCTAAATTCAATTGATTTAAGGTGTATAATCGATTGAACGGTGTGGTACAGAGATAATTCAGCCCACATCCCTTTTTTCTAGTGTAAATTATAACAGTAAAGTTATGACGTCATAGTTTATCTGGGAAAATATTGTGTACGTACAGACAACAGGATTTCAGACGGAATACTTTAGACTTTGTTATAATACCTACTGGTCGTTTTCGAGTTCGACTCTTACGATAAGCAAGGTACGCAGGATATCTCATAGTGCACAAGTGAGTGCGCAAGCACAGGTGCACTCACTATTTCCTCACTGCCCTAGTTCGGTGACAGCAAACTGACACGACCGTAGAGAGATCAGGTGCAAGACCAACGGCTTAACGTGCCTTCCGAAGCACGGAGGAGCTCGAGATGAAATGTTTTGGTCACCCCGGACGTACTGGCTCTTATGTCAGTCAGGGGATAAAAGCTTCTATTGAACTGCATTTACGTCTTTATTTTACGAAAGTTAAATCGGTTTTGTTTTACGCAGAAAGTGCTTTGAATTATTTTATCTAAAGAAATAAAAGACGTGTCCATTATAAATTCTTGTCGAAAGTGCCATCTCCCGATTGCCAATCTTATCAATGTTAATAATGATAAAAATGTACTGATATATATATATTAGAAAGGCATGATTGACATCTCTTGTCGCGTTAAGTTGTGCGTTTTATTCTTAGATTTCTTAGGCGTCAACGACATAAATAGTTATCTCTTCTTTATCTTTACAACTTTTCACTTAACTTTATTTGTAGAATAAACAGAAAGTAACTTACTCGCTTCCTATAATATTCAAGCAAACATACAATATCTACCTTAGGCAACTGCCTCCGTCGTCGTGGTCGTGGGTTCGAATCCCGCGGGGAACACCACTTTGTGTAGGTTTTCTCTGTTTGTTTAGGCCATTGTAGGCTTTAATCACCTGATTGTCTGATAAGAATGATGATTCTTTTGGTCCCGACTATGATCCCAATGGTCTGGTTTCCCTTGTAAGGGTTACGGAGGTCAGACGACAGTCGCTCCATTGTAATGACCAGGTTAGTCAATTCAGGATCATACCTAGTTGCAGCGTACCCTGGGCTCCGAGGCAATGGCCAAGGATGCAACCGGGAGAGGCGCTAGGATGATGATGGCGACTAAAACACACTGATTATTTCCGAGGAAAACCGGGGTGGATCGCTTGTTTTAAATCTTAAACTATTGATGTAAAGAAACAAAGACACTTATCCTCTGTAGGTATAATTTTAGCAGTAAGTACTAGGTTCAATATTTATAATATCTTAATACTTTATTAGTGTTGTTGGCAATGATTCACTGACTATAGTCATATTGCAGACGGTCCGAAGTTCGTTGACCTTAAATAGTGAGTTACAATATTGATTCTTTAAGTTCCTCATACGAGATGCTGCATTTAAGTGGCGTCGTATTATTTCCTTTAATCTATTTGTATCCTTTGAAACAAAGAACGCTTTAATAAAATATCCTTGACTTGAGTGGAAACAAATGTCTCGCCATGCTGTCACCAACGGGTTCCGGAAGAAGGGGTAGGCCCAAGAAGTGCTGGCTTGACGTCGTGAGAGATGACATGCGTGCCAATGGCCTTATTACGCAGGATGCCGAAGATCGTGTGAAATGGAAGAGAAGGAGCAGGAAAGCGGACCCTGGGCTCGAAGGCAATGGCAGAGGATGCGACCGGGACAGGCGCTAGGATGATGATGATGAATAAAATATCCTTGACTATTAGTCAGATTCTGGGATCATAGTCGTAGCGTACCCTGGGCTCTGAGGCAATGGCCAAGGATGCAATAGGGAGAGGCGCTAGGATTATGATGATGAGATTCTGAGAGAAGTCCAAGTTATAGGCTGGATACCGGTCCGAGCAGATATGTTTTCATAAATAAATCTATACAATTACTTTATAATATTACCTACTTATAAAGGGGATCTTCTATCGGAGGCCAAGACACACTTTGGGTCGCTGAGCCACAGTAGTAAGTAAGTACTTATAAACTTTGTTTTGTTGTAATGAATAAGTTCAAAAAGTACTGGACCGATTTGAAAATTCTTTCACCATTCGAAAGCTATATCAGCCCCGAACAAATAGGCTATATTAAGTTATATAAATAGTAGGTACATGTAGGTATATAAAAACCGAGGGTCGCGGGTTCGAATCACTATAGGGTCAAATGTTTGTGTGATGAACATCGGCATTTGCACTCGAGTCATGGATGTTTATAAAATTATTTAATTACATATGTAGTAGTGTAATGCAGAACCTAATAATTGTCTCTCTATACTCCTCTATCTGCTGGTGGGGCCTGGAGTCCTGAAATACAGGGTCGCCCTAGTTTAGGCTCCAGATCACACGCTAAAATTGTATCATTACTTGTAATCTGTACTATGTATTTGTGTGATAAAATAAAGCATTTTTCAATTTTCAATTCAATGTCTATCCGTTCCCTATTATATTATTTTATTTTTACAACACCCACAGAAAAAGCGAGGCACCTTGCATAACTTTAGCAACTGAACGACATCGTAAGTTTTACGCATCTATTTCGCAATAGAACTGCGAATGACGCAGTTGTCTGATTGTGACGTCATATTCTACGCGAAATGTTATCACTCTCGATAACAACAAGACAACGGAACTAGGGTGATTCAGATCGATTTTCCTGTTTGATTACAACTAGATTTCCAAGTGCATAAGTAAGTGCGCAAACACAGGTGCACTCCTCATTCCCGCACCATAGTAGGGTATGACAGCTGTAGCAGCAGTAGTTCCAATCTGCCTGGTTCCCCTCTATGGGTTACGAAGGTCTGATGGCAGTCGCTTTACTGTAATAAGCGGACCCCGCATAGAAACGGGATAAACGCTAGGAAGAAGAGAGAGTAGGGTTGGACAGCAATCTGACACGACCGTATAGAGATCAGGTGCAGGACCAACTACTAAACGTGTCTTTCGAAGCACGGACGAGCTCGAGATGAAATTTTTCGGTCACCCATCCGATGACTGGCCTCTGCGTAAGTTGCTTAACTTCCGATCGCGCTAACCTCTGCGCCATCGAGCTCCTCATGTAAAATACACTAAACCAGCAAAGTCTAATCTAATCTAGACTCAGACCGTAGGCTCATATGGGTCTAGGTAAACGCGTTATCATCCTTATCTTAATAGGTACAATATTTACACGGTGATATTTTATCTTCGTAGTTTGCTAACCTGGGAAATGGCCGCGTGACTATCATATATGATATAAGTAATAACATTAAACTTCACATTATATTATACTAGCGGCCGCCCGCGACTCCGTCCGCGTGGATTTCGATTTCCAATATCCTATGTGTTATTCTGATGTATAAGCTATATTGTGGTAAAGTTTCATTCAAATCCATTCAGTAGTTTTTACGTGAAAGAGTAACAAACATCCATACATCCATACATCCATACATCCACACATCCACACATACAAACTTTCGCCTTTATAATAGTAGTAGGATTTACTATAACAATATCATAAATTGTCACATGATAAATGACCAGCTGCTTGGTGCAATGGTCAAGAAGTTGACTATTAGACGAAGAGGTCGCGGGTTCAATCCTCGCACAAGACCAACATATGACGGGCCCGTCGGTCTAGTGGTCAGAGAACCAAGGCTACAAAACCAAAGGACGCGGTCTCCCGTTAGGGCAAATGTTTGTGTGATGAACATCGGCATTTGTACTCGAGTTATGGAGTTGTGTGTTTGTCCGATAAGAATGATAATTCCCTGCTTCGGAAGCCACGTTAAGCCATTGGTCCCAACTATGATCCAAATTGTCTGGGTTGCGGAGATCAGACGACAGTCGCTCCAATGTAATAACCAGGCTTGTCAATTCAGGATCATAGTCGCAGCGTACACTGGGCTCCAAGGCAACTGCCTCCGTGGTGTAGTCGTTAGAGCGCTGTGCTCAAAATCTACGAACTCGGAGGTCGTGGGTTCGAATCCCGCGGGGAACACTTTCACTTTGTGTTGGTTTTCCCAGTATGGTTAGGACATTGCAGGCTTGAATCACCTGATTGTCCGATAAGAATGATGATTCCGTGCTTCGGAAGGCACGTTAAGCCGTTGGTCCCGACTATGATCCAAATTGTCTGGTTTCCCTTGTGGTTACGGAGGTCAGACGACAGTCGCTCCATTGTAATAACCAGGCAAGTCAATTCAGGATCATAGTCGCAGCGTACCCTGGGCTCCAAGGCAATGGCCGAGGATGCAACCGGGAGAGGCGCTAGGATGATGATGATGAGTAGGTGTAAACACAAAAAGTCTTGGAGCGAAAGATTTATATCTTGTTTGTATTAATTAATAGCTCGTTTTCAGTTGTTAGATATAATTAGCACACCTAATTTCGCCCACGCACTGAATTCTTGTATAGTCTGGTTAAGTAGTTATGTTGGCTTTAATTAGATTAAGATCGTTATCTGGTTACCTATATGCAAAATAAATTCTGGATCGTCTGCGTAAATTGAAGTTATAATACCTACCTACCAAAGTCTAAGATGTTTTAAGTTTTTGTCGTTAATGTAAAATCTTTGATCATAAACATAATACCTTATCTCTCTGTGAATTTCATTGTGTTTAATAATTACCTACATAACGATTATTTTCAACATATGAATGTATAATATTTCTTGGTTTTTACATTGCACATTTAGGTATTAATAGATCTTCTACTGCTCTCAATAGGATTTACGGGACTTTGATTCCTGTCAACTATCCAGGTTTATCAATAAAGGTAAAATTCGCTTCCTTGCCGTCGACGTAATTCAATCGGTTTCCGGTACCTTTGTAATAAATACGGATCAAGTATCACTTTTCTTAAATTGATTATTGGAAGACGGAAATAGAAATTCTACGAATATCAGGTACTTACTTTACTATCGACCCTCCCCGACTTCACACGGGTGCAACTATGTTTATTACTGTTTCTC
Source organism: Nomophila noctuella (assembly GCA_958496325.1). Taxonomy (NCBI): domain Eukaryota; kingdom Metazoa; phylum Arthropoda; class Insecta; order Lepidoptera; family Crambidae; genus Nomophila; species Nomophila noctuella. Next base: position 3,510,479 of record OY292511.1, on the reverse strand, counting down.
TACTATATTATGCATATATTATAGATAAAAACCAACCTCTTGAATCACTTTATCTATTAAAAAAACCGCATCAAAGTCCGTTGCGTAGTTTCAAAGATTTAAGGATACAAAGGGCCAGAGAAAGCTACTTTGTTTTATTATACTAGGTATGTAGTGATTAGTATTCTGGATAAAGGTTTAGTGTTCCACTTAACAAATATGTAGCTTAGTATTAAGCACAAGGGTATTTATTTATTCGAGGAGCTCGATGGCGCAGTGGTTAGCGCACTCGGCCTGCGGTTGCTAAAGTTAAGCAACGTTCGCAGATGCCAGTCATCGGATGGGTGACCGAAAAATTTCATCTCGAGCTCCTCCGTGCTTCGGAAGGCACGTTAAGCCGTTGGTCCTGCGCCTGATCTCTCTACGGTCGTGTCAGATTGCTGTCCCACCGAATTTTGAGAGTGAAGGAATAGGGAGTGCACCTGTGCTTGCGCACTCACTTGTGCACTATAATATATCCTGCGGACCTGGCTGATCGTAAGTTCGGCCGCCATGGCCGAATACGGCCGGAGGGTATTATTATTTATTTACATTTTATTTTATTTGTAAAAGGTAACATTACATGATTCATGCGACTGGGACCACGGTCCCTGCTGCCTATTCCTTTTTTTTAAATACACAGGAACCACAGGTCCGACTTATAAAACTGTTTTACAATGAGGGTTTTCGCAAATGAAATCCGCTAGATGGCAGTAGGTAGGCGTACGGTCTAACTTGTATGTGATAAGCAAACACCCTTATTAATATAACTCTGATTTTGACAGGCCTGTTGGTCGAGTGGCTAGAGACCCTGGCTACTAAACCAAAGGTCGCGGTTTCGAATCCCGCTAGGGGCAAACGTTTGTGTGATAAACATCGGCATTTGTACTCGAGTCATGGATGTTTATAAATGTATTTAAGTACGTCTATCCGGTCCCTAGCATCCATAGTACAAGCTTCGAGCTTAGTTTGGGGCTAGGCAATTGGTGTGTAGTCCAATGAATTTATTATTATTATTTATTTATTTGTCCTCAGGTGGTGGAATGCAAGTCAAAAGCCACAGGGGCCAGGAGAGCGCTGAAGGTGCTTCACGATAGTGCAAAAGCCAGAAGAGAAGTGGAACTACACTGGAGAGCTAGTGGCTGTATTCATATAGTTGAGGTAAGAACATTAATGTATTTAAATATATGAATTAATCATCATCATCATCATCATTCAATCGAAGAAGAAGACTATAAGGGTGTGACTCCACCATCCACCAAAGAATATAGATTTGCGAGCGGAGCGGAGATTGTAAGAAGCCAATGGGAGTTCATATCTGAGATGGTCCCGTTTATAAGCCAAAACAGACTTGATGCTTGTACTATGGATGCTAGGGAACGGATAGACATTAGACATACTTAAATATTTTAAAAACATCCATGACACGAGTACAAATGTCGATGTTCATAAAACAAACATTTGCTCCGCGGCGACCCTTGGTTTTGTAGCCAGTATTTCTGACCACTAGACCAGCGGGCCTGTCATTATCCAACTCTTAAATATAAAATTGAGTATAATTTCGCTAAAAACAAGTATACTTACCACTTATTACAAAGGTCACTCGTGCTATTTAACCGAATCAGTTATGACCTTGTGTAAATATGATCACGATATTTTCCTTCAAAAGTCATTGTTCTTAGCAAACCATTCAGAATTGACCTCATGATGTCATAGCAAATGTATTGTTTACTTAAACGTTTTACGAGCGTAATGTGTATAGTATACCTAGGTTTAGAAAAAAAACATCTCGGGCTCCTCCGTGCTTCGGAAGGCACGTTAAGCCGTTGGTCCTGCGCCTGATCTCTCTACGGTCGTGTCAGATTGCTGTCCCAACGAATTTGAGGGTGAGGGAATAGTAAGATCGGCCGCCATGGTCGAAAAACGGCCGGAAGGGTATTATTATTATCATTTTTACATAACTCTTCCTTTCCTTTTTTCTAATCCTTTTGTTTTAATTACAACGTTCTCCAAATGCGTATATTATGATCAAACCCTAAGTGTAATCAGAGAAATCTTAAATTTCTTTCCGTCTAAGAAACCAGCCCAAGAATATTTTTCAATTCGAACCAACAAACGTGTTGGAACAAACAAACTCTTCAGCTGTATTGTATTAAATAATACTTTAGATTTAAATCTAGGATAGGACCAGTAAAGTACCTACCCACTCTTTAGTATAGTATCTTATAGTATAGTATAGTATTCTTGTTGTCACATTCCAACAATAGGCAATTACTACGTCTGATTCGTCATCGACTCATTCTAAAGGCGTAATGAGTCGTGGCGTAAGCATTTCGACTGGTCCTGCCAAAAATGTCATTAACTTCAGGCACATTTAGTACGGCGGTATTGACATTGAGAAATATTGCACTTTCACTCATCATCATCCTAGCGCTTGTCCCGGTCGCATCCTCGGCCATTGCTTTGGAGTCCAGGGTCCGCTTTCCTGCTCCTTCTCCTCCACTTCGCACGATCTTCGTCATCCTGCGTAGTAAGGCCATTGGCACGCATGTCATCTTTCAAATATTGCACATTCACTAAAGTCTGTAAACAAGATATTGAGGGCCTAGATCGAATGAAACATCGTCATCCTAGCGCCGCTCCCGGTTGCATCCTCGGCCATTGCCTCGGAGCCCAGGGTACGCTGCGACTTTGACTCTGAATTGACCAGCCTGGTTTTACATTGGAGCGATTGCCATCAGATCTGCGTAAACATTACAATGTAAACCAGACGATTTGGATCATAGTCGGGACTAACGGCATAACGTGCCTTCCGAAGCACGGAATCATCATTCTTATCACACAACCAGTTGATACTGAGAAAACCCACACTCCACTACACCAAGGAGGCACAGATCAAACATTCCTTATTATTTTCGGTATACAGAACAGCACATCAGACGAAATACCTATGACTTTGTACCGCCTAGGCGCCTTAATGTCAGGGGCATAAAGGCGACTATGAATCTGCAAGAGTTTACCTTGACCCGAAGCTAACCTACTTCTGACAGTTGTATTTCAATGGTTAACTAGTGCATTGAAACTTTTTCTGTAAACCTTCATGATCTCCGATAGTAAATCGAATAAAATCGTTTAGAGAGAAATTATCACGACTAAGGCTCTGTATTTTCTACACCAAATTACGCTACGTAATTTCTGCCTAGTAATACTTCTATACTTTAAGATAGATTCATCTGAATTTTTAGGTAGAGAACAGATTGACCCCAATATGTCTGAAGCATCTGTCTTTTTTCTATCATAATAATGTCCTCTCAGATTAATATCTGCTTCGGCCCGTGGCCAAACTTTGATATTTAAATACTACGCAGGATATAATCTAGTACATCAATCAATGCGTAAGCAAAGGTGCACTCCCTATTCCCTCACTCTCATAGTTCGGTGACAGCAAACTGGCACGACCGTATAGAGATCAGGCGCAGGACTAACGGCATAAAGTTCTTTCCGAGGCACAGGGGTATGGACGCAGGCCTTGTAATGTGAAGCGACAATATCCTAGCGCTAGCCCGATTGCATCCTTGGCCATTGCCTCGGAGCCCAGGGTACGCTACGACTATGATCCTGAATTGACTAGCCTGTTTATTACAATGATGCGACTGTCGTCCAACCTCCGTAAACCTTACAACCATTTAGATCATAGTCGGGACCAACGGCTTAACGTTCCTTCTAAAGCTTCAGACAATCAGGTGATTCAAGCCTGCAATGTCCTTACCAAACTGGGATAACCAACTCAAAGTGACAGTGTTCCCCGCGGGATTCAAACCCACGACCTCCGAGGTTTAAGCACAGCGCTCTTACCACTACACCAGTCTCAAGAGAGATCAATCAATCAATAAGATTCCACTCGAATGAGCCGCTCGTCTGGGGAAGTACCTCCACCTTACAGAAGACCGCAGTGAAGTAGCACTTCGTAACTGTTGCGCTATGTTTCTGCTGGTGAGTAAGGTTGCCAGAGCTCAGTTGGCGAGGGTATGGGGATCTATTAGTCACCTCAATTCCTAACGTATGTCACTTCAATCAAAATATTGCCAGAGTTTTGTCGGGGCATTTTAACAATTTAAATCTATGCACAACTTTCAGACTTCGGACTGTAACTAAGTATGTTTCCTACAAAACTCTAGTTATAAATGTAAATGTTTTAAATAGAATATTATTATGTAAATAATACGTAGGTACCTACTGCAAATAGTTTCGTTCACGTTACTATGCGAATAGAATTCCATGGTCGCCAATGTTTTCACACAACACGCAAGTTATTACTAGCTAAGTGTAGGAACACACTAGGCTGATAAAACGCGACCGAAAATCGGCGGTAATGCATTTTCTATACAAAATTACGCGACGTTATTTCGACATATTGTGTAATTTTCCTTTTTAAATACATTGCAAGCGTAGTCACGCCGAACTTCGAGCGCGTTTTTTCCGCCCTTGCTATAATAATACCCTCCTAGCCGAATTCGGCCACGGCGGCCAATCTTACGATTAGCCACTGGCGCGGGATATATTATAGTGCACAAGCGCATGCGCAAACACAGGTGCACTCCCTATTCCCTCACTCCCATAATTCGGTGGGACAGTGTGACACGACCGTAGAGAGATCAGGCGCAGGACCAACGGCTTAACGTGCTTTCCGAGGCACGGGGGTGTAAATACACCGCCAACTTCCAAACTCCGGACTGTGTCTGTGTTATCACAACATGAAAACATAGACACAATTTCATCGGTCCGACCCGGGATTCGAACCCAGGACCTCCGGCGCGGCCGCCGCTTTAAAGTGCGACACACTAGCCACTGCGCCACGGAGGCAGTCCGCCGTTGTCGTTCCGCCAGTCGTTCCGCCCTTGCTATAGGGAAGTAAGCGAAGTAGAAGGTCACCTGATGGTAAGTGATCGCCGCTGCCCATGGACATCTACAAACGCGCAAGGGTTGCAGATGCGTTGCATGCCTTTAAGGCCCCATACCCTCCCCAACTGAGCTCTGGCGACCTTACTCACTAGCAGACACATACTAATTGTAATAATGGATGTCATATCAATCCTGTTAGTTTATGTCATAGTTAGGTCTCTAGAGCTTAGGTAGAAATGGTTTTTCAGGGACTGACTTTCGCTTGTTAATTTATGTTCGTTTCTATACGGCTCAACTTATGATGAACTAGTAGAAAAGGAAAATGAGTTTTTTTTTTATATAATGCCATAAGGAGACTTACTAACAAGAGGGTCACCCGATAGTGAGTGTTCAACGCTGCTCATGAACATCAACAACCGCACTAGGGACGCAGATGCGTTGTCGGCTTTTAAGGACCCATCCCCTACCCAACTGAGCTCTGGTTACGAAGTGCTACTGCACTGTGGTTTTCTGTGAGGTGAAGGTACTTCCCCAGGCGAATGGCTCATTCGCGTGGAAGTTCCACTAAGGCTAAGAACTTACGAAGCGATTTTCGCTCGTTGGCGAAATGGAGTTTTTATTACCAAACTCACGAGACCGGAGTTTTGAGCGGTAACGCAGCCGTCGCGGTTGCGATTATCACCCCCAAACGTGGCGGTTGATTATCGCAAGACGGGTAGTTAAGCAATCAGTTCCGTTCTGTCAAAGCCTTAGCCCTACCTCTCTTAAAATATGTAGTATACTATAAATACTTTGTACCTAACATCAAAACTTTCTTTTCCTTCCAGATAATCGACGTCTACGACAACACGTATGGCGGCAAACGGTGCTTACTGGTCGTCATGGAATGCATGGACGGAGGAGAGCTGTTCACACGCATCCAGGACAATAGAGAGGGAGCGTTCACTGAGAGACAGGCGGCTGAGGTAAGAGATAGAGAGAGAAACTTACTAGTTCTTTGTAGGGCTTCAGAACTTAAAGCGGTCACCGATCCGTGCGAAGGAAACCGCTGGAGTTAAATGGATAGAGGGACGATCGTCTCTCCACGGCTGCAGCTAATTAGCTGTCTCTGGGGATGTAGTTTCAGAGTGAAACTCCACCAAAGATAAGATGTGTGCTGTGTCGTAAGTAGCCAATAGGATTTCAAGCTGTGATTGATCACGTGTTAGGGCCAAAATCCTACTGGCTTTTACATCTTCGCTCCACAGCAAACATCTTAGCTTTGGTGGAGTCTCAACCAAGGCGCACACAGATCCTTCCTTGCTAAGGTGCGAAGGATAACGCAGGAGTTTAGTGGATATTGGGACGAACGTCTTTACACGGCTGCAAACTAGCTTAGCCTGACCGCCATGGCGCGTTAAAGAATTCTTCTGTAAAAAAGGGCTTTACAACTTATTGAATCTACCACTCGAATTAGCTGTTTCTGGGGAGTTACCTCCACCTCGCAGAAGACCACAGTGAAGTAGCACTTCGTAACTGTTGTGCTATGTTTCTGCTGGTGAGTAAAGTCTCCATTGCTCAGTTGGAGAGGGAATAGGCTTCAAAAGCAAGCAAAGCTTCAACGAAATGTGTTCGAAAAATACATTTTCTTGTAATTTTGTAAACATAAGCTCCCTTGTAAATTGTAAGTCTGCGAAATTTGCTTATTCGCAAAACGATATTACCGAAATTCGAAGAAACATCGTATTGTTTTTAGAAAGTTTATTATTGTTGGTTTAAACCCACCTCCAGCTATTAATTTCACTGTAATCAGACCGAAATAGCGGTCACTGCCATAATACCGTGATATTATCGTTCTTGGCACAATGTGGTTGATTATTCTCAGCACAATAACTATTAATCATAAGGAGTCAGCTATTGTGATGCTGAATTGCGAATGCTTCTGTGCCAAATGTGTTAAGGATTATGTGTTGAAATGGTTACAAAATAATTATATAAACATAATAGAAGTTGAGCTACTGCCACCTTGGTTTGGTTAGGACATTGCAGGCTTGAATCACCTGATTGTCTGATAAGAATGATGCTTCCGTGCTTCGGAAGGCATCCCGTTGGCTCCCGATTATGGTTAAAAAATTGTCTGGTTCCCCTTGTAAGAGTTCGGGGCTTAGATGGCAGTAGATCCAATAATCAAGCTGGCGAAATCAAAATCAAAGTCGCGATCATAGCGTACCCTGGGGTCTAAGATAAATGGAGCTGGGATAAACGCTAGGTAGAAAAAGATATATTTTTTCGCAAGGACGAGAAGAAAAAGAATTGAACTGAACAGAAGACAAGTCGGATTCGTTTTAAAAAAAAAATAGGAGCCATTTAGAAAGAAGACTTAAAATCCATCCATTTTGACGATCCGCTTTTCTACCCCTTTGCTGTGTAGTGGTCAAGAAGTTGACTATAAGGTCAAGAGGTCGCGGGTTCGACACCCCGCACAGAACAAAAAAAATGTGTGCATGAACATGTCTGTTTTTTCTCGTCTGGGTGTTATATGTACATATCTATCCAAGCATATTTGTAAGACCACTGTTAATTCTGATATGTGAAACACAAGTTCTTAAGCTACTCAACACGGACTCAGATCAATGTATGTGATGTTTTGAGATATTTTTTTATCTTCTTCCACAGATAATGCACTCAATCTGCGTAGCAGTCCGGCATCTGCACGACGTGAACATAGCCCACCGGGACATCAAACCCGAGAACCTTCTCTACACCAGCACAGACCCTGGAGCGATACTCAAGCTCACCGACTTCGGGTTCGCGAAGGAGACTCTCACGCCGGCGGATACGCTGCAGACTCCCTGCTACACGCCGTACTACGTTGCGCCTGAGGTGAGGGAGTGCTCTGGAAGTTTCTAGAATGTTTGATAAGTGACTAGGAGGTTAGGAGATATCGAAGGAGACGCTAACGTTGCAGACTCCCTGCTATACGCCGTACTACGTCCCTCCTGAGGTGAGGGGATGTTCTTGAAGGTTCTGTAAGAATCTAGAAAATTCCAGAAGTTTCTGGACTCAAGATGATCGACTTCGCGTTAATGGGAGACGCTTACGCTGCAAACGCCCTGCTACACGCCGTACTACGTCGCGCCTGAGGTAAGTGAATGTTCTGGAAGGTTTCTGGGGGTTCTAGAAGGTTCCAGGGGTTTCTAGAAGGTTCCAGAAGTTTCTGGACTCAAGGTGGTCGACTTCGCGTTAATGGGAGACGCTAACGCATCTGTACGACGTGAACATAGCCCACCGGGACATCAAACCCGAGAACCTTCTCTACACCAGCACAGACCCTGGAGCGATACTCAAGCTCACCGACTTCGGGTTCGCGAAGGAGACTCTCACGCCGGCGGATACGCTGCAGACTCCTTGCTACACGCCTTACTACGTTGCTCCTGAGGTAAGGGGGTGTTCTTGAAGGTTTTAGGGGGTTCTAGAAGGTTCTGTACTGAAGCTGTCCGACCTCGAGTACATGGAAGACGCTCACGCTGCAGACGCCCTGCTACAAGCCATACTACGTCGCATTCGAAGTGATTGGGTTTCCTGGAGGCTTCTAGAAAGTTCTAGGAGGTTCTAGATGTCTGTACTCATGCTGATCGACCTTGGGTTCATGGGAGACGCTAACGCATCTGCACGACGTGAACATAGCCCACCGGGACATCAAACCCGAGAACCTTCTCTACACCAGCACAGACCCTGGAGCGATACTCAAGCTGACCGACTTCGGGTTCGCGAAGGAGACTCTCACGCCGGCGGATACGCTGCAGACTCCTTGCTACACGCCTTACTACGTTGCGCCTGAGGTGAGTGGGTTTTTCTTGAAGGTTAAAGAAGATTTTAGAAGGTTCAAGAAGATTCTAGAAGCTTCTAAAAATGAATATGCACAATCTGACCGGCATTGGGTTCGCGACGGAGTCGCTCTCGCTGCAGACGCCCTGCGACATGCCGTACTACCCCAGGGGCTTCCTAGAAGGTTCTAGGAGGTTCTAGAAGTTTCTGGACTCAACCTGACCCACTTAAGGTTCGCGAAGGAGACGCTTACGTTGCAGACGCCCAGCTACACGCCGTACTACGTCGCGTTCGAGGTGAGTGAATGTTCTGGCAGGCTCTAGAAGATTCTAGGAGGTTCTAAATGTGTCTGTTCAAGCTGATCGACTTCGGGTTTGCAAAAGAGACGCTCACTTGAACGAATAGCAGCGAGTATGACTATATGATGACACTGATCTGCGTGGCAGTCCGGCATCTGCACGACGTGAACATAGCCCACCGGGACATCAAACCCGAGAACCTTCTCTACACCAGCACAGACCCTGGAGCGATACTCAAGCTCACCGACTTCGGGTTCGCGAAGGAGACTCTCACGCCGGCGGATACGCTGCAGACTCCTTGCTATACTCCGTACTACGTCGCACCCGAGGTAAGGGGGTGTTCTGGATGGTTCCCGGGGTTTCTAGAAGGTTCCAGAAGTCTCTGTACTCAAGCTGATCGATTTCGGGTTCATGGGAGACGCTCACGCTGCAGACGCCCTGCTACAAGCCATACTACGTCGCATTCGAAGTGATTGGGTTTCCTGGAGGCTTCTAGAAAGTTCTAGGTTGTTCTAAAAGTTTCTGTACTGAAGCTGTCCGACATCGAGTTCATGAGAGACGCTCACGCATCTGCACGACGTGAACATAGCCCACCGGGACATCAAACCCGAGAACCTTCACTACACCAGCACAGACCCTGGAGCGATACTCAAGCTGACCGACTTCGGGTTCGCGAAGGAGACTCTCACGCCGGCGGATACGCTGCAGACTCCTTGTTATACGCCGTACTATGTTGCTCCCGAGGTGAGTGTATTCTTTGGAAGGTTCTAGAAGGCTCTAGAAGATTCTAGAAGATCCTAGAAAGTTCTAAGAGTAACTGGTTCGCTGTAGACGCCTTTCTATACGCCGTACTACGTCGCACCCGATGTAAGGGGGTGTTCTGGAAGGTTCCCGGGGTTTCTAGAAGGTTCCAGAAGTCTCTGTACTCAAGCTGATCGATTTCGGGTTCATGGGAGACGCTCACGCTGCAGACGCCCTGCTACAAGCCATACTACGTCGCATTCGAAGTGATTGGGTTTTTTGGAGGCTTCTAGAAAGTTCTAGGTTGTTCTAAAAGTTTCTGTACTGAAGCTGTCCGACATCGAGTTCATGAGAGACGCTCACGCATCTGCACGACGTCAACATAGCCCACCGGGACATCAAACCCGAGAACCTTCTCTACACCAGCACAGACCCTGGAGCGATACTCAAGCTGACAGACTTCGGGTTCGCGAAGGAGACTCTCACGCCGGCGGATACGCTGCAGACTCCCTGCTACACGCCGTACTACGTCGCGCCTGAGGTAAGGGGTGTTCTTGAAGGCTCTAGAAGATTCTAGGAGATCCTAGAAAGTTCTAAGAGTAACTGTTTACAAGCTTACCGGATTTGGGTTCGCTGAAGACTCCCTGCTACACGCCGTACTATGTCGCGCCCGAGGTGAGTGGGTTCTTTGGAAGGTTTTAGAAGTTTCTAGTAGTTTCTAGGAGTTTCTGTACTCAAGCTTGCGAAGGAGACTCTCACGCCGCAGACTACCTGCTACACGCCGTACTACATCGCATTTAAAGTGATGGGTTTTCTGGAGGCTTTTAGAAAGTTCTAGGTGGTTCTAAAAGTTTCTGTTCTCAAGCTGATCGACTTCGGTTTCATGGAAGACGCTCACGCAAACTGCACGATGTCAACATAACCGGGACATCAAACCCGAGAACCTTCTCTACACCAGCACAGACCCTGGAGCGATACTCAAGCTGACCGACTTCGGGTTCGCGAAGGAGACTCTCACGCCGGCGGACACTCTGCAGACTCCCTGCTATACGCCGTACTACGTTGCGCCTGAGGTGAGGGAGTGCTCTGGAAGTTTCTAGAATGTTTGATAAGTGACTAGGAGGTTAGGAGATATTGAAGGAGACGCTAACGTTGCAGACTCCCTGCTATACGCCGTACTACGTCCCTCCTGAGGTGAGGGGATGTTCTTGAAGGTTCTATAAGAATCTAGAAAATTCCAGAAGTTTCTGGACTCAAGATGATCGACTTCGCGTTGATGGGAGACGCTCACGCTGCAAACGCCCTGCTACACGCCGTACTACGTCGCGCATGAGGTAAGTGAATTTTCTGAAAGGTTTCTGGGGGTTCTAGAAGGTTCCAGGGGTTTCTAGAAGGTTCCAGAAGTTTCTGGACTCAAGATGATCGACTTCGCGTTCATGGGAGACGCTCACGAAGACTGCACGACGAGAACATAGCCCACCGGGACATCAAACCCGAGAACCTTCTCTACACCAGCACAGATCCTGGAGCGATACTCAAGCTGACCGACTTCGGGTTCGCGAAGGAGACTCTCACGCCGGCGGATACGCTGCAGACTCCTTGCTACACGCCGTACTACGTTGCTCCCGAGGTGAGGGAGTATTCTGGAAGTTTCTAGAATGTTTGATAACGCTAACGTTGCAGACTCCCTGCTATACGCCGTACTACGTCCCTCCTGAGGTGAGGGGATGTTCTTGAAGGTTCTATAAGAATCAAGAAAATTCCAGAAGTTTCTGGACTCAAGATGATCGACTTCGCGTTGATGGGAGACGCTCACGCTGCAAACGCCCTGCTAAACGCCGTACTACGTCGCGCATGAGGTAAGTGAATTTTCTGGAAGGTTTCTGGGGGTTCTAGAAGGTTCCAGGGGTTTCTAGAAGGTTCCAGGAGTTTCTGGACTCAAGATGATCGACTTCGCGTTAATGGGAGACGCTAACGCATCTGCACGACGTGAACATAGCCCACCGGGACATCAAACCCGAGAACCTTCTCTACACCAGCACAGACCCTGGAGCGATACTCAAGCTGACCGACTTCGGGTTCGCGAAGGAGACTCTCACGCCGGCGGATACGCTGCAGACTCCTTGCTACACGCCGTACTATGTCGCGCCTGAGGTAAGGGAGTGGTCTGGAAGGTTCTAGGAGGGTCTAGAAGTTTCTGTACTCAAGCTGATCGACTTCGGATTCATTGGACACGCTCACGCTGCAGACGCCCTGCTAAACGCCTTACAATATCGCGCCTGAGGTGAATGAATTCTTTGGAAGGTTCTAGAAAACTCTAGAAGATTCTAGGAGATCCTAGAAAGTTCTAGGAGTAAATGTTTACAAGCTTACCGTATTTGGGTTCGCTGTAGACTCCCTGCTACACGCCGTACTACGTCGCACCCGAGGTAAGTGTGTGTTCTGGAAGGTTCCAGGAGGTCCTACAAGCTTCTGTGCTCAAGCTAACCAAGTTTAGGTTTGCGAAGGAGATTCTTACGTTGCTGACGCCCTGCTACACGCCGTACTACGTCGCGCCTGAATTAAGGGGGTGTCCTGGAAGGTTCTAGAAGGATCTAGAAGGTTCTAGGATGTACTAGAAACTTCTGTATTCAATCTGACCGACTTCGGGTTCGCGAAAGAGACGCTCACGCCGGCGGACACGCTGCAGACTCCTTGCTACACGCCTTCATACGTCTCGCTTGAGGTGAGTGTGTGTTCTAGAAGGTTCTAGCAGGATCTAGAAGGTTCTAGAAGCTTCTGTATTCAAGCTGACCGACTTGGAGATCGCGAAGAAGACGCTCACTTGAATGGATAGCAGCTAGTATGACTATATGATGACCCCAACAGTGATCTAGAATTCTAGAACGAGAACCTCTTAGCCCTTCACCCATAATTAGAGAAAACCTCATTTAACCATCATCATTCTTCTCCACAGGTCCTAGGTCCGGAGAAGTACGACAAGTCCTGTGATATCTGGTCTCTAGGAGTGGTGATGTACATCCTTCTGTGCGGGTTCCCCCCGTTCTACTCCAACCATGGGCTTGCCATATCTCCGGGAATGAAGAAGGTACTGTTCTCTAATGATTCTTCTCCTAGCGTTTATCCCGTTTCTATGCGGTCCGCTTTGACAATGATCCAGGATTTGGCAAGTCTGGTTATTACAGTGAAACGACTGCCATCAGACCTTCGTAACCGTTCTCTAATGATTCCGATATCAAATCTTTTTATTTCTCATCTTTTGGTAGATTGTTTGTTCAATACCGACAAAGAACAACAGCAACTGAACTTTGTTATGCCTTAATTTTAACGAGAGATCATAGATGACAAAAAAACCAGACAAGTGCGAGTCTGGATTGCGCACCCAGGGTTACGTACAAATTCTAAATTGTAGGTACGACTTATGACGTATTAAAAAAACTACTAACTAGATCTCGTTCAAACCAATTTTCGGTGGAAGTTTGCATGGTCATGTACATAACATATTATTATTTTAATTAGTTTAATCATTCTTTCATTTTTGTCTTACCTGAGGGGGGGGGGTGTACATTTTACTAATTAATAATAATAAGTGTACCTCGTGCAAACTATTCACTCTAGAAAAAGTATTTTAGAAACAAAATATATTTTTTCCATAAATACATAGGTTTAATGAAAAAAAATTAAGTTGAATTTCTTACTATGGGGAACCCCATTTCTTTCTATTTTCGTGTGAAAATCTAAATGCGATTTACAGATCTACTTACCCAGTTTTAACAGTGTAGTTCTAATAGTTTCGGAAAATAAGTGCTGTAAAAACTCATAATTGTTTCTTCTTGTGACATCCTGTCTGTATCCTTAATTTTCATGATATTTGTTTACTAAACGGTATATTTATTTATTTTATAGCGCATCAGATTAGGGCAGTACGACTTCCCCGATCCAGAGTGGTCAAACGTATCGTCCGAAGCGAAAAACCTCATCAAAGGAATGCTATCTGTTGATCCTGTGAAGAGATTGACTATTCAACAAGTAAGTAGTTAATACGTTATTTGACTGCTTTCAGTCAAATAAAAAAAAAAAAAATAATAATAAAAGTGTAATTTGACCTTTGCCAATTGCAAAAAATGTAGTATTGTATTGTAAACTGAACGCGGCAGTCCATTAACCATGCGATTCTTTTTTTGGCATATTAATAAAAAATTGTGCATTCAAGAACTTACAGAATTCTGCGAAAAAGAGGATTTGCCAATTTAATTCGACAACTGATTTATCTAATTTTTTAATTGCTAAAACTTTATTTTGAACTTTTGACAATTTTTATTTGCAATTTTTTTCCATCGAGAAGTTTAGAAGTAAGTAGTTTAGTCGCTTTTTCGAAAGTATAATTATCTCTTATTATTTTTAGCACGCCACCCAATGGGTTAAGACCTAAAACTTGCTAGGTAAAACGCCTTAACCCTTTCAACGCCGCCCCCATCTTAACTTTATCCCTAACATCCCCCTCTTTAACCCACTCTTTAACCCCCTCTTCCTCCCCAGGTGATGTCAAGCTCGTGGATCCGCCAGTACACGCAGGTGCCGGCGACGCCGCTGCATACAAACGCGCTGTTAAGAGAAGCCGGCGCCGCCTGGGCTGACGTGCAGGACGAGATGACGCGCAGCCTCGCCACCATGCGTGTGGATTACGACCAGGTAGGCTAGCCAAGATACCGCTTTGACGAATTCGCCAGACGCTTTCATCATCATTTTCCTGCCCTTATCCCGCACTAGGCGGGGTCGGCGCAGCATATTTTCTTCTTCCACTCGCTCCTATCATTCGTCAACTCTTCATTTACTCCTTTCACGTCCATATCATACTTCACGCAATCCATCCATCTCTTTCTTGGTCTTCCTCTGCTCTTGTTTCCATCCACATTCATGTTCATCACTCTCTTGGTGACATGCCATTCATCCCTTCTCATGACATGTCCATACCATGCTAGCCTTGCACTCCTAACCTTATCTACTATCGGTGCAACTTTCAGGCTTCCTCTTATATACTCATTCTTAATTTTATCCAGCCGGGTTACCCCACACATCCATCTTAACATTCGCATCTCACTTGCATGCATCTTTTTTTCATCCATCTTCTTCATTCCCCAGCATTCCGATCCATACATTGCGACAGGTCTGATCACGGTTTTGTAAATTTTCCCCTTAAGCTTAAGGGGCATCCTTGGGTCACACGTTGTTCCACCCAAGACGCTTTCGTAGCGACTTATATCTCCGTCCCGCTCACATAAATAGTTCGTGTGCGGGATGGCAATACAAGCCGCGACGAAAGCGTGTGGCGAATTCGTCAAAGTGGCATCTTGGCTACGGGCCCAGGTGAGAGAGAGAGAATGTGTTTTCATTTTTAAGAATTAAATAAGTTCAAATTCAAATTCATTGGACTAACACACCAATTGCCTAGCCCCAAACTAAGCTCGAAGCTTATGGATGCTAGGACACGGATAGACATACTTAAATACATTTAAAAACATCCATGACTCGAGTACAAATGCCGATGTTCATCACACAAACATTTGCCCCTAGCGGGATTCGAACCGCGACCTTTGGTTTTGTAGCCAGGGTCTCTAGCCACTCGACCAACAGGCTGTTAGAAAAGACAAACTGAGAGGGAGAAGTAGGTCTGAGAAACAGAAAGTTTTGGTACATTACATTAACATTTTGGTCCTTCGAGTCGGATTTGATTCGGTGACCTTCGGAAACGAGAAGTCGAGGGTAGAGTAGAGAGAAACAGAAAAAAAAGGGAATACAGTTCATCCGTGTTGACTACGACCAGGTGAGAGAGAGAAGTAAAATCAGGTATGAGACAGAGAGAGCGGGAGTAGGTCATTCACTGAAAGTTTTAAAAATAGAGTGACATAGGCTACTTTTTGACCCATCTCCACTCCCCACTTCCCAAAATGGGGTGTGGAAGTTTGTATGGAAAATCTAAACTACTTAAGTTAGACTCTTGAAAGGTGATGTCCAAAAAATGACCCAAATTCGACAGGAATGAAATGTATACCAGTGGATTGACATTGGAATATAATATAATGTTACCAAGGGGGCAACTCTGAAATCGTTATAGTATAGGAGCTAGGAGCAAAATAAAATAAGGAAAAAAATCGTTCAAAACATAGTTTACGTCATGTTGTAGCTTAATATGCAGTGACGGATTAACCCTTAATCAAATTAAGCAATTGCCTAGGGCACCACGTCTGGGGGGGCACCAGAAGTAGAACAAAAAAAGTCCGTCCATAGGGCATCACGAATCACGTCGCACTTTCACGTCACCATAAACCAAATCAAAAAAAGTTTCTAGGACTAATTTGAAAAATTGCGCGTTTTTACCCAATAAGGGTTATTCCACCTAGATTAAGGAGCCAAATAAGTGATATAGGATTTTTTGAGGGGCCTGAAATTTTAAGAGGTATTTTCAGGGTTTTTTGTCTATCTATTCAGATGTTGCATCCTGATGGTTCGATTTACATTGAATGTAAATGGAGCCTCATGCACAACATTTGATCCACCCAACAAAATAACTTTATTTAATTTAGCAATGTATGTAATCAAAAAAACGGAATCTTCAGATGAAAGCTATATCTATACAAATATTATAAAGAGGAAAGGTTTGATTTTTTGTTTGTTTGTATGAATTGAATAGGCTCCGAAACTACTTGGCAGATTTGAAAAGTTCTTTCACTGTTGGAAAGCTACATTCACCCAGAGTAACATAGGCTATATTTTATCCCGGTACGGGAAGTAGTTCCCCCGGGACGCGGGTGAAACCGCGTGACGGGCCGCTAGTATTTAATATATTAAATAACTAGCGGCCCGCCCTGGCTTCGCACGGGTAAAAATTTTACTCAATGTACCCTATCAATTTAACAAGCCGACTTATATTTGCTTTGTGGACTTCTCAAAAGCGTTCGATTCCGTGAGATGGCCAATGCTTTGGAAGACACTTCTGGAAATGGGTACACCAAAACATCTTGTACACCTTCTTCGTAGATTACCCCACACGTATATGTTCAATGAAAAAAAATATTTCCAGTTTCAGTTATAACTATGGGGACCCCCATTTTTAGGGTTCCGTAGCCAAATGGCAAAAAACGGAACCCTTATAGTTTCGTCATGTCTGTCTGTCTGCCTGTCTGTCTGTCTGTCTGTCTGTCTGTCTGTCCTGGCTCGTTCTCCGCCGTTTCTGAACCGATTGCCACGAAAATTGGTGGAGAGATGTATAGTGATAATTCAAGAATTGGTTTTTAAAATAATCGAAAAATAATTATTTTTACCCCCCCTCAAATACAGCGAAAAGTAAATTCGAAAAAAAAAATCGACTTTCCCCATCGTGTGGGGTATCATTAAAAAGGTATTATTAAATACAATAAAACTTGCATTGAAACCATGTGGATCAAACCCCCCAGTCTCGAGATATATTAATACAAAGTAAAAATAAGAGCGTCACCCCCCCCCCCCCCCCCCTTAACTTTTGAAATACTATTACAATAATTCTGAAAAAAATGTCCTGTATACCTCCAAGTAAGTACTTTCAACGAAAACTATAGCAAACTCTGTATCATACATAGTTATTTTTATACAACTCAACCAACTTATGACGTGCAGTTGCCCTTACTAAATGGTGTCTTAAGCGGTCGGGCCATCTTTTAGCTACCCTTTCATGGGCGTGTCCGACACGCTCTTGGCCGGTTTTGTTATTATTTTTTTTTTCATGTGAAAACTTTAATGCGGTTCACAGAATACATCTACTCACCAAGTTTCAACAGTATAGTACATATAGTTTCGGAAAAAAGTGTCTGTGACAGACTGGCGGATAGACATGACGAATTTTTTCCTTATTTTATTTTGCTTCTAGCTCCTATACTATACCGATTTCAGAGTTGCTCCCTTGGTAACATTATATTAAATTTCAATGCCAATCCACTGGTATACATTTCATTCCTGTCGATTCTGGGTTTTTTGTCCATACATTTATGGACATGTCCTTTGGCATGCAGGTCCCTTAGTAAACTTGATGCTTAGTTGCAAAACGATATTTCAAAATTCCCACGGGAACGGGAGTTAGCGGGAAAACACATTTGTATCATGAAAACCGATATCCACGCGGACGAAGTCGCGGGCGGCTAGTGTTTTTATAATGAAAAAACATGTTTTATTTGTTTACCCAAAATATCTAAAACTATCTTTTCTTTTACAGGTGCAAATCAAAGCTTTAGAATCGAGCAACAATACACTACTTAACAAACGGAGAAACAAAGTTAGAGCTTGAAGTAACTTAAGTTTAACTTAAGATATAGTTATAGTACGTACCGATGCGTTTAAACTAATCAAAGTTACAATGTTATTCAGTTTTCAGACTATTTTAGCTTAAAATCTTGGACTTTAAGTCAATTATTTCAGTAATTAATTATTGTATTATTCTATGTAATTAAATACAGCGACACTACGGGTTACAGGTTTGAATCCCGTGTCCGACAATATGTCCTTTTCTTAAGTAGCTCTGTTTTAGAATCATCACATTTGGTAACTCTGGTGATTTACTTACCATGTTATACACAACTGTGTATTCAAAATCATTTGTTGCGCAACAACAGTTGTTGACCAACATTCATTCTCAACAACAGTTGTTGTTATGTTGTCATACTTTCCGTCCGCGAGATCAACTTCGCAACATAAATGTTGTATGCAATTAATTGACAACAACATGCCTGAACAACAAATGTTAACAATGACTTTAAACTACTTAAAACGTCCATTAAAGTCCCGGATTTGATTCTCGGTCTAGGTTATTTTTTGAATAGTGACTTGTCCTAGAGGTTGGTGTATCCAGCCATAGCTAAGAAGTCCAGGGTTCAAATCCAGGGTCGGGTAATTTATCGTTTATTTGACTGTGTCCTTGCCAGTATTCATTTGACTTTGATTTGAAATAGTTAATTTATCACAAAGAAACGCATTTTTGCTAACATTTTAATTACTTATGTACTATTATATAATATTAAAATAAGAAGTTATGTATTACAATAAATACACATGTAGGTAAGTATGTATTTTCATAAACATAGTGCAGATTGTAGTCATAAAGATTTGGCAAGTGTGGTGGAAGCCATTTATTTTGACAACGACTTGAATTTAATGGATGCCTTTGCCATAATATAGGGTATAATGGGCTTATTTTTTAATAGGTAATACAATTAAATTAAAATAGTTAAGTAGATTAGAATATTCTTGGAAAATACGTATTACTAAATATATTTTCCTGACAGTAAAATATACAAATTATATAATTATTATATGTAATAGTTAACATTTTGGTGCTTTCCAACTTTTGCGCTATTAATAATGCCCTATTATTAATAAAAGAAAATAAAATACTAGAAAAATATTTACATACTACATTAAGCATTTTTTTTTTATTCAATACCTATACATTTTGTATAGAAAAAGTCAATTTGGGTAGAAAGCGTATATACATTTAGTGTTGTAAGCTTTTTGTGTTGCGTTAGATATATAAGTAGATGTATAAGTCTTATATTACATATACTATGTAATGTACATATAAGTATGCTGAAAACACATTGTTTGGGAATTGTTATAAATAGTCTTAAAGAAATTGCAAGGTACCATATATTTTTATGCCATACAATTTGATTTTCATACCATATTATTGTAATTGATTTTTTTTTATCAAAACATAATTTGATTTGGTCTAAAACTACAATTGGACGTGTTACAAATAAGTACATAATGTAAAATTGTATTCTGTGGGTATCACAAGATTTTTCTACTTAATTATCACTTAAGTGTATTCTATAGGTCAATTACTTGGTCATAAAACACAATATTTTTCGTCTTATCCGTCAATTCCGTCATGTTATCATCATTTGCTACGGTTAACTATATGTAATTTGACAGTCACTTTTGAATGAATGAAATCAAAACAAAAAATACACAGTATTACGTGGTACTCAGAGCCTCATCGGTCTAGTGGTTTAAGTACAGATCCGCGATCTAGAGGTCATGGTTTCGGTTCCCGGTCGCAAAAAATAAGTCGGATTTTCCTATTACCAATCTGCATTTGAAAGCATCACTTTGAGGCTTTTCATAACTATAAAAAAATGAAAATCCTCATATTTTTTTGTTTTTTTTTTTAGTTTGTGATATTCAGAAGTGACTGTCCAAGTAATTTTGAGTGTTACATTACTTAATAGTCAACTTTAAGGTCAGATAACCGACTTAAGTAACTCACTAAGATTTCAAAAACGGGTTTGAGATTGTAAGTGATTATGTATTCATATTTCTAAGGTGCGTAGTATGAAAATGTATGAAATGAGGGCTACTGTACTTTTCTTAATTTTAATGTCTTTGCATTTCTTTGAAAGCCGCTTAAATAAGTGTTAAATGGTAAAAACATTTAGCCTTCATTTGTTAAAGTTTGATATTAGAAAGAGTGCATATAAAATTCTCTATAATGTGTGCCCCTGATCCCTCTACGGAACTATAAGAGGGAATAGGGAGTGCACCTGTGCTTGCGCACTCACTTGTGCACTATAATATATCCTGCGTACCTGGCTGATCGTAAAAACGGCCGGAAATTACTATACAAAACAACTTATTATTATTTATTTATTTATTATATAATCAAATAGTAACAAACTTTCAATCATTTCAAGCCAATTTGGGCTTTATCTGTAGTGTTATAGGCATCAAAATAGCTTGTATTCCCGTCCAAATATTATAAGAATATTTCTATTGTTTAAAATGTACTCTTTCTAATTTCAAACTGTTTAAGGGATACGGGAATAAAATAATAATTCTTCTTGGTGTGTATTTCGAAAACTATGATTGTATTTGTTTAGTATAGAAAATACTACATTACGTAGATTGAAAAATAAAAATTAACATGTAATTTTATTGGACATTACTTAAATCACATTAATTTAGTTATTTAATAGGAATTGATTAGGCTTCATATTAAACTATTATACAAAATGGTGCGTTTTGTATGATTCTTTGTACAAAATACAATACAAAATATTGTAGTCATATTTTTTGTTAAACTTTTAGTTTTTACATCACACATTGTATCACAAAAGAAATGGAAATATTTTTCACAATAATGGTTTAAGAATATTTTTCTGTATTAAAACCGCCTCTACGAATTTACGTCTTTTATTTTTTATCAAAACTCTAAATTAATTATAAAAAAAAAAATAAGTAAAGTGTGAAAGAACAAGAGGATCACCTCATGGTAAGTGATCACCGCTGCCCATGGACATCAACAATTGATTTTAGCAGAAGGGTCGCAGATGCGTTGCCTGCCTTAAAGAACCCATACCCCCTCTAACAGTTACGAATAAATAAAGTGAAATTTTTTTTCAACAATTTATTTAATTTCTTATACATGAAAACCATATCCAAAAATCCACAGGAATGTCGTATAAAATGGTCAACAGTTTACATTCTGAAAGTACAAAATTTCAACGAAACTTTTAAAAAATTGGTACCAATTTCGTTTGATAATATTTTATCAAATAAAATTTTATAAAACTGCAAATATCTCGAAAACTATGCATCGTACGTAAAATCTGATGACATTTTTGATCCCCTCTTAGGAATACCCATTAGATATTTTAGACCTATCCAATGACCTCACCCAAAAAGGTCAAGGACGAGGTTGACTTTTTATCTGCATTAAAAATCAATTCAGTTTCGGTGACAGCTTTACATTAAAATTCGCTAAAAATGCCCTGACGCCAGAAAACTGTAGCTTTATTATTATTTTGTTTGTCGTAGCGTACGTTTCAACAGGAATGTATATGACATTATTGATGAGCAGGTGTGTCGAACATGGAGTAGAAAGTAAACTAAATAAATAAATACAAATAAAGCTAGATACTATGCATATGGGTGTTAAAAAAATCCAAGGTTGGGACGACCATAGAGATTGCCAGCAGTGGCCTACGATAGGCTGATGATGATGAGTGCCAAACAGAAAACCCCAAAATAACAACAGTTTCGCAAACAGGAACGAACTTTAAAAAAAATGCGTACCTATTTCGTTTAGGAATACTGTGTCAAATAAAATTTGATAAAACTGCAAATATCTCGAAAACTATGCGTCGTAGGTAAAATCTGATGACATTTTTGATCCCCTCTTAGGAATACCCATTAGATATTTTAGACCTATCCGATGACCTCACCCAAAAAGGTCAAGGACAAGGTTGACATTTTTTTAATCTGTTTTGATGATGACGTTGGTGCCGATTGCTTTCTGCAGCTTTGTCGTCTATTCCGTAACAACTATATAATATTTAAATCTATACTTCTTCTTCTTCCTAGGAAGAAGGAGAAGGTTTTCTGTTTGGCACTCATCATCAAAAGCCTATCGTAGGCCACTGCTGACAATCTCTATGATCTTCCCAACCTTGGATTTTTTTAACACCCATGCATAGTATCTAGCTTTATTTTTATTTATTTATTTAGTTTACTTTCTACTCCATGTTCGACACACCTGCTCATCAATAATGTCATCTACGCGCATGTTGAAACGTACGCTACGTCAAACTAAGTAATAAAAATGCTATTATGCTACAGTTTTCTGGCGTCAGGGCATTTCTAGCGAATTTTAATGTAAAGTTGTCACCAAAACTGAATTGATTTCTAATGCAGATAAAAAGTCAACCTCGTCCTTGACCTTTTTGGGTGAGGTCATCGGATAGGTCTAAAATATCTAAGGGGTATTCCTAAGAAGGATCAAAAATGTCATCAGATTTTACGTACGATGCATAGTTTTCGAGATATTTGCAGTTTTATAAAATTTTATTTTAATTTTTATTACATAGGTAAAGTTGTCACCGAAATGATTTGATTTTTAATGCAGATAAAAAGTCGACCTCGTCCTTGACCTTTTTGGGTGAGGTCATCGGATAGGTCTAAAATATCTAATGGGTATTCCTAAAAGGGGATCAAAAATGTCATCAGATTTTACGTACGACGCATAGTTTTCGAGATATTTGCAGTTTTATAAAATTTTATTTTAATTTTAATGTACATAGGTAAAGTTGTTACCGAAATTGAATTGATTTTTAATGCAGATAAAAAGTCAACCTCGTCCTTGACCTTTTTGAGGGAGGTCATCGGATAGGTCTAAAATATCTAATGGGTATTCCTAAGAGGGGATCAAAAATGTCATCAGATTTTACGTACGACGCATAGTTTTCGAGATATTTGTAGTTTTATAACATTTTATTTTAATTTTAATGTAGGTAAAGTTGTTACCGAAATTGAATTGATTTTTAATGCAGATAAAAAGTCAACCTCGTCCTTGACCTTTTTGAGTGAGGTCATCGGATAGGTCTAAAATATCTAATGGGTATTCCTAAGAGGGGATCAAAAATGTCATCAGATTTTACGTACGACGCATAGTTTTCGAGATATTTGCAGTTTTATAAAATTTTATTTTAATTTTAATCTACATAGGTAAAGTTGTCACCGAAATTGAATTGATTTCTAATGCAGATAAAAAGTCGACCTCGTCCTTGACCTTTTTGGGTGAGGTCATCGGATAGGTCTTAAATATCTAATGGGTATTCCCAAGAGGGGATCAAAAATGTCATCATATTTTACGTACGACGCATAGTTTTCGAGCTATTTGCAGTTTTATAAAATTTTATTTTAATTTTAATGTACATAGGTAAAGTTGTCACCAAAACTGAATTGATTTTTAATGCAGGTAAAAAGTCAACCTCGTCCGTGACCTTTTTGGGTGAGGTCATCGGATAGGTCTAAAATATCTAATGGGTATTCCTAAGAGGGGATCAAAAATGTCATCAGATTTTACGTACGACGCATAGTTTTCGAGATATTTGCAGTTTTGTAAAATTTTATTTTAATTTTAATGTACATAGGTAAAGTTGTCACCAAAACTGAATTGATTTTTAATGCAGGTAAAAAGTCAACCTCGTCCTTGACCTTTTTGGGTGAGGTCATCGGATAGGTCTAAAATATCTAATGGGTATTCCTAAGAGGGGATCAAAAATGTCATCAGATTTTACGTACGACGCATAGTTTTCGAGATATTTGCAGTTTTGTAAAATTTTATTTGGTAAAATATTCCCAAACTTAATTGGTACAAATTTTTCAAAAGTTTCGTTCCTCTTTGCGAAACTGTTGTTATTTTGGGGTTTTCTGTTTGGCACTCATCATCATCAGCCTATCGTAGGCCACAGCTGGATATAGGCATCCTTACTATCGCCATGTCGTCCTAACTTTGAGTTTTTAAACACCCATAGAGGCCGCGCGCGACTCCGTCAGTGGGACATTAAAAGGCTGATACTTAACTTTTAGAACTTAACTGCAAGAGTTGAAAATAAATAAAATGAAGTTTTTTTTTCAACAATTTATTTAATTTCTTATAAATGAAAACCACATCCAAAATTCCACAGGAATGTATAAAATAGTCAACAGTTTACATTCTGAAAGTACAAAATTTCTAAACACCACTTAGATCTAGCGAATACAATTTGTTCTAAATAATCTTAAGTACAAAATAGATCTATGCTTATTTAATATTCTTATCTCTGCACTGGGATTACATAAAGGATAAAATGAATGATTTTTTTTTCCATGATGATGAGAAATTAACAACTTCCAAATATATTCTCTGGTACAGAAATAAAAAGAATACAATGGAAGACACTTTTGTGACAAATAAAATCAACAGTTAAAGATTCTGCAGAGTTAGATTATAATTACATATAAACTGTTTTGGGTAAGGTACTTAAAAATACTTTCATGCTAAAATTTCCAAATTCTTGCTTGGATACAATATTTCCAAGTTGTTTGCATTTTAATATTTTTTTTTCAATAACAATGATGACAAAAAAACGACTAACAAGATATAAATCAACAAAAATTGATTTCAAGATTCATTATTGTCCTATGTTCCAGAGATTTCTGCATAAAAGTATGTTATTGATTAATCCCAAATAAACAAGTTAATACAAAAACCATCATCATAAAAAATATGTGTTTTTTTAGCACCAGTAGAGATATTTCTTCCAGATATTTCTCTTCTTGCATTCTAGAGCTTTTAAACTTAAATACTATTTTCTTTAAAAAATGGACTGTTTGTTTGGATATACCGGTAGTGATATTTCTTCCAGATATTTTTTTCTTTACTTACATTCAAAGCCCTTATTATATACTTAAATACATGTATAAAGTATGTATAACACGGGAGCGGCCCAAGCACTCTGGGTCATGGTGAGGCCGGTGACACACGCGAAGATATACCACGCCAATGCTAGCATTAGGGCTTGCCACACCAGGTGAACTATGAGGAGACTGGAAAGAATATGAAAATGTTTAGTAAATAAAAAAACACACTATCACATACATTGATCTGACTCAGTTTTAAGTAGCTTAAGCACTTGTGTTACAGACATCCGAATCAACAGTGGTATTACAAATATACTTAAATACATATAACACCCAGACCAGGACAAACAGACATGTTCATGCACACAAATGTTTGTCCTGTGCGGGAATCGAACCCGCGACCTCTTGTATAATAGGCAAGATCTTGACCATTACACCAAGCGGGTCGTCAAATATTGCAAAAAAGTGAATAATCTTTAATATCTATTGACTAAGATTTTTGATTTTTTGCAAAATATTTTATCTGTTCTCGCGCGCAAAACTTTGGATCCAATTTTCAAATCTATACTAATAAATAAAGCTCAAGAGTTTGTTTGTTTGTTTGTTTGTTTGAACTCGCTCATCTCAGGAACTACTGGTTCGATTTTTTTTTTGTTGGATAGTCCATTTATTGATTTAAGCTCTAGTGTTAGACACTGTGTGCCTAAACCGACATCGACGCTGACGGAGTCGCGGGCGGACGCTAGTATAAAATAAAAAGAGTAACTCACATAGAATCCTTGCTCCTAGCAGCTGGTAGCGTTGTCTCTTTCTCGTGGTTGAGGTATCTCCGAACACCCAGGACTAGGTTTGTGAAGTATTGTAACCACTGGAGAAAACAAAAATATGTTAGGTACTTTGTGTTGAGGTTAAGCAACTTTCGCTGATGCCGGTGATCGGATGGGTGACCGAAAATATACACCTCAAGCTGTTCCGCACTTCAGGAGGCACATTAAGGCTCGTATTAATAAATCGCTGTTTTGTATGAGAATGACATATCAAGTTCACACTCAAGATCGAGCTCAGAGTTGAGTGCGATTTATTAATACGAGCCTAAGCCGTGATATTACGATTAAGAAGCTAGATTTTTTTAAATTGTAAACTCAGTAAATTGTGAAAAAGGCGATGGTGGCCTAGTGGTAAGGACCGCGTCTCATATAAGTGAGGTTCGTGGTTCGAATCCGGGCCCACACCTCTGTTTTTTTTTCGAAAATCTATGTGTGGATTTGTGCCATTACCTCGGCGGTGAGGGAAAACACCGTGAGGAAACCTGCACATTCTGATAGTTTCTGACTTTAGTTCAGATAGATCTGAATGTGTAACCATGATCCAATCTGTCTGGATCCCCTCTATGGGTTACGAAGGTCTGATGACAGTCTTACCAGACTCGCCAAATGCTGGATCACACACTAACTCGCAGTTTTCTGCACGATATTTTGAACAACAGCTGGTATGAATAATAAATAAATAATAAATAAATATTTCACAACATCACATACATTGATCTGACCCCGTGGTAAGTAGCTTAAGCACTTGTGTTACGGACATCAGAATCAACAGTGGTATTACAAATATAAATAAATAAATAATAAATAAATAAATGTCTTGGACTAACACACCAATTGCCTAGCCCCAAACTAAGCTCGAAGCTTGTACTTTGGAAGCTAGGGAACGGATAGACATACTTAAATACTATTATAAACATCCATGACTCGAGTACAAATGCCGATGTTCATCACACAAACATTTGCCCCTAGCGGGATTCGAACCCACGACCCTTGGTTTTGTAGCCAGGGTCTCTAGCCACTCGACCAATGGGTCCGTCAAACTTACTTATATACTATTATTATTACTATACTTTAATGTATATGTTACGGGCCATGTGATAAGCCCGGGCCGTATTAATAATTCCCGGTCTGTATTAATAATTCCCTACTCAATTGGGCAATGTGATAAAAATCGCGAAATTAATCACTTTTCCCGGCCATTATGAATAATTCCCAACCCATATTGGGCAAAGTGATAAAATAGGTTATTTGAAGTGTTTTTGCTAATGAAATCTTATTAAACTTACAATATTAACATGAAAAGTTAAAGGACACATCAATTGAACATTTAAAAATAAACACTAAAAAAAGCAATTATTGATATAATTAACTTCCTACTTTTATTTAGATAAAAATAATACATAAGATGAAAAGTCGTTACCATGTGTTATGTTCGTGACTAGGGGAATTTTAAAAGGTCATAAAAAAAATAACCCTAACCTATATCCATCCATTAGTCTTCCGCTTCTTAGGTGGTCTAAAATAGGTTAGGGTTATTTTTTTTTGTGACCCTTAAACATTTCTTATCATAATGCCCGGTCCAAGTGATAAATACAAGCCATCTCAAACACTGATTTATTACATGGACCAAGAGGCGTCGGGAATTATTAATACGGGCCGGTCAAAGTGATAAATTAATCACTTTGCCCAACGCTCTTGGGAATTATTAATAAAGGCCGGCCCTTATTCATAATTCCCGATTAATCACGTTGCCCGTAACATATACATATAACACCCAGACCAGGACAAATAGACATGTTCATGCACACAAATGTTTGTCCTGTGCGGGGATCGAACCCGCGACCCCTTGCGTAATAGGCAACATCTCGACCATTACACCAAGCGGGTCGTCAAACATGAATTCCACATACGTTTAATAAACGTAATTTTAAGGGAGGTTGAGCTTAGTGGATCTTCTACTTGAATGACGACTCGTCTGGGTACTTCCACCTTACAGAAGACCGCAGTGAAGTAGCACTTCGTAACTGTTGTGTTATGTTTCTGCTGGTGAGTAAGAGCTCAGCTCAGTTGGGGAGGGAAAAAAAGTAAAAAAGTAAAGTATCAGCCTATTAATGTCCCACTGCAGGGCAAAGGCCTCCATCATTTGAAATCATGTTTTCGTTACAAAGATGGGTTATGGCCTTATCACCACGCTTGCCAAATGCGGGTTGGCGATCACAAACTCGAGCTGTGTTCAGAAAAATCAACACAAATTTTTGCCCGACCCGGGAATCGAATCCAGGACCTCGAAATCACGGCCCGGTACTTAAACCACTAGACCATTGAGGCGTTGGGAGGGAAAAATCCATGTAAAATATCTTGATAGACAAAATTGAACTATATTAATGGCTCAAGCGAAATAATAATAATAATAAATTCCTTGGACTAACACACCAATTGCCTAGCCCCAAACTAAGCTCGAAGCTTGTACTATGGATGCTAGGGAACGGATAGACATACTTTAATACATTTATAAACATCCATGACTCGAGTACAAATGCCAATGTTCATCACACAAACATTTGCCTCTAGCGGGATTCGAACCCGCGACCTTTGGTTTTGTAGCCAGGGTCTCTAGCCACTCGACCAACGGGACGGGGAACGGGAAATATAATTCATACTCACAATAATACCAGAAACATCAATATAAAACAGTTCGCTGTCAGTCTTGTTAAGTTTCTTGCACAGGTCCAAAGTGTTGGGGTTATGGAACAACCATTCGGAGAATATAAACTTCTCCAGACGATTGAGAGAGGACCAGACGTTCCGGTTCAGACGGAAGAGGCTGGAATAGAGAATATTGTGGTGATTATTTAACTGGATTATTAATGGATTGATAAATAAAAAAATGCTCCTTCATTTATTTTAAATTTGAGGTTCTCTGATTCTTTTTTTATTTTTTGAAACTTAGAATTATATTTGACGGATCCATTGGTCTAGTGGTCAGAGACCATGGCTACAAAACCAAGGGTCGCGTGTTCGAATCCCGCTACATTTGAACTCGATTCATGGATGTTTATAAAAGTATTTAAGTATGTATATCCGAGTTCTATGTTTGCTTTCTTAGAACAAGGTTCGTGCTTAGTTTGGGACTAGCCAGTCCAAGGCATTAATTTCTTTGAGACTTTTTTCCTCATTTTGACAATGAGGGTGTTTGCGATATAAAAATCCGATAGATGAAAATACGTGAGTAAGCGTGAGGTCTAACTTCTATGTCATTGGTGAATTTTGACATATCTGTCAATGTCATGTCAAAATGCATCAATCACATACCAGTTAGACCCTACGCATCTCTACTGCCATCAAGCGGATCTTTCACTCGCAAAACCCCTCATTGTTTTTTTTATATTATTGATATTTATTACGTAAATAAATGCTACTAACACACTTATTGCCTAGCCCCAAGCTAAACTCGAAGCTTGTACTATGGATCCTAGAGAACGGATATACATACTTTAATACTTTTATAAACATCCATGACTCGAGTACAAATGCCGATGATCATCACACAAACATTTGCCCCTAGCAGGATTCAAACCCACAACCCTCAGTTTTGTAGCCAGGGTCTCTAGCCACTCGACCAACGGGCCTATGCTAGCTTTCTTAGAACAAGGTTCGAGCCGAGTTTAGAGCTATGCAGCAGGGTATTTGACACCAAAGTCAAATGACTTTCTTTTATGAACTGTCATAACTATTCCAAACTATGAAGTTAGTATGGAAATAGCACAGTAAGACAAATCGTTCTCTAAATGCGACGAAAACAAACGAATACATTGGATACTAAAAAGAGTCTTCTTTTTGTAGAAAAGTATTGTGAAATTAATAGTGATATGTGTCAATATCGCTATTAGTGTGTTAGTAAAAAGGCATTTATTGAATTGATCAATATCAATAAATGAAAAAAATATCAAACACCATTATACATACATAGCCCGTCCTCCGGTGAGTCTCAACATTGTATCGAGCAATATAGCCGGGAAGAAGTGAACAAAGATGGCCGACAACTTGAACAACCAGAGAGAAGGGAGGAACTTCAAGTGCGGGTACCTGAAATATATTTAAAAACATTAATTTACCGACCAAAACTTATTATTAATCTTTCCCAAAATTATATATAATATTATAAAGAGGAAAAATTTTGTATTTATGTATGTAACAAATAATCTCAAAAACTTCTGGACCGATTTGAATAATTCTTTTACTGTTGGCTAGCTACCCTCTCCCCGGTGAACATAGGGTACTTTTGATCCCAAAAATGTGGGGGGAAGGGAGAAAGAAATAACAATATTTATTATTATTACTCACTAGCGGCCCGTCATGCGTCACACGGTTTCACCCGCGTCCCGAGGGAACATTTCCCCGTACCGGGATAAAATATAGCCTATGTTACTCAGGGTGAATGTAGCTTTCCAATGCCCAAAGAATTTTTGAAATCCGTCCAGTAGTTTTTAGTTTATTCGTTACATACAAAAATACTAATCTTTCCTCTATACAATATTAGTAATAGGTAATGTAACTCACCAAACGGCTCCCTTAAGTGGGTACTGGTGCAGTATCGGGTTGATCTGAGCTTCGATCAGAGACCAACGGAACGGCTTGCAAGTTGATGTCGAGCAGTGGTACACGGTGAGACCGGATCTGAAATTATATACAGTAGTTTTATTATTTAGGATCAAATAATAATTGTAAGGCCAAAGGGTTGTTAACACATTTCAATATTAATTTCACTACACTATAAAGTACAAATTATAAACCAAGAAAAAAACATCTGATTTGAGGGGGGCGATTGAACAGTAACGGTAGCTTAATTGGTAAGAGCTCTTGCCTGGAATGCAAGAGGTGTTGGGTCGAAAAACACCCACCTGAGATTAAATTCATTTCTCTGTGATTATTATAATTTAAAGACTAAATACTATACTACGGGCCGGTGGGCGTACACAGGGCGCTAAGTATGTTATTTAATGACAGCCCGACGATTGACAAGTAGGTCAAAGTATCTCAAATGTGCTACCATTCCGATTGTACTACATATTTATCATTACTCGATTTTGGTACGTTAAAAATAAAATTAACTGAATCGCCCCCCCCCCCCTCGGCTTATTAAATTCTTTATTTTCCCCCTAGCCCACAGCCTGGGTACCCCCTTACGGGCCTATCAATAATGTGATAGTATAGTACTCAGAACTCACTTCTCTTTAGCCGCATTCCACCCAGCCACCAGTAGTTGGTTGACCACCACATCCACTGGGATATAATCTGCGATGTTGTCTTTTGCGAGAGGCAGACGACGCACCACACCTAGAAATATGTGAAGAAAATTATTATTTACTAGTTTTTACCCGCGGCTTTGCCCGCGATATCAACATTCTTGTTTTATCCCATGGGAGCATTTAATCGGGATAAAAGTATCCTATCACCTAAGCCAGCCTATACACTTCTTGAAATTTTGACATAATGCCTGTATACAAAATTTCATAAATCCGTTCAGAAGTTTCGGCGCGATTGACGGACAAATATCTTAAATTTATCACAATTAAAGAAAACCGAACGGCGGCGCTAGTGTGCGAACTGCACTCCGTTAAATTACTGACGAAATGACTCTTCGCCTTTTTTTTTAAATGTGATGTTGAGGCAAACAAACAACAGAGTCACCTGATGGGAAGTGATCACCGCTGCCCATGGACATCAACAACCGCCCAAGGGTCGTAGATGGTTAGGTTAGGTTTTGTCTGACAGTCAGTATTACCTTTGCTAGCGCCCATGAGGAATCCCTGAGGCCCCACTTTAGAGCACGTCCAACCGGGTACTGGTTCCTTCCATGCTGCCACAACTGAAAATCAAACAATTTTATATCATAACTCATCATCATCAGCAGCAGGTACTGAAAACTTGCTGAAAACACTATAGGTCCGGTTTTTTCGCATTAGAAAGAACGAAATATTGATATTTTATTAAAAGCACTTTTTGAGACAAGCGCAAATACGTCATAAAATATCATTTATTATTATCTCATTAATATCATTTATTTAGTTTAGTTTCTCTCATTCCTGTTTCAATTCTGTCAAATTCATTAAAGTTTGTCTCGTCTCCCATGTTGAAATTTGTATTTTTTAATTTTCAAATTGAAAAGCTGTTGTAACTTGTTGAATAATGTTTATCACCTCTGCTTCTTTGGTAACATAATATCTTATCTTTAAAAAACATACTATTGTCAAATTAGATAAAAATATTAAAAAACTTTACTTACTCATTGTAGGTCTGACTATAGTGCAAGGGAAGATATCTGAACACTTCACAACTTCATGTTCGGCCAAGTGCTTGGTGAAAGTGTATGTATTCGGATGATTGCCAAGGATCCTGAAAAATATATTTTGTTAACATCCATCAGTTAGGGCATTCAATCTCGATCGATAACAATGATATTATATTATATAAGTTTGATTCTTCATAGATTTGCATAATTCTTGTGCAGGGATTTTTTTCTATTACCCAATATTAGTTTTTATAATTTCGAAAGTATCGAAACCTCGGGAGATCTCGACTTGTCTATGATGGAGATCTCGAGTACGCCAATCTCGACTCTATGCTCATGGTGCGAGATCTCGATTTGTTAACCTCGAGTCGCGATTGCATTCCCTACCATCCATATAAAATAAAAACTTTTCTACTAATAATAAAAAGTTTCCCCAGTCATATTCCATAACTGGGATCTTGACCATTGAGCAAAATGGAGCACACAACAACTCTTTTTGTAATCATAAATGACTACCTATCTTATAGTGTGCAAGATTCTACACAATCTTTTCCTTCGCTGTAAAGCTAGTATGAATTCTGAACATAAAGTAAAATAAAGTATCAGCCTATTAATGTCCCACTGCAGGGCAAAGGCCTCCATAATTTGAAATCATGTTTTCATTACAAAGATGGGTTTTGGCTTAACCACCACGCTTGCCAAATGCTAATTGGTGATCACAGGCCTAAGCTATGTTCGGAAAATCCGATACAATTGCCAGACCCGGGAATCGAACCCTGGACCTCGACCCACCGCCCAGTATTTAAACTCCTACACCATTGAGACGAATTCTGAACATAGGCCTAAATATAAGGGACAAATATACTAATTTTATATTAAACATACTTAATTCACTTTAAGCCATTTCATAAGATCCATAATAAATACAAAAAAAGTTCTATTATGAAGTAGGAACACACCAGGCTGAAATTATGTGACCGAATTTCAGCGGCAATGCATTTCCTATGCAACATTACGCGACATAATTTCGGCATAGTGTCGTATTAAATTTAAATAAAATACATTGCTGATGTAGTCAAGCCGAACTTCGGTCGCGTTTTCTGTCTAGTGCGTTTCTATACCTACTGTTAAAATTACAATAATTTGACTAATGAGGACAAGAAAATACTTACTTAGGCTCAATCTCAGCAAGGGCATCATCGGGCAGGGTCCCCACAAGTGAGATGACTCTCTCCGCATCAACATCTTCCGGTATGTCATACACACGCTCATGGGCTTCCTTCAGGTAGGAGTTTACGTATCCTGATGACACGTGGATCAGCACCTGAGAAGGAAACCACCTTTGTAGACAATAAATAAATTGTTATTCTTATTCTTATTAAACAGGAGTTTTTAAGGTCAATATGTTTGAATGTGTAAGGGAGGCAAAAGAACAAGAGGTTCACCTGATGGTAAGTGATCACCGTATAATGGATATCAACAACTGCACAAGGGTCACAGATGCCTTGCCTGCCTTTAAGCCCTGATACCCTCCCCCAACTGAGCTCCGGCGACCTCACTCGCAATCAGAATCATAGCACAACAGTTACGACGTGCTATTTTGCTGTGGTCTTCTGGATGGTAGAGGTACTTCCCCAGACGAGCGGCTCATTTGACCGGAAGTTCCACTAAGCTCTTCCCCTCTTGAACAGATCAAGGTATTCAGGACCTACAAATGTTAACCAATAAGGCATGCAGAAAATAAATAAAATACCTTCAAATTCTTCATCACTTTACACAGCTCAGTAACTCGTCTGGTCCCCAACAGATTGATATTGACAGTCGGCCGCAAACTCTCTTGGAAGTCGAGCGTAGCTGCCGAGTGAATGACAACGTTGACATTGTCGATCAGTGTCTGACGATCTGCTGGGCTGAGTCCGAGGTCGTTCTCACCGACGTCGCCTGCTACCGGGACGAGCTTTTTGAATATCTCTGTTGTTGATTTTTCTATTAACTTTTCGAATATCTGTAATTGAAAAGGAATGTTGTTATGTTATTTATAGGGCAAATATGAGGTGATTGATTGAAAACTTAACAATTGCAAAAAAGATTTTCAATTTCTTATAAGAGATGAACTTCTTAGCTATCCATGGATTCTACGTGCGGGTGCGGGTCCATCGTGTGGAACAGAGAGGAATGTCAGTCGGCACCAAAATTAATTACACCTTCTCCGAACTAGGGGTCATCACTTTATTGCTATCATGGTCACACTATTGCTACAATTGACAAGTTAAAACACCAGATAAATCAGGGAGCAATGAATATCATTAATTGCTCCCTGATTTATCTTCCAACATTTTATTGGGTCTGTTGCATTCTCCGCCATTGCTTCTGAGCTGAGATTAGCCTGGTTACTGGAGTGTTAAAAATCCTCGTTATTTGCCATCAAACATGTTTTGTTACAACAATTAAAAGTTGTTTACTTGTTAAGACAATTAAGAAAAAATATGCCAGTATAATTTACAACTTTTTTCTAGTGACAAACCGAACTTACCGGGTTCTTAGGAAATTCCTGAAGCCTCTCAGATATTTCTTTGTTCTTCTTAGGTCGCATGAGCAAGTATAAATTCCCAACATCAGGAATAGTTCGTAATATCTTCTCGATTAAACATAAACCAACGAAACCGGTCCCGCCAGTGATGAAGAAGTTCTTCCCCGCGTAAAACGCCCGTACTTGAGAGTCGTCAGGCATTTTGTTCAGGTTATTCACTGGAAAATTCAGAGAAAATACGCAATTTAAGTATTTTAAAACTTTTTGCAAGTATTACAGTTATTTGAGGAAGCCAAAGGGAGACAAAAAATATTTAACGTAAATAGCTGTCAAATTGATTGATATGTCATCCTTTATTATTTTAACGTTTGGTTTGAGAGCTTTTGTTACTGTTCTAGACTGTATTATTATTTTTTAATTAATTAATATTATCAATACCTAATTGTTCTACTTGTACTTTTCACATATTCCATTATTAAGAAATTTTAATCAGGCAAAATCTATTATAAAAGTGCATGCCGCATGTTACCAACTGTTTAATGTCAAAGCTTGTATGTTATTTTGAAAAAAAAGCAAGTTCAAAACTTTTTGTTTCGTTCTCAATAACTAAAATTTTTTTTACACATTATTACTATTGACATACACAATAAGATGTTTTTCTTGCGTAATAAGCTAATGACCAGCCAATGCCAACCAGCTTCACTCGACAATTTTTCCTTGTTTCCACAATGTCAGAAGCCTTGCAATGTGATTTTGTTAAACATAAGTAAAGTTTTGCATTCCTCCCACGAAAGCAGACATCAATAGAGTTAACTCATCATCATCCTAGCGTTTGTCCCGGTCGCGTCCTCGGCCATTGCCTCGGAGTCCAGGGTCCGCTAATAGAGTTAACTATTGGTAATTAATAGGCAAATACATTTTACTATCCAATAAATCAATGAAGCGCTTTGTAACATCCTGTTTTTTTATAATAATTTATTATGTCCTGAAAAGTAAACACCGACTAGAAAATACGTAGGTATTGTAGGTACAAATTGTACAATAAAGGTGATTGATGAGATATTTTGCCTTTTTTGCCATATCTTAATCATATACCTATATACCTAATCGTAGGTTATTTCTAATGGATCTATCGACGATTTTGTATATAAGACGGTTGCAACTTCTACGTAAATAAGGCGACCCGCTCTTGGTGCAATGGTCCAGAAGTTGACTATAGACCAAGTGGTCGCGAGTTCAATCCCCGGCACAGGACATACGTTTGTGTGCATGAACATGTCTGTTTGTTCTGGTCTGTGATTTATAAGTAGGTAGGTATCTATATTTTTGTAAATATAAAAAGTATTTAAGTACATACAATACACAGTAACATACATCAAATATGTACATAACTAATTAATTGGCTATTGAAATACTTCTAATGTACTAGGACTAGGTATGTTGTATGTACTTTTTTACTACGTACGTTATGATTATGAGTATGACTCACTGATTCAGCCAATGTCAAATGTTTAAGTCGAGAATTTAATCACTTAACTTAATAAACATATTGATATAAATACATATTTTGATTCTGTTTAGTTATGTATTTTCAACTATAAATTCCGAATGGACTATTCAATTAATTGCAAAACCTATAGAATCTATTTATTAGATTTAATGACATGTAAGTAGGTCTTAATTCCTCAGAATCTAACAATAGATTTTTTGTTACGTAAATGCAAAGGCACCTACTCAAATATGCAAGCTATTTGTCATTGTTTAACAAAACAATGCGATTTGACAAATTATTCTGTTATGAAGACATCATTTTTAATTAACATTTTAAATCAATACATCTTTTAGATAATCTATAATTCTTTACAATGTGACACAAGTGGGATATTGATTTGTTAGTTTACTAATAAACTTCTCTAAAAATAACTATTATACATATCTACTAACTATTCACTCTCTGTTTAACCCTTTGGTTGACTGGTAGAGAATGCCATGAGGCGTCCGCCTTTGTAATATTTTTATATCGTAGGTACAACAAAGCTTAAATAAATTATATAAATGTAAAATTAACTACATAGCAGCCGCCCTCAACTCCGTCCGCGTGGAATAAGTTTTCCGCGCCCATAGTGCTAAACCTATACCTAGTACCTACTAAATATAACTTTAAGCCTTCCAAGAGTAATGCCTATCAAACGCAAAATATATTTTTCCTTTCGAACCTGTAGTTAGTTCCTGAGATAAGTGCGTTCAAACAAACAAACAAACTCTTCAGCTTTATTATATGAGTAGGTATAAATAAAGACGATATCTCATAAAAGCTGAGGTTTCAAGCTTTCAAATGATATCATTATTATTAATTTAAATGTAGTCTTAGTACTTTTACTGGATGCTCGCCAGTGTAAATTAATTCGCAATTTTTTTTTCAATAAATTTCCAAAAAATAATTTAGTGGTGATTTAACCATTATGATCATCATCATCAGCCTGTTTTACTAGCTAGACCCCACCACCGATAACGACCCCACCCATGATATGGAGTTATATGCCAAAACTTCCCATCCCCCGGAATGTCCCTTAGTAGCTTTTTACGGCACCCAGGGAGTACAGAGTAGTGTTAATTAATCTAAAATTGTTTTAGGCAGACAATATTATTATGGTACTAGGTGGAAGTAGGAATTAACCGTAATTTTTGCATTCAAGAGTTAGAACGCTTTTGGTAAATCTAGCCTAAATTGCAAAGTTCCAATGCTATAAACATTCAAGGCCGCCATTTTTAGGGTTCCGTAGCCAAAATGGCAAAAAAACGGAACCCTTATAGATTCGTCATGTCTGTCTGTCTGTCTGTCTGTCTGTCCGCCAGTCTGTCACAGCCACTTTTTTCCGAAACTATAAGTACTATACTATTGAAACTTGGTGAGTAGATGTATTCTGTGAACCGCAACAAGGTTTTCACACGAAAATAGAAAAAAAAAATAAAAAAATGGGGGGTCCCCATAGTTAGAACAGAAACTGAAAATATTTTTATTCATTGAACATATACGTGTGGGGTATCTATGGATAGGTCTTTAAAAAATATATTGAGGTTTCTAAGCTCATTTTTTTCTTAAGTGAATACTTTGCGTGACAGACTCTTCCAAAGTGGAAAAAAGTGTGTCCCCCCCCTCTAACTTCTAAAGTAAGAGGATGATTAATCTGAAATAAATATATAATGTACATTACCATAAAAACTACCAACGAAAATTGGTTCGAACGAAATCTATTCACTAGTTTTTTTAATACGTCAAAAATTGAACTTGTACGGAACCCTCAGTGCGGGAGTCCGACTCGCACTTGGCCAATTTTTTTAAACATACTCTCCGTCCGACTGCTAAAAAGTTTTTGATCCACTTTCTAAGCACGCTCGCGGGTCAATGAACTTACCAGCCGTGGCGCGAGTCGGCCATTATGAAATAAAAAATCCGCTAGTTTGATTAATTCCATGTTATTATGCAAGGTGGAATTTATTCTATTTTTAGACCTCGACCTCTTTGATGGTTACATTTAATGTTTATGTGTCTGTGTCTTGTTGCTGCCGTACTACACAAAACTAAATTGCCATTTTTGGAAGAAGGTTCATTGTAAGACAAAATGGAATTTTGTTTCGGTGAAAAGCAGGACTTAGTAGGATTTATTTTATTTTCTTTTTATTTTATTTATTTCACGAAAATCATGTTTACATTAGGTATATACTTATATCTGGTGACTCTGCACTAAGCAAAATTTGCTTGTATCGCAGTAGCCAATTCACTCCGTCTACAATGTTAACGTAAACATGATAATATATTAGTAAGTACTAACTAAAATATATAAAAATAATACCTACAACACATTATATTTATTGTTAAACCTTGTATTTTGTCATGCATGGGCAGACGCGGCGGCTAGGTAACCAATGACCATGTCAAGTCCATAAACATAGGTAGCTTAGGTTTCCACTAATAATCCCTTACCATGCTTGAATAGGTCGATGTTGATTATTATAAATATTTGCGATCAAAAAGAAACTGTCGAATTTCTTGCCATTTCTTCTCTATAGATTACCTACTGCGTTTCGTCGATGGTAGAGTCATTCTATATTGTGATAAATTATTGACGAGGTATTAAGTGCCTAGCTGCCATCATCCTCCTAGCATTTATCCCGTTTCTGTGCGGGACCTTCGTAACCCTTAGAGGCGAACCAGACAGATTGGATCATGGTTACACATTCAAATCTAACTGAACTTAAGTCAGAAACTATCTGAATTTGCAGGTTTCCCGGTGTCTTCCCTCACCGCCGAGCTAATGGCATAAATTCACACGTAGATTTTCGAAAAATCCAGCGGTGTGGGCCCGGATTCGAACCGCGGACCTCACGTAGGTAACTATGTGAGGTCCCCCGTTTCGAACCACGGACCTCACGTATGTGAGGCACGGTCCATTACCACTAGGCTTAACTGTAGCTTACTTAAATAAAGTACCTATGAGTGTATTTTAATTTTGAATAGACTCCTGCGGATACCTCAGCAAAGCAAGGAAAGATCGGTACCCGAAACGAGGGAGTGATGCAAACATAGACATGACATTTTAAGCACGTTACGTATACCTACATAGATGGACATACATTAACAGTGCGGAAGTGAAAGTATGTGTGGTCAAGCGAATGTATGACTAAGTGCACTATACATAGCCTTTGGGGTCATGGACCTTTGGCAATCATAATACAACACGATAGATTTAGACTTAATTAAACTTGTTTTATAGTAAGCCAGTTTCGTCGTAAAGTCCCAGGCTAGATTAACACTTTCTTATGTAAGACGGAGTAAACCAGCAAATGCTTCACTTTTTTTATATCCGCTGTCCTTACCATTATTTCACCAAATCGGTGATTAACCCAACCTGATGGTAAGTGATCACCGCCGCCCATGGTCATAAACAACTCGACAAGGGCCGCAGATGCGTCGCCTGCCTTGAAGACCCTATACCCTCCCCAATTGAGCTCTGGCAACCTTACTCACCAGCAGATACATAGCACGACAGTTACGAAGTGCTACATCACTGTGGTCTTCTGTAAGGTGGAGGTACTATCCCAGCGAGCGGCTCATTCTAGTGGAAGTTCCACTAAGCTCTACCTCTTTCAAAACTACCCAATTTCTTTATTTTTTCCCTTTAATGGACTCTATGAGTATCTCTTGTCTATAACATAAATTAATTGATTATTTAATTACATTCTTGGTACTAAAATAAAAACCTCTTTCGACCCTTAGAAAGATTGTTAGTGATATTGATTTACAGGGAATATTTTATACAGGAACATTTAAACAAGACATTATTTAAGAACACAAATCTGTGAATTTTCCACAGTTAAAAAGAGCACAAACGTCAAAAAGGTATGTCGTCATAAGGCAACTAAAATTAAAATAATCATACGGTCAGATCATCTGAAGGTGGCCTCTGAGTCCATTTTGTTTACGTAAGGTTGTTTTTAAGTCAACTCGATATTTCCACACATCTGGTAAAACAAGTTCCGATGACCATTGGAAGCCATGAGTATTTGCAAATAAAACACGGTTATGGCTGACTCGATCGTTTATTTTGACGTCAATCATTACATCTTTGACGAGTGGTGGTTAAAGGTTATTTCCATGAAGCGGTCCTGCGTTTGGTACCCTAACGCAATTTCATTTTTAGAGTAGAAAAGTATCGGTATGTTAATTTAAATAAAAATATATTTTATAGGTTATCATTTCTATTAGGTTTTTTTTATATTACACAACATCACATACATTGATCTGATTCCGTGTTAAGTAGCCTAAGCACTTGTGTTAAAGACATCAGAATCAACAGTGGTATTACAAATATACTTAAATAGACACATACAACACACAGACCAGGACAAACAGACATGTTCATGCACACAAATGGAATCGAACCTGCGACCTCTTGTATAATAGGCAACGTCTTGACCATTACACCAAGCGGGTCGTCAGAATTTAATTGGTAAGTATGATTTATTATTAAAAATTTTACACCACGCTACGGAAGCGCTGCACATCTCTGGTGCGCAGGGTCCGGGGCAGCCCCAACATCATCCTGCAAATGTTCGCGCATAGGTTTGACTGTCGGTACGTGAACCATTGTTATATGGTTCATGTAATGACTAATAAACAGATCATGAGAATTAACATGCAATGAATTGATTATTAGGGTTCCGTAGCCAAAATGGCAAAAAAACGGAACCCTTATAGATTCGTCATGTCTGTCTGTCTGTCTGTCTGTCTGTCCGCCAGTCTGTCACAGCCACTTTTTTCCGAAACTATAAGTACTATACTATTGAAACTTGGTGAGTAGATGTATTCTGTGAACCGCAACAAGGTTTTCACACGAAAATAGAAAAAAAAAATAAAAAAATGGGGGGTCCCCATAGTTAGAACAGAAACTGAAAATATTTTTATTCATTGAACATATACGTGTGGGGTATCTATGGATAGGTCTTTAAAAAATATATTGAGGTTTCTAAGCTCATTTTTTTCTTAAGTGAATACTTTGCGTGACAGACTCTTCCAAAGTGGAAAAAAGTGTGTCCCCCCCCCTCTAACTTCTAAAGTAAGAGGATGATTAATCTGAAATAAATATATAATGTACATTACCATAAAAACTACCAACGAAAATTGGTTCGAACGAAATCTATTCACTAGTTTTTTTAATACGTCAAAAATTGAACTTGTACGGAACCCTCAGTGCGGGAGTCCGACTCGCACTTGGCCAATTTTTTTTTTATTTATATTGATTATTGATTATTTTTTATTTATACTTAGTTATTTAATTTTTATTTTCTATAATTGCATGACTTAAATAAATTTTATGTTCTGTGTATGTTGATTTAATCTGTAATGTGATTTAATTTGTTATTTAATTTGATTTTGAAATGTGTTTGTTTAAATTATAGATATGACATTATTTGAGCGTGTATTAGTTATGATCCTTGTTGGTTGAAATAAATATATTCATTCATTCATTCATTTGATTCATAGCAAAGGTTACTTAATGGAGTTAATAGACCATAAAAAACTCATAAAAATAGTTGCTTAATTTAGATCTATATGACTACAAAAAAATGGTTTCTTCAAAATAATTAGGTGTATCGAGTTTATGGTTGCCTTCCATTAGCTCAAGCTAAATGGTATTGAATTTACAAGAAACAATTATTACGTCTGACGTCTAGTATTTATAATGAATGAGTATTTTGTGTGCGATCTCATACCGTTATGACGTTATTAACATAAAAAAAATTGGCCAAGTGCGAGTCGGACTTCCGCACTGAGGGTTCCGTACAAATTCTATTTTTGACGTATTAAAAAAACTACTGAATAGATTTCGTTCAAACCAATTTTCGTTGGTAGTTTTTATGGTAATGTACATTATATAATTATTTCAGTTTTATCATCCTCTTATTTTAGAAGTTAGAGGGGGGGGACACACTTTTTTCCACTTTGGAAGGGTCTGTCACGCAAAGTATTCACTTTAGAAAAAAGTGATGAAAGAAACCTTAATATAATTTTTATAGACCTATCCAAAGATACCACACACGTATATGTTCAATGAAAAAAAAAAATTCGAGTTTCAGTTCTGACTATGGGGACCCACCACATTTTTCATTTTTTTTCTATTTTGGTATGAAAACCTTGTTGCGGTTCACAGAATACATCCACTCACTAAGTTTCAACAGTATAGTACTTATAGTTTCGGAATAAAGTGGCTGTGACAGACTGGCGGACAGACAGACAGACAGACAGACAGACAGACAGACAGACATGACGAATCTATAAGGGTTCCGTTTTTTTGCCATTTTGGCTACGGAACCCTAAAAAGACATTGATGTGTTTCGCATATCTACCGTGATTCCGTTACAAGTCGGTTATTATAATTGGTAATAAAAGCTATTAGAATAGATATTAAAGTTATTTGTTATCAACAGTCGCTCAATTGTAACAACCAGGCTGGTCGATCCAGGATCATAGTCGTAGCGTAGGTACCCTGGGCTGCGAGGCAATGGCCGAGGATGCAACCGGGGAGGCGCTAGGAGGATGATGATACCTATATGTTTTTTGTTATTGTTTATAATTTGTCAGGAATACGATTGATATTTTCACTTAAAAATTACTTTACACCCTAAACTTCTTAACCATCCGAAATCGATAATAAAATACATCTACTCTTAGAATATGTTTAAACAACCTTAAATCCCGTGTGGCTATGTATACCTACCTATGAGCTGTAAACCCCAGGTGAGATTTCCATTAACCAAATTAATTCATCGTTAAGCAAAACTGCATGAGTAGGTAACTCTGCATAAGAAGGAAAAAATCACATCAAATCTTTTTACATACAAACTATAGTAATTTTCCTAACCACAGCTCTCAAACTACCAGAGAATCGTCTTACAAGCCATAATAACGGATTCACGTAACTTTAAAACAATTTAAAAACTTTCCACTTCCGAATAGTTTTAACATTTTAAAATTCGAACTTTCAAATCTGTTAAACTCACCTTATTCAAAAATGGAACACAAACGTGATTTAAGCACAGATTAAAAATATTGTTTTGTTTTTTTTTATAACTTGAGTAGGACGCGGGCGTTCGCGAACAGGGCGCGAGTTATACTAACCTAACTTGTTAAGTTCTTTGCTTGAATTGACTGGTTTAAAACTGGCTAAGTTCGAGTCGCAATATTGTTCCGAGGTTTTAATGTAGCTTTTCCTCTAGGTACCTACTTTGGCACTAGCCTAGGCACTTCCTTTTTTTTTACAAAAAATTTAGAAACCTTTAAAACTTTAAAATCTATTTTATATCTCACTTCATCATCATCATCATCATCCTAGCGGTCGTCTCGGTTGCTTCCTCGGCTATTGCCTCGGAGTCCAGGGTCCGCTTTCCTGCTCTTTCTAGGGCTCCACTACGCACGTATCGAATAAAAATATTATTTACACACTAGCGGCCGCCCGCGACTCCGTCCGCGTGGATTTCGATTTCCAATATCCTATGTGTTATTCTGATGTATAAGCTATATTGTGGTAAAGTTTCATTCAAATCCATTCAGTAGTTTTTACGTGAAAGAGTAACAAACATCCATACATCCATACATACAAACTTTCGCCTTAATAATAGTACTTAGTTGGATTTATTTATATTGTGTAGAGTACAGAACCCTAAAAAAACAAAAAATTACTCGAATTGAGAAACGTCAATTGAGATTGCGCAATTTACATAAATGGAATCGACGACAATGTTACTTGTATTATGTTCATTATTGTGTCTATATTTTTTCATGAGTCACATTTCCTACGTAAGCATAGTTTTAAATCTTAAGATATGCCCTCGTCATACTTCTATCCGCTCCAACACAGGCCTATTAATGTGAAGCGAATGTTACATCAAATCGCTTAGTGACCGTAGTTACAGACATAAATCACATTAATCAAAATAATGCGACATTTTTCTCGTGTCAGGGCTTGTCTTAGGAAGTAAATTAAAGTACCTACCTACTTACCTACGTAGTGTTTGTTTACATTAAGAATTACCCAGTTAGCACATTTATGAGCATACTGTACATACTTACTTCCTTACCGCGAATTTACGCAATAGTATTAAGTTCGTTCAACCAATATATTGATTGAGGTATATAAACTCACTACGTAGGTATAGAGTGGACATCGAGAAAAAGATATACCTATACGCTAATTTGGTGGGAAACGGGCGGAGAATTAAGTTATTTTATTATCGCCTTATTCTTTCATCAACTTCTTTTTCGTCCTGGAATGATTTGTATATGTTTTGCAAACATAAGATGGCATTTTTTATATTTGGCATTTTTAAAAATTGTACAATAGACGACAACTATTGTCCACGGACAACAGTGCGTATAAGAAAATATTTCTTCGAGGTGTCTACTCTATAATTATGTACTTACTTAGTAGTAATGCCTCAAAAAGCCTGCCAGTAAAGATGTTTTTCTTTTTCTTTTTTAGTTCATCATTTATTTTTGCATGATTGGCGTAGCATGTAAACTAGAAAATATTTTGTATCTTCTGTGTATACCATGTTTAAGTATTTACTTAA
This sequence comes from Nomophila noctuella, assembly GCA_958496325.1. NCBI lineage: Eukaryota > Metazoa > Arthropoda > Insecta > Lepidoptera > Crambidae > Nomophila > Nomophila noctuella. The sequence continues at coordinate 3,465,725 of OY292511.1, read as the reverse complement.
ACATGAATTAATTTGAATCATTTAAAAACTTTTCAGGTAGGATAAAAAAATAAAATGACACTGATAAATTCGCTACATTTTAATCCAGTAATTCTTAAAAATACAAATTTGTGGACATCATTACTCTAACATTACGATATAATTATTATAAATAATACTACATACATACTACGTAGGGTAAGTTCGCCTGTTTGCGTCCATCGCCCGGTTCGCGTCCACTTTTTTTTTAAATCCTCGAAAATAAGTAAACTGCTACATCAATCAAACGAAAAATCATTACCTCTTATACCTGTATGTTTAATAGGCTAGCACATATAAACAAAAGGTCCGTACGTCAAACCAAAATAAAATGAAAAAATAATTTGTCCTTGCTGTTCAATAAAAAGTGCGCAAACGCGGGATTTTAAGAAAAAAAATAGTGTGCAGCGGCGCGTTTGATGGTAAGTATTTTATTGTTTCATATGTATTTTGGGAAACTTAAATATTTTAAAACTTTAATAATGAAAAGAGGAATAATATTAATTAAGAATTTGTTTATGTTTTTTATATTTAACTAATAAAATAAGGTGGACGCAAATTACTACATCAAATTTTCAAAATTTCCACTTTGCGTCCGGGTGGACGCATACTATAAACATAATAGACCAAATTGCGTCCACTATGTATTTTTGTTTAAAACAATTGACTTTCTTGTAAAAATAGTTTAAATGTTTACGTTCTTAAATGAAAAGTGAATATAATTTCTTCACCACTTATTTTGTCTTCTTTTTGATTTTCTGGCAGTTACCGCGACGTTGGTTCTTTGGTGTCCTTAGACGACGAAAGAATTCTCTTATTAGAAGATATTGCATCAAACCAATATTAAGTGATGAAAAGGAAACTCTCGCGAAGGAACTTACTCCAGAAATTCCTTTTACTTCATCATCAGCACCAACTGTATCGCTACCATCTTTTATACCCTCAGAGTCTTTATTACAACCATTTTCAGCCACTACACATAAAGGAACCACTGATTACTTTAAGCACCACCTGATGCTGACCAGCTGACCTATATTTTTAACAATGTCGGAAAAGATAATAGGATCCAGCAACCAAACCTTCTGCTGCATGAAGAAAGTAGGTATCAGGAAAGAAAAGCAGGAAGCGCATTATTATTAACCAATACTGATCTTAGATTAAAATTAGGATTCGTCCATTGCTGTGGAAGGGGGGAGGGGGCGTAGTAATATATTATGTTTATTTTGTTTCCGGCAAATATGTTGTGATGTGCAGACTTTATTAATAAAATTATGTTCATCTAGTGTCGTAGCGTGGGTAGGGGGGGGGGGGGGGGGTCTTAAAGCTCATGTATCACCAAGGGGGCGGGGTGTCAAAAATGGCCAAAAAACAATTCACACAAAAAATGGACGGCCCCTTAACATACATAGTTATCTAATTTAAGTTGAATCATTGTTAAGAATTAATTATTTAAAGTGATTACAATCTTAATTTTTATTTAAGATTTATATTCTTAAATAAAGACACTGATTGTATACAATCTTTCTTTGTTTTTTTCTTCATATCACCTCTATAATCCTTTACTAAACTGGTGGACGCAAACTGGTCCATGGGTGGACGCAATCTGGATTTTCGTGGACGCAAACTGGGAAAACGCCAAATTCCGATATTTTTTTTTTTTTAAATAAATACAAAGTGTTTTAAGCAAATTGGAAAGTTAATCTTAAAATAGACTATATACTGAACTCATTAAATAATTTTAAGATAGATACTACTGCTGGGTTATTTTTATTTTCGCCGTCAAACTTGGGAACTGCACTAAATGGACGCAAACAGGCGAAATGACCCTAGTATTTAAATTTAAAATATTCTAAGTGTCGAATTACTACTTCTTATTTTCTAAGTAAAAAAACTTGTTCTTTAAAAACTAGGAGAAATTCCCGATACAAAAACCAAACGTAAAAGAAAGCTATAGTTTTTCCAGAACCAAAGTATCAAGAGAAATAATGTATAACATGTCATTAGATTAAGACAATTTAATTTATGTATTTGTTTTAAACTGTCACAAAATAAAATGAAAGAACAAAAATAAATAATTAAAAAAACTCTGGACTAATGCAATTCACTGGCGTTTTCAAAGACAAAATGTACTTGATTCAAATCCAACTATTGATTTTAGTAAAATTACATATACAACTATAGGGAAGCAGGTTAATGACATTTAAATTATGGCAAGAACAAAGTAAAAGTTATGTCAATAATTTGAGCTTGATATGCACCGCAGTATATTATTATTAAAATAATTTAAATATGTATAATTTTAAATAAACTCATCTAAAGTTTCTCCATATTTACGTGATCACTACTTAATTAAAACATGTTTTTTAATACATAAATAAGTTATAAAACATCAGTTAGATTAATATTGCTTTGCCAATGAACTTGGCATTGAGTAGTTGTTACTAAAGACTAAGAATAAGAGATTATACAATTCAAGAAATGGCATAAATATTATTTTCAAAATTGTCTGACCTGCCTAATAATAATTATTAGTTGACCATATATTTAAATCGTTTTATATGGGGGTGGGGGGGGGGGGGAAGCTTACAGGACGAACAGAGCAGGTTGGCCAATGCAGAATATGCCGAAATTGATAGGCATTAACACTGACTTTTGATTATAAGAATTTACTACATTTTCAGTAAGCAATTCGCCTTTAAAATATTCGCAGAATATTTTGTAACACCATACATTGTAGCCATGGCTACATGTTGACAAGATGTTAAAAATGTTCCTTGATGTAAGGAAATAAATATATGAGACAAAACATACCTATAATAAAATTATACATATTATTTAAACATTACAATTGTGACATGTAGAAGGAACTATATTCTAAAATACATTGAATTATAATATAAATCTTAAAGCGCTAATTATTAAAATAATGAATGCAATTATACACTGTGCTTAATTTAAAATTAATCGTAACATAATTTTATGGCTGCAATCATAAAAATTAAACTATATAAAAATAACTCTCCTTAAAAAAATAATGTATAATACAAAAATTACACTAAAAATAAAAATAAATCATTCTCTTAACAAAAAAAATCTGCAATAGAAGTAGTTAGGTTCGAATTTTACATAATTTTTTGGCGTTTAAATTAAACAAATATACATATTAAATCTAGTTAAGTACCGGCTTGGAATGTATTTTTTAATTTCTTGTTAATTTAAAATAGTTGAGCCTTTACAGAGTTATTAATTAGTTTTTGTACCATTATAACTTATAATTTTGAGTTAGTATAAAATATTAAAACCTCAGTCATATTCTGTTAGTTACACTGTTGTTACCAACTTGCAAGTGCCAATGTTTTCAAGTAAATATTTTTATACTATAATAAATTAATGTCAAACAATCTATCTGCCAATAAATAATGTCCGCTGCCAACAAAAAACAAAAAATGATTTTAAATAATTTTGTTGAAAAATTAAAGCACTTTTCAAATTATATTTCACATTAGATATTCCTAACGCCCAATGCTTACACAAATTATCCATTAATCTTTTAATTACTAATACAATGTAACTCACTGCAATTCTGTGGGCCAATTGGATGCATATCACGAAGTACTATACACAAAAAAAGTAACATTTAAAAAGATCTCATTACAATGATTTTCTAAGCTCAGAGTGTTTACTCAACATCATCTGCTTGTGGCAGTCCTCTACTCTCCAAGTGCTCAAAAAATTATATTTAAATAAATAATAAATTCCTTGGACTAACGCAGTAATTGCCTAACTCCAAATTGAGTCCGAAGCTTGTACTATGGATGCTAGGGAACGAATGGCTAAAAAATAAAAATCCATAACTCGAGTACAAATGCCGATGTTCATCACATAAACATTTGCCCCTAATGGGATTCGAACCCGCGAGTCTCGGTTTTATAGCCAGGGTCTTTGACCACAAGACCAAAGGGCCCGTCTATATTTATATTGCCAACTTTTGTATTGTAACATTGTATTAATTATTAAACAAAATATAAATGGGTAATTTAATGGTATTTAAAAAATAATGATGAATACCTCGACTTAATTAATTCTCTGACAATAACTGAATTATATGGCTCAGACATGGCCTTTTTAAATTAATTATAATAATTAAAAAGATCTTATTGAGTATTCATAATAATATCATACAAATAAAAATTATAATACCTAATTACATTTACATATTTTATTTCATTAATGTAATTTCGAACTTCATTGTGATTTCGGAATACATTTTTAATGTATATTACTGTACTAGCGGCCGCCCGCGACTCCGTCCGCGTGGTTTCCGGTTTCCGCAAACGTAGGTATATACTATACCTATAAAGTTCCATACAAACATTAATCCCCTTTTTCATCCCCTTGGGGTGGAACATATAAAAATCCTTTCTAAGGGTATCTTTATGTTAGTAGCTTCATACATGCCAAGTCTCAGCCCGATCGGCTTAAAATTGACAAAGTTTCATACAAACATTAATCCCCTTTTTCATCCCCTTGGGGTGGAACACATAAAAATCCTTTCTAAGGGGATTTTTATGTCATAGTAGCTTTATGCATGCCAAGTCCCAGCCCGATCGGTTTAAAATTGACAAAGTTTCATACAAACATTAATCCCCTTTTTCATCCCCTTGGGATAAAATAATAGATATATACTATAGCTTATAACCTTCCTCGCCAAATACACTATCCAACACAAAAAGAATTTTTCAAATCGGACCAGTAGTTCCTGAGATTAGCGCGTTCAAACAAACAAACAAACAAACAAACAAACAAACAAACAAACTCTTCAGCTTTATATATTAGTATAGATTAGTAGCTTCATACATGCCAAGTCTCAGCCCGATCGGCTTAAAATTGACAAAGTTTCATACAAACATTAATCCCCTTTTTTATCCCCTTGGGGTGGAACACATAAAAATCCTTTCTAAGGGGATTTTTATGTCATAGTAGCTTTATGCATGCCAAGTCCCAGCCCGATCGGTTTAAAATTGACAAAGTTTCATACAAACATTAATCCCCTTTTTCATCCCCTTGGGATAAAATAATAGATATATACTATAGCCTATAACCTTCCTCGCCAAATACACTATCCAACACAAAAAGAATTTTTCAAATCGGACCAGTAGTTCCTGAGATTAGCGCGTTCAAACAAACAAACAAACAAACAAACTCTTCAGCTTTATATATTAGTATAGATATAGATTAATGAGAATTTATGTGTGAGATACAATTTGTAAAACCTAATAAATAAAAAAGCATTGGCTAGATCTGTAAAAAATATAAATTTATAACAAATCTTGTTTCGTCCATTACTACATAAGATAACAAAATTGTTGTGATTTTCAAACCAGTTTCTATCAGAATAGTCTCGATAAAATAATGGTCCATGACACTATTATGTTTTTCAAATATTATTTTAATAGAGCTTTTAAATAATTTATAATTAACAGATCTATGCGTTTATCCAATTTAATATTAAAGAGAGCAAAAGTATTCATGTATAAGAAAGATTTATATTAAAAATTAAAGCTTAAATGTAAAGCACAAAAAAAAATGTGATGACGTTTTGTGACTGTTGTTGTTACATAAAATTGTAGGCTCATTTTTTAACATATATGTTATGTTGTATAATAATATTGTATAATAACATTTTCTTAAACGGACGGATTTAATCATATAATTGCACTTACGGAATGTTTACGTTGTATAAAATTATTATAACATTATTAATCATAATTATACTTATTGCATAATTCCCATTAAATTTTAATAGGATTAATTGTATAAGTAAAGGCGTATTTTAAATTTTATATACCTAGGACATACTGAAAAGTCACAAAGATTTATTTTATTCACGGTTGGCTTTCAAAATTACGAATGTTGATATAATTATTATATGAAAAAAAAAAGAACATTTGAAGACATTTACACTGAGAAATAGGAAGGTTTAGCATTGGATTAAAATATAAGGATAATATTTTATATATTATTATATTTTATATTCAATACTTATAACTCGGATGAACGCTAGGCTGAAGAAGACAGTTTTTTTTAGGAAATTCAATTTTGTCTATGTAACTTCTCAGTAGCATAATTTATGAATCCAAAGCTCAATAATTGATTTTAAGATTCCTAGTCGAATGAACTACGATTCTAAACGTTACCACTAATATAAATTGAGACTAATTTGAGATACTTATTTTGTTTTTCTGATTTTTCGACTCCCATATTTCTTTTTTAGTATTTTTATTAATGTCTTAATACTGAATAGTTCTTAAATGTTTCTATTGACCGATAAACGGTTTTGTTTTGATTGTGTCTAGAATTTTTACCGTAGATTTGAAGAAATAAGTTCAGTTATTGCAATCTCTGTAGACTCGAATGTTGTACTCCACAAATGGTATCTTGTCTTCAGGCGTTAACTTGCAAAGGTCCTGTAACAAAAAATACTTTATTAGATTTTTATGACTGTTGTACCTTGAATCAAAAGTGTTCCATTGTTTTTTATCTAACATAGTATTTGCTGTAATTTAATTGATTAATTGCAGAATGTTTGCGAGGGAAACCCCTACCTCATAAATAATGAAAAATAAATAAATATCCCACAACACCACATACCTATATTAATCAGACTCAGATGATGAAAAACAGTGTTTTTGTCAGCTTGGTTGAGCCATCGAGTGTGACGACGACGAACTGGCTTAGAAAATCCTTACCTACAAGGGCCTGAAAGCGCCTCTGACTTTCTTCTTAAGTTTCAGGGCTCTTATGAACGTATAACTTTAAACTTTCGCGTTGCATTATAATTATTTAACATTACAACGGGACTAAACGCGATATTATTTTTATAAGTACATCAGTACTTACTGCTTGACGTTTCGGCTGCGATGCTGCAGCCGTGGTCACATGTGACTCATGTTCTTATGTCACGAGAGCAACAGTTACTCTCGTGATATGTTGTCATGACGATGGGCTAGTTACTAGCTTAGGTACCCATCGTCTTCTAAGCTAGCTCTTTCTAACACCAGATTCCGTGCTGGAAAAGGCACTAGAAGTAGCAGATGCCCTCAGGTCATGATGTTGCTTCCTCACCTCGAAAGGCATGAAGGAGCCCCTGATCTTGAGCGTCCTCCCGCCGCTGCAGCCCATGGCGAGGCTGACCAGCGTGGTCCAGCTGTCGGGCCCGGCGGCCAGGCGGCGGCAGCTGCCGGCCTCGTGGCGGCACGAGAACTAGTGCTTTAGGAGAATGAGCTCGCCTTAGGAGATAAGATGGAGCCCAGTGTCTTTTGGAGTCATCAGCTTGGTCTAACTATGGAGTGTGTTGGCAGGATGCTTGGAAAATCCTTACTAAAGATGGCAGAAAGGAGTTTCTAAGTTCCTTTCCAAGGTCTGGACAGAAGAGACACACCGAAACGGTTCTTCTTCAGTCCATTGTGAGGGTTACCAGGGTAGTCTATAACCTGTCAATGTAGCTCATACCTAACATAAAAAGCCGTGCAAGAAAAAGCACTAGGAGTATCACTTCCTCTTCTCTCCTCTTAGAAGTGGACGGCCTCAGGCCAGGTGGAGTGTCTTCATCTTGCCCAAGATAGCTGGCAAAAGCTTGATGCGAGTCACCGAGGATAAGCCAGATGAAGTGACTATTTACGAAAGAGAGCTGGCAGGAGCTGGGTGCGAGTCGCCGAGAATCGGCTATGGGAGAAATTGGGAGGGCCTATGTTCGGCAGTAGCCCGATGATGATAATGCTGTCTTACCTCAAAAGGCATGAAGGAGCCCCTGATCTTGAGCGTCCTCCCGCCGCTGCAGCCCATGGCGAGGCTGACCAGCGTGGTCCAGCTGTCGGGCCCGGCGGCCAGGCGGCGGCAGCTGCCGGCCTCGTGGCGGCACGAGGACTAGTGCTTTAGGAGAATGAGCTCACCTTAGGAGATATGATGGAGCCCAGTGTCTTTTGGAGACATTAGCTCGGTTAAGCCATGGAGTGTGTTGGTTGACAGAATAATAATAATAATAATAAGCCCCCTAAAGTCCAACCTAACGTCCACGCTTGACCATCTAAGCTACGTGGGGGGCGGACACCCGAATAAAATGTACCTTACGGGTGACTAATACGGCAATGGCACACCCATGATGATGGAGTTACGTAGTAAAAAAGTACTTTCAATGCCGCTTCCCGGGGGTGATCGCCGGGGCACATCTGGAGCCGACGCTGGATGTCTCAGTATGCGAACCGTCGGCAGCGAGGAGCTGAACAGGCGGGCCCTCGCTGGGGATTATCTCGAAAATGTGTCAGCCGAAACTTACTCCAATCCGTCATCACCACTATCATCCACCCATAGTTTATTTCAGTCACCTAGTTCATCTCCCCAGTTTTTTCAAGATGCAATATCATCTTCCTCATCAGACAGTACCCCAGAACCTGATAAACGGATTGTGAGATGTCGTAGGCCGCGGCCCGGGGATCGCCGGGGCACGTCTGGAACTGGCGCTGGACGTGACAGCATGCGAACCGTCAGACAGAATAGTTTTGATAAATGTGGCTACTTGCCCACATTATCAAGTTCACGTAGTATGCAGTTGGAGGATGTTGTGCAGAGGACACCTAGAGTCCCCTCACCTGCACCCACCACCAACAGCACAAGTACGCGCAGAAAATGGAGTTCTGATATGAATAAATTTATTTTGCGCACTTACCTTGAAATAACTCAACTAGAAAAAGACACAAAAGCCTACTTGCCCCATTTGTATGCAAAATTTATACAAAAATTTCCGGAGATGAAAGATGTTAGTCGCCAACGAGTAGGAGATCAACGGAGAGCGATTGTCCATAAAAAGATGCTACCACAAACAACAATAGACCAAATTTATGAAGAGGTTAGGAACGAAATATACAATAATACCATAGGTACGCTAACACATCCGACATACACACAAATGACAACACCGAAAACACAACAAAACAAGCAATTAACACGTATGAGCTGGACAAATGAACACAATGAATCGATTATTAGGGCATACTTTACAATCACTCGACTGGAAACAGACTTTACAATATACAGACAAAAATTGCATCAAAGTTTCATAAATTCTTTCCCACACCTATCACATATTTCGGAACAAAGAGTAGCTGACCAGAGAAGACTAATTATAACAAACAAGTACATCACTCAAGAAAGGCTTGACGCAATTAAAGAGGAAGTTGCAGAGTACCTAAATACAAATAACTTACTTAATAATAATTCCAATTTCAGTCCAGACAACTCAATACAATTGAATGATACTACAATAGATCAGACATTAAATACCCAAGAATATGAGCAGCTAATTAGCACCAATACAGACACTCAAAACATAATTTATCAAGACACTAAAAGCTCAAGAAATTCACAGGAACAGAATAACATAGAAATAAATGAGACAGAATTAGAACTACATAAACAACTACAGTTAACGATAGAAAAATATGAGGATTTAGATCCAGAGAATAGACCAAAGCTACCAAAATTGCAAGAAGGTAAGAAATTGTATAAGCTACTGAATATATTTAATACAAAAATATTACATAAATATTTTGACTTACATTCAAACATTAAACACATACATACTCTTATTTATTGTAGTGCTGTTGTTATCAGCATGCAATTAGGATTTAAAGTAGGGTCTTTTAATAACAATATTAAACCACAGAGGCCAGAAAAACCTTCATGGCAAATTAGGCTTGAAAATGACATAAAATCTCTTAGAGCAGATATAGGAAGACTGTCTCATTATATCATGAATGATAATAACTCAAGAAAGTTAACTTCAAAAGTTCAGACTATACTACGAAAGAACACTGTTCACTCTTCGCACGAAAATAACAACACCACACCCCAAGAAGTCCTTGACACCTTAAAACAAAAGCTTGCCCTTAAAGCACATCGTCTGACACGATACTTAAAGTCACTGCAAAGAAAAGTCCAAAATAAACTTTTTACATCAAACGAAAAAGTGTTCTACAGATCGTTAAGTAATGCAAACCCTGGAATTGATAGTAACTTAGTACCCAATGAAGATGAACTTAAAACCTACTGGGCAGATCTATGGGATAAGCACCAAGATCATAATGAAGAAGCAGAGTGGATTAAAGAAGAAGAAAATAGATGGAACAGCATCTCCGAAATGGAATTTGATGAAGTAACTAAAGATGATATTGACAATGTTACGAGAAGATTGAAGAACTGGAAAGCAGCTGGTATAGATGGGGTGCAGAACTTTTGGTACAAAAAGTTTACAGTTTTACATGATCTGTTGGCAACAACATGTACAAGACTTATAACAGGTGAAGAACAAATGCCAGCATTTATAACAAAAGGTATAACACACATGTTACCCAAAAGTAATGATACAACTAACCCATCCCAATACAGACCCATTACATGTTTACCTACTATTTATAAACTAATAACAGCCTGCATAGCACTCAAAATTAACAAACATTTAGAAGAGAACAATATTATAGCTGAAGAGCAAAAAGGATGTAGACAGAACCATAAAGGATGCAAGGAACAACTAATAATTGACTCCACTATTCTAAAACACGTTCATAAAAATAACAGGAATTTACATTTAACATACATAGATTACAAAAAAGCATTTGACAGCGTCCCCCATTCATGGCTAATTCGTGTCTTGCAAATATACAAAATCAATCCAACTATAATAACTTTCCTGGAAAACACTATGGATACCTGGAAAACAAGTCTTTCACTTAGAACTAAATCCACTTCAATAACTACAGGTCCAATTAATATCCGCAACGGCATATTTCAGGGTGACTCTTTGAGTCCATTATGGTTCTGTTTGGCTCTGAATCCTCTTTCTAGTATGCTGGCTAACACCAATAACGGATATAATCTTACAAATAATAATTCGATTACACATCTTATGTACGTTGATGATATTAAGCTATATGCTAAATCCGACAGCGATATGAGAAGCTTGATAGAACTAACTGCTAAATTTAGTAAAGATATCCACATGTCTTTTGGGTTGGATAAATGCAATATCTTACATATTCAAAAAGGCAAAATATTGCCTGGGGATTACGAGTTTGAAAACAATGTCAATATAAAAGCAATGGATAGTGATAGTATATATAAATATTTAGGTGTAAATCAGAATAAAAATATAAACCATACAAAAATAAAGACAGAACTAAAAACAGAATACATACGACGCGTAAATATGCTGTGTAAGAAACGGTTAAATTCAAGAAATCTTTTCAAAGCCCTCAATACTTTTGCAATACCGGTTTTAAACTATTCTTTTGGAATCATTAAATGGAGTCATACTGATATCAGGAACCTAGAAATTAAAACCAGGAAATCGCTAACAAGGAATAAATATCTACATCCAAAATCTGCTATAGAACGCATGTATGTTAAACGAAATATGGGGGGAAGAGGGCTAGTCGATCTCAAAATATTGCTGCAAAACCAGATAAATAGTCTCAGGAATTTCTTCTACAGTAAAGCACATACCAGTCAGATGCACAAGAGTATTGTCGAAACAGATAATAATTTTACACCACTCAACTTATCATGCACAAACCTAATTAGCAAAACTACAAATGAAGCAGTGCAGGAAAGATTTACAGCGTGGCGGCAAAAACAACTACATGGGAGGCACAAACAAGACCTAGAGCAAAACTATGTCAATTCTGAGGCTTCAAACAAGTGTTTTACATTAGGCTACTTATTCCCTGAAACAGAAGGATTTTTAATTGCAATTCAGGATCAAGTCATTGCTACAAAGAATTACCGAAAGTATATAATAAAAGATCCACAAGCCAATGATGACAGATGCAGGAAATGCCAGAAATACCCTGAAACTATCCAACACATTATTAATGCATGCCCACTCCTGGCCCAACACGATTACACTCACCGACACAACCAAATCGCTCACTATGTACACCAGAAACTCGCTATCAAACACAAACTCATACCACCAAAAACAAAACCATATTACGAATACTCTCCGAAACCAGTACTTGAAAGCTCCAGTCACAAGTTATATTTTGATAGAGCAATACTCACAGATAAAACAATACACTGCAATAGACCTGACATAACCTTATTAGATAAAAGCAAAAGAACTGCCTACATAATAGATATTGCTGTCCCTAATACTCATAATTTACAAAAATCTATATCCGAAAAACTCAACAAATACTCAGAATTAAGGGAAGAAATTAAAAGAATTTGGAATTTGGAGAAAGTGGTGATAGTACCACTGGTGCTCTCAAGTACTGGGGTAATACCACGATATTTACACAAAAGCTTAGACATGATAGATCTTCCGGAAAACTCCTATATTACAATGCAGAAAGCGGCAATATTAAACACATGCCGAATAGTTAGACGTTTTCTACAGGAGGAACCCACAACTAACAACATAATGAATAATTGAAGAAAATTTTGTACTTGGCCACCGTGCCCGTGCATAATTTTAAAATACCGGCTTACGCTGAGAACAAAGAAAGAAACTGATAAATAATAATAATAAGAGCGTAGGGATGTGACGACCCCATCGCCCGTTGGTGGAAGTTGGAGCTCCTCCTTGAGGAATTACAACTTCCATCAATGCAATCAGTCACCGCAGGGCAGCTTGTGGCGAGCTGATGGTGGGTGGCGACACCACGGACCCAAGACCTCCCGGGGGAACTTTACCATCTTCTCCCCCACCTCTGGCTTGCCTTAATTGGCCGTCCAGAGTGGAGCGCAAGAGCTATATGCTCGCAGGGTGGAAGTGAAATATGCATAAGACGCGAGTTGGTGAGGTGGGCAACCACCGAGCAGAAAGCGGTGTACACCTCTCGACACCCTGAGCCGACCACGACCATGTTGCCCTCGTGCCACCCGCGACCGCTAAGGCCGCTTAGAGCGGTGGCGATTTTCGGGGGCCCATCCAGTGGGAGGCAAGTCACCGTCTGCTAGGAGACAAGTATTTGAGACAATTTGCATGGCAGACGTCCGATGTCTCAATCAATAGCCCAGTTAACCAATCCATCAACCTACACTCAATAGACCCGGATTAGATTTCCTTTTAATTTTGCAATAGTTCTTACATTTGCCAGGTGCTGTCTTTGACTAGATCTGTATTTAGTCAGAGATAGAACCTGGCAGATGTACTCATCTCATTTAGATCAAATGGTACAAAAAAGCCTCTGCGCTGTTGGCTTTGGCCCCACGCATGCTTCAAAGGACCGGGTCCCTATGCCCGTGATCTCGAAAGAGTACCTACATAATAATAATAAATTTTATTCAAATCATAATGTTGCACAATTATACATAAAATGGAAAATACATTCTTAAACTAGGTAAAATTAACATAAATGCCTGAACTAGGAGATCCTGTATTTCAGGCGAAAAAGACTAAAAATATATAATATGTTCAAAATTTAACCAATAATCACATTTATCAATACATAAATCAAGATTAAAACATTAATAGATAAATATGAATATAAACATTATAGATAATACAAACACAATCTTTACAATAATTACATACGATATACTTAGGTACAAAGTTTTGGTCAGCAGAATTGTTAACTGGGTCACAAATAGTCACAATCGATGTAGATTATGTCATCGACAAGGTTAATTATATTTAATTTAGTAACTATGCGCTTTTTTTTTGTTTCCGTAAGTTGTTTTACAATTGAGGGTTAGTAGGTCAGAGTAGTAATCGGTTATTGTCATGTTAATTATGAGTGTGAGTGAAGAATAAGATGACTAGGTACTAATGTTTTCATGGTACGTGGATTAAAATTAAAAGGAGAGATATTATACGGAACGACTTCACAAACCTTAGATTAAGATATATAATAAAAAAAACAAACAAATTAAATTAAATAAGTTACTAAAATAAGGGAATGGCGGCTCTTAGGCACCCTCATAATCTATGGAGTTAATGTACCTTTTCTCGGCCATTAATTTTGCGGGACAGTCCGCAGTACCTGTACTGTGGTTGTGCGGTTTTTTGTAGCGCAAGCACGTAGCACACTTTGGTTCATCTGCCTTCTTTAGACACTCCTTTATCGAGTGTCCCTGTTCTCCACAGTGGCCGCAGGTGT